>OY856415.1:492910023-493352523 GCA_963693085.1 Alisma plantago-aquatica
CTGACTCATATATATATATATATATATATATATATATATATATCAGGCTAGAATACACTCGAGTGTATTCGGAGCAAAATACACTCAAGTAGTTTTTCATGATGCAATATTTTTTTCCAAAAATCTAATTCGTTGATCTTCTTAAACATGTTGTGAATAGCTCATACACAAAATTTGAACTCATTTGGACATTTATAGGTCATGTTATAAAGCACGCAAAAATTATGCATTTCAAATTAGTTTCATGCGTCAATTTTGTTGCCTTTGGATGAATGACTTACACTCATCCAAATGGGCTCAAAATTTGTATGTAGTCTAGTTATAGTATGACGGTGAAGATCAATGGTTTACATTTTGCAAAAAATAGTCTTGATATGCAAACACACTTGAGTGTATTCGTGTGATCTGTTACACTCGAGTGTATTCTAGCCTTATATATATATATATATATATATATATATATATATATATATATATAATGGATCTGTTTATCATAAAGAGATTCGTTGTTCCTAACCCTGCTTCGCCTTAATTGTTATTTGAACAAAAAGATCACAATAAACTTTTGGTAAAAGTTATGTCTTGGTCCGAGTGAGGATAGCATTTTTCTTCTGCATGTCTATGGAGTTTTGAAAAATCCAAACATCTCCGAGATAGATATAGAGGTAGAGGAATTTGTCAAATGAACCACACTCCTTCATATACATCAGGAGTCCATTGATGAAAAGGATATATATATATATATATATATATATTTGTGTGTGTGTATAAAGTCAAGCCAGAAAACAATCAAGTATACCAGAGACATTATACGCCCCAATCATTTTCCATCGTGCAGCAATTGCTTTGAAAATCAAAATGTTGGTCTTCTTAAATATTGTTTGAATAGGCCATAAAATATGAGCTTGTTTGGACATTTATAGGTCATGCATACGAAGATAACAAAAATGATGCATTGGCAGCTAGTTTTGAGTGTCGATTTTGTTGTCCTTGGATGAATGACTTAGAAGCATCCACATGAGCTTGAATTTTACATGTAGCCTACATTAATTATTAGTTATAACAACGAATATCAATAGTTTGGATCTTGGAAAAACTTGATCTTGATAGGTAAACATCATTGGGGTGTAAGGTGTGATTCGTGTACTCGAGTGTATTCTAGCATGACTCTAATATATATATATATATATATATATATATATATATATATATATATATATGGCCATATAGGGTATATATTCACTACCCGTGGATCTATTTTGTAATAGAAAGGTACCTATTTGTAATGAGACATGCAACGTTTGTAATGAGATGACCAAATTTGTAATACAAACACTCGTTTTGTATTACATGTCTGATTCAAGTAAACAACAATTTACACTATAATACAAAATGAGTGTTTGTATTACAAATTTGGTCACCTCATTACAAACGTCGTTTGTCTCATTACAAATAGGTACCTTTCTATTACAAAATAGATCCACGGGTAACTAAAGTTAGTTACCCATGCGGGTAGTGAATGAATGGCCATATATATATATATATATATATATATATATATATATATATATGAAAGTTCACAAGGTACGCATAAAATGCTACTCATGTGGGTAGTGATGTGATCACATTATCCTATCATATCTTAAGATTATAATAAAGGTTTTAATAGAATGTGCCATGGAACACAACTTAGGGCAAAGTTGCGCCGAAGTTTCAAAATTCAACCATAGGCGAAATCGAATATCAAATACTTTGGCTTCGTCCAAACTTCAGGGCAGAGCTTCATGGATGTCAGCGAAGTTGACTTTTTGTGTGTATATTCATCTCAACTTCTCTGAAGTTGTCAAAGATTCCTCGAAGTTGGCGAAGTTGAGACGGCCATGAACATTAATCCTAACTAGTGCCCTAATGGTCATATAAGCCATAAGTGTCGCCTCCAACCCTCCTCACAACTTCTAATATCAACTCCTAATTTGTTGTTGCCACTCTTTCCTAGAGAGGGTGTTGTAACTACTATTTGATTGTCTATTGCATAGAATAGATACCGTGAACTATATTTGTATATGTGTATACCAAATTTGACCCTTGCAAGCAACACATTGTATTATCAACCTAGCCAGGACTAGAGAGTCGTAAATCATTTTTTTGTGTTAAATTAACATTACATAAGATAGATGTATAACATAATTAGAAGTTTGCAATCAATTTCCTTCAACTTCACATCATTTTGTTCAAAAAAACGGCATCGAAGTTTATCGAAGTTTGTGTCTAAACTTCCTCGAAACTTCCTTGATGTTTCCACAAACTTCCACTTTCACACCTGGCGAAGTCGACGCGAGGTCGAAGTCCTGCCCATGGTAAGTATATCTCTACGGTGGTGCTATTGATTTGCCTATACATAAAATGATATAGTTCATAACATCTCTTACTACAGGACACTCACCTAACCAGCAATTAGATCTGGCTCTACCCAGACCTTTTTTTTTTTTGGGAAAAGGATTTAACGTTTTATTGAGATAACCTCCCATACGAGGTGAGAGGAATGTTACAACAATAAGCATTGGGTACATGGTGTAATGTTACCCATTTACAAACATGACCAGACTGGCATCAACATGTAATCCATTGTACATATCAATAGAACTATTGTAAAGGCAAGAGATTACACCAAGAACGTTCATATGAGTAGCATCTTCAGTAGAAGAGAAGATGTCATTTCAGCCTCCCGGATCTATAGCAGACTTTGCATCCCCCCCCCCATCTTACCAGACTGATGGCGTACATGCGAGGTTTGTATTGGTGTATGAACTGGTGGTGATTCTGAATTACTTTGTTCATAACAGTCAGTAGTAGACGAAACAGTTGGATTAATCGAATGAAAAATGACTTCATCTATATCTGGATTAACAACAGAATGTGTAGATACCAGCTCGTGATTATTAACCGGATCAATATTAGGATTCCCAGGAATATTAACCGGATCAATATTAGGATTCCCAGGAATAACAACTGTGGACGGAGTCTGTTCTTGTGTTACCGTCATCTATAACATTTGTTTCAGCATCTTGAACTGTCATGGGTAGTCCAATTCGCGAAGTACTGACCATGTTACAAACAGCTTGCTGAACCTAGACATATATTCTGACTATGTTGCGAAGGAAGTTCTGGAAAACACGGCTGGAATCCTTACAGTTTTGAGGATGTTGGTAATGAAGTATTTGACCAAAAATATATAGTGGAGCAATCCAGCAAGAGTCCTGTGATACCAGAGCATGAGAGTTTTTGTAACAAAACAAAAAAAATCTTAGTGAACCATTTTTTATGATCCTATCATATGGATTGAAAGTATTTGCATTTACCTACCTATAATTTTTCCATATCCACCATTCCAATCGATTATCAGCAGCAAGAGAACTTTTCAACATTGCATATTCAATTATGGTTGACTGTTAAATTCAAAATTTGTGGATCGTAAAAATGGACGAGTAATTGATGTCCACTCATAGCAATTTTCTATGTAAACTGTGAGAGTAAAGGGGGATTATGCTCTCACCATCCATATAGTAAGATTTAGACAGCAGACCATGAATTCCTATTTATTTAAAAGGTTCGCATGCTCTCACATAGCAGGGCTCTAAGCACACACACATGGGGATTTGTGATACATTCAAGTATATAGGTGACATTATAAGTCAATTTGTACCCTACCAATTTATTTTTGTTCTATATAAAAAATTTCAATATTCTAAAAAAACATTGAAATGGCATACGTACGAATTGGAGCTCGTCTAATTACTTATAGGCATGGAAATGGACTTCGACTTCGACTTCGAGCCGACTTCGACAGGTGTGGACATGGAAGTTTGTGGATATGTCGAGGATTTTTACAACCAAACTTCGACACAACTTCACAAAAATTAAGCTAAAAATAGTCATTTTGTGATGAAAATCGGCAGATTTCATCAAATCTAACTAAAAAACACAATATATGTTTACATATAGCCATCCATATAGGTTTACATATGTAGATAAATACACGATTACATACAGTCATCTCTGAACTACAGAGTTGTTCCATATATAAAGTTTATGACACTAAACAAACTACAAAAAAATGGTGAATATCAATGGTAGATTTAGCAGAGAAGTGGTCGGTCTATTACTATTAGATTAAAATAGTAAAAAATAACATCAAAATCATCTTACACAGCAATCTCCACAAAACACCAGAAGAATGTCGTCAACTTCGACGACTTCGACAGATGTCGAGGACATTGCGGAATTTTTGAATGGACTTGGGTCAAATTCGTCGACATATGGGGAAGTGTCGACAACTTCGATGAAATGTCGAGGATATTGTGGAATAAGGATGTTTACGTGGATTCGACGTCGCTAGTTGTCGACATAGACATTATCAGCGAAATGTCGCCCCATGTCGACGACATTTAGTACCATGCTTCTAGGTCATGCATCTAAACGCTACAAAAGATATGCAAGTGAAAATAATGTTGGGGCTTCTATAGTGCTTACATTTATGACTAGCAAGTATCCGAAACGCTACAAAAGATATGCAAGTTAAAATAATGGTGGGGCTTCTATAGTGCTTACATTTATGACTAGCAAGTATCCGGATGACCTGAAATTTGGCATGTAGTTGTACATGTGATATCGAAATAGATCTCTCTCTCTCTCTCTCTCTCTCTCTCTCTTACACACACACACACACAAATAGCAAGAAAAATTGCATAGATGGTTGGATGGTTTTTATTCATAACTATTGATATACTTAAGATATGATTACCATTTGTAAACACCTCTTAAACTTATTTGCTTCTTCCAACCCACATGATGTGATTTAGTTAACATATTCTACATAAGCCATTTCAGTGACCAGTACATGTAAGTGGCTTTTTACACACCTCCATCTCCTCCACAATGCTTTATTGTAACTAACACTCTTTATGGCTTTTACCACTACACACTTAGCAAGAGTAGCACAATCCACATCTGAATGCTTCTATAATGTTAAAAAATCTCTAAACAAAAGTCAGCAACAAGTTATGAGCATTATACAAGTCATCATTAGCATTAAATTTATACAAAATTCCCATCAAAACTTATCGACATATTTAGAAAAATAATGGGATTATCCAGTGATTATTTAGAAAAATAGAAGTAACTCAAATGATAGCAATACAGATTCAAATAAAAGTAAAAATAACTGCCATTAGATATTATATCCCATTAACTTAATACATTGTAGTTTCCTTAATCTAAATTATGATAATGAGAAGTTTATGCAATAACGGTATATCAATGAAGTGAATCTACAAATCAACTAACACCATCACCATCATCATCTAATTAAAACCAACCATGTTGAGATCAGTTACATGGATTCTTGACTTCTGTTTTCTTCTCATGGAGATGCAATACACCCAGAGCTCTCTTTAATGGTTTTTTCCTCTAGAAAATGATGTAGCGTCAGAAAAACATGTATGAACAATGTTACCTCTTCAATGTCATTATTGTTGTAAATGCTATAACGTAGGGCCTGGCTCAAAGTATTTGCCAGTGCTGCCACATCATTGTCTCTTTCTCTAGGATCTTCATCATCACTATCTCTAGTAGTTGGCCGCCTACATAAATGATATTACAAATGTGGTATCCAATTAGTAGTTGTAATCAAACAAGCATTACAAATTTTCAACTTACAGATAAAGTTGGCAAATGTTCACAGTACTGGGAAAGATGCTAGGGCTTTATTTTTGGAAATTTAGTTAGTGGAACTAAACTAAATGCAAAGAAGAATGTGAAGATTCGCATGGGTGAGCAGTATCTCCCACAAGTAGCTATCAGTGTAGAGTGCTATGGACAAAAGAGTGTGATATAATTTTTCTTTATAACAATAATAATAGTTGTTCCGCATTTAAGTTTATGAACTCATTATACCAGTCCTTACATAGCAGTGTAACACAAGTCTGAACATCTTAATCTCAAACACAGTCGGCTCCGGTTATCTCTATTCAACAATGATAGATTATCTAGCATACACCAAAGCATAAAATACCATATTTGATTGAAGGGTATTTTGGTATAATGACAATGATCCTAGCGTGTGCATATAGATAGAATTACTTGTATCCACGAAATATGTAAAATGTTAAAAAATGATGTTGTATTTCTTTATTTTTTCTGCTTTTTAGTCCCACATTGGTGAGTATTGCTTTATGGTTTAGTTCTGTCTTATATTAGAAAGGTTGTGTACTCATGCTTTTCTCATCGAATCAAGAGATTTACTTGTTAACATGGTATCAGAGCAGTACATGCTCCTTTCTCCTCCGTCAAGTCGGTTTACAGGTACCCGCGCTAGCATCTTCTTCTCCAACCACTGCCCCTGCCCCTAACAACCTCCGTTACTGCTCCCTACTCCCACCACAACTGTTATTTCCTCCCACCACTACCACTGCTCCCTTCTCCGCCCCTATCCCTAGCCACCTTCACATCCTTCTTCATCTCCAGCCACCATCGGAACCATCTTCTCCACCCCCAGCCCCCCGCCACCAGTCTTTTCTTCTCCCTACACTATTGTTGTGGGTCCCTTCCTTCCCCTCCACTGCCACCACCCACTCCTCTACTCCCTATTACTCCATTCCTATCAATATTGCCAACCTCAACCACCCCTGCAGCCACCTCCTGTTAATAATCTCGCCGCAGCCGCCCTTCATCCACTCCCTAAGGGGCTGTTTAGGCACACACTTTTACACTCCAGGAGTTTCAATTTCCTCGACTTGAAATTCATGCACTTACAAGTAATTGTTATCTTAATGATGCCGTTCGGATTAGTTTCAAGTATTCATCAAGTTCCTTTTCCATCCATATCGGAGAAGATCTTCACACCGACATTGATAGTTCGTTACTCTACGTACCGGTTCAAACCATGGATTAGGTGACTCAATGGATCGGGGGACTTGACTTTGAGTATGTGATCATCGATTGTGACACACCGCAATATTGCCGTCTGGAAGGTAGCGGCGAGAACTGGTAGAGAGTGATGGAGGAGACCACAGGAGAAGAGGATGAAGCAAAGCAGAGGATGCAGATGCCAGGGTGTACAAGAAAAGGGGAAGAAGAAGAAAGTTGCAGCAGCAAGCGGGTGAGGAAAGATGAGAGAGTCTGGGCAACACGCGAGAGTTGTAGCAACCGGCGGGGCAGAGAAATTCCGGGTTGACACGCAAGAGTTGCAGTAACGAGTGTAGGAAGAAGAGACAGAGTCGCGTGCTGTTGTGGGATTTCTCTAAGTATGCGATGTTCGGTGTGATTTACAAGGTCATAATTAGAATGGGCAAAACACCAGTATCACACTACCTATATTTACAGACTACCACCACTAAATATCCAAACATCAACTTCATCACTATAGCATTTAGAATGTAGTAATCAAATACAATATCGGCATCAACTACTGAATCCAAACAACCCCTAATATCACTGATGCTACCACCGCCACCCTTCTCCACTATTTGTTGTTGCTATCCTCATTGCTCCTGACAACCTCATCCACTCCTATCTTTCCCTATTAGCATAAGATCCCCCAAGGGTTGTGGACTCACTCCAACCCGTATCCGGTCAGATCCTCTTCCTTCACTATAAACTCTCCTCTCTTCTTGTCTAGGGAATTTTTCCCTCTTACAGTGTCACTTTGTCCATTTAAATTGATAGTGTGATGTAGCCTTCTATCTATTGCCCATGTTACAGGCATCTATTTGAGTTGTGTGTTTAATCACATCTCTTCCTCCTTATCTTATCTAGTGTACATCAACTACTACAGATGTCTTTCATGCCTTGCGTGACACCACGATCAAGCTAGATGGTTCCATCTACACACCTGGTCTATATCATGTGAAATGTATGTGAAGGCTCAAGGTAAGTATTATCACCTCGTCATTGCATCTATGAAGTATCCTGCCTCTACCACCCTACAAAAATTAAGCAAGCCTATGACCTTTGGGTTAGGGATGATTTTGGTGTAAAAGGACGGTCAACAGTGTTGAGCTCAAGATTAGTTAGTCTCTTCTCCACCTGAAGAATACTAAGGATATGTGGGATCAACTTTCCCATATCTACTCACATCAACAAAACGGGAAAGGTCTTTGAAATTTTCAAGACCCTTACCAAGAAGTAATTCACTACAAAAACTTTTGTGGAGCATTCCTTAATCAATGTAAGGCCATGTGGGATGAGTTTGAGATTTATAACCCCCTCATTATTGATGAGATACAACGTCTGTGTAACATACTCCGCCTTGTGCAATTACTTGTCAGATTATAGGAGTGTGCAACGGTCCTGTTATAACCTCATTTTCCAAAACATGTAATGAGATTTGTGAATCTCCTTTAAAAGAAAAATAAGATCAATGTTTGATTTCATGGTTTGTTTTGAATGATTTTTCGTGAATAATAGTCTTGCATGCTCTTTGATGGGCCTTATTGGCCATTAAGCCCAATTGAAAGAAAAAGAAAAAGAAAGGAAAAAGGAATTCAATGGGATAATGGAAATATAAGAAAATGGATAAAGGATGATTAAAAGGCTAAAAGATAATTTCCCAAAAATAGGATTTCGTGTTATAAAGGTTCCTTGGGGTTCAAGGAACTCAGGATAATTAAATATTAGCAAGGGAAATAAAAAATAAATGGGATGAGCTTATAAAGAGAGATTTTGAATCTCTACATCTCAATCAGAATATGACCCATGATAGAGCTGAATGGAAACGAAGGATCCATGTAGCCGACCCCAACATAGTTGGGATTGAGGCTTAGATGATGATGATGATGATGATGAAGGGAAATAAAAAATATGTGGAAAATGTGAATAAGAAGGTGTTTTCTTACAACTAAAGAAAAGTAACTGATTAATTGATATAATGATCCCAATTTTTGCAGGATGAAAGATAAAAACATAAAAGAGTTTCCCTTAAAATTTGAGACAAAAAGGAGTTAAGAGTTGAGAGTTATCGATTTTTCAAGATCACCCTCAAAATAGGATTTTCCTTGCAATTTGGGAAATATTACCCTTCTTGTTTGAACGCGGATAATTGTGGCTGTTGGATCTTAATCCAACCGATCCGGCTCATCATCAAAGTTCCAATGGGACAAGGATTGTAGCACGGTTTACAGGAGGATTTTTCTCCATCTTTTTTTCGTTATCTGATGGATGTGCGATCTTGGAAACATTTCCATTGAGATCAGGAAGGGATCCCGAACCACCGCAACCCTGGTTTGGTGGTCATTAGAAGCTTCTAGGCCAAACGCCCAATTGTGCCAAAAGCTATGGCGGCGGCAGGTTTAGAAACCCTAGAATAGCCTTCCCAAGTCCTATATAAAGACCCTCTTCCAATACCTCACACCCTAATGCTCTCGAACGGCCACCTCTTAGATCCCAGCACTCCCTCTCTCTCCCAATCGAACTCTCTCCAGCGAGAGCTCCGCCTCGCTCTGTCGCGGGCCATGCAGCAAGGAAGGGAGGACGACATACAGCCATCGTCCGATCCAGGATCACCGTGATCCACGAGAGGATCTAACGGTGCTAGGAGGTGACCGGATAAGTAAAGACGCCCGCTGACCTGGAGCGTTAGATCGGAAATCAACGACCAACAGAGGAAGCGCGCGCCGCTGGTGGGACAACTGACGCGGAGCGTCAGATCAAGGCGAGGCTCATCGGCGCACCGATCAAACGGCCGTGGAATTTCGGTATATATCTCTTTCTGATCGAAATTACAGAAAATAGCTTTTCCTTGCAAAATTAATAGAAAACGCTAGGATTATCCAATGGAGAAACTTCATATATGAAAGTTGTGTAGAAAAATGCAAGGAATCTAATAAAAATGATTGTATAACCTGATTCTAATTCGTTTTGCAAAAGTACTTTAATTTTCTAGTAAAATGCATTTCAAGTTAATTAGAAACCCTGATGGTACATAAAGGATGATTTTTTGTAACTTAATGGGTTAATTTGAGGATTATCAACTTGTTAATTGATAACATGAAGTTTTCATCTGTTTTGAGTACAAAGATGGTTAATTTAGGGTTTATGACCATAAATGAATGATAAGGTACATGGAAACCCTAATTTAGGGAAAAGGGAAAAGAAACCCATGTTATTTGTGAATTAAGAAGTAAATTGCTAAATGATGATCCTAAAACTGTTAGGAATTTTAAAAGGAGAGAATTTAAATATTTTAAATGAATTTGATAAATTAGGGTTCATATTACCTAAGAATGAAAACAAAACCCTACTTTTCAAGGAAACCCTAAAATTGGAATAGGAACCCTAAGGGATAAGATGTAATTGGATAATTTTTGATAAAATGAAGTTGGAATGTTTATTTCAGGGTTTCTGTATAATTTGCTTGCTTGCTTGGACATTCTCTCTCTACATATTTAATTATGTAACCAAATCTGCAATTAGAGGTATGTGGTTACGCTTATGACTATATCGATTAGTTTTCCGAGGATTTTATCGACGTTTCCCTCAATGCTTGAAATAACTGTTGGATGTTTCAATTCATGCAACTATAAAGTGATTATGACTATCACTATGAGTATACATGTATAACTAGCTAGATCCGAGTCCACCCCTGTGGCTATGCAAAGGCTAAGGATAACCTAGAGCAAGGTCTAGGGTATCATGAGTTAGAAACTGGGCTACCCATGTGTAGTGTCATGAGACTCTTAGCATACCATGAGTTAAGGAGTGGGCTACCTACGGGTAGTGCCATGTGACTCCGCCCTAGAAATTGATTCACTTGATAGGTGAAGTCATGAGGTAAATAAAGGGAATATGGGACACATGGATCGCGTAGTTATACTTAAAACGTAAATTTGTTTGTTAAATGATAATTGAATGCAATACATTGTTATAGATAATTGCATGATTAGTGAATCCCCCACATACCAGCTTTGGTTGACCGACGTTTTGTTTGTCGGCGTTTTAGGTACAAACAAAAAGGACAAACAGTAAACTGTCATTTGTGAAATACACGAATTAAAATCCAAAGGAGGTTTAGTTAGCTAGTCCCAGTTTTGGATAGAGATTTAGAAATCCAAAATTTTCAAAGGTATGCAAAATTTTATTTATTACAGCTTTTCAGTTTAGTCTAGTAGAATTTAATAATTGCTATCAATTAATTGTTGAACCTTGATCCGGAAATTGATAACGGCACCAACCTATCGGTCTAGAACCGGACTCGACCGAATCGAAGTGAGGATCAAATCAGCAAAAACTGAATCGTAGACCGAACTGTTTAAAAGTACAACTGGGCCATTTGAAATCAAGAACGGACTGAGACAATCCTGAGGGCAGACCGTTTCTATTGTAATCAGATTTTTTATGTACTAATGGTGTTTATATCAGTGAATTGTTATTCTTTTTTTACTTAATGTAACTAGAATATAAATGTACTTTACATATAAATCAGTCCTCGGTCCGGTCCACGGCCTGACCACAGACATGACTGGACTAGAACCAAATGGACTCATTTCGTTCAATCTAGCGGTTGGGACCGGTATTTGCTCATCCCTACCGGATTGTCACCTTCCTTTTCTACGAGTGGTCGACTAGATCCCTACTAGTAACCCTCTTCCTTCTCTTTGAGATGTTCTTAAAAGAGTTCAACTCATTCATAGAGTTATTTCTTCCTCTTTGAGGCTTCGGATACTTCTAATCTTGTTGTTCGCTCCGACAATCACAAGTGTGTCGTTATTCGGGAGGCACAGGGACGTGGCGGAGGACAACCTACTACTAGTCCAATGTTGTAACTTTTGTGGACACAAGAATCACATTGAACATTGTTGGCCTAAGCATGGGACCCATGCCTGGTCTAAACATGTAACCTCAGATTCCACAATCTCTGAGACAACTTTGCATGCTCTTTCCACCTATGTTTCTGCTACTGTTGATTGGATTCGCAGTGAGTTTGATAAACTCCTACATGAACGACTTCCTAGTCGAATTGTTGTTGCTCGCTGGGATGGAGGTTCTTACACGTAGGTGATTAATTTCGGTGCCTCATCGCATATTTCTGGAAATCCTCATCTTTTTTATTCTCTTACAAAAACAAGTGTTATTCCCCTCGTTAAGTTGCAGTAGAGGGGATTGTGACTATAAATGCCTTAGTTTATCTTTAAAATCTTCTTTGTATGTGCCTCGTTCACCTTTAAATCTCTTATCTATTAGCAAAGTTGTAAAAAATCTTAACTACATCACTTTTGACCATGATAAATGTGTTCTTTTAGGATCTCCGCTCGAGGACGAGGATTAGTTCGGGCCATGAGGCACCATATGGATTGTACCACCTTATATTGGCACATCTCATGACGCTCAGCTATTTGTTGTAGTGTCTGGAGAAAAGTGCCATTAACGATTAGGACATTTATCTTCTTCAACTAAAATGAGGAGTTTAATCCATTTTATTCCTACTTCTAGTTTTCAATGTGACACGTACCAATTAGGTAAGCAAAGTGTTCCAATTATCCAAATAAAGTTGATATTACTACCTTATCGTTGCTTGAGATTGTATGTGCTAATATAACAAGCCCTTGCTCACTATCTAGCTTGTTTGGTTATAGTTATTTTATCACATCCATTGATGATTATTCTAGAATGACTATGTTATCTGTACAGAAGGATCTGTCTTAAGTTTTGAATACTATTAGTTACTTTTTTCGTAAAAAGATACACAATTTTCACAATCCATTAAGGTTCTTAGAGCTCACAATGTTGTAAGACTACATGCAAACTACGATTCAGCAATTTTATAAATTTGAGGCACTATCCATCAAACATCCCTCTCATATATCCCACAACAGAATGGTGTCATTGAACACAAGAACATCTCCTTCTACTTTTCAATGTGACATGTGTCAAATTGGTAAGAAAAATAGTTCCACTTTTCCAAATAAAGTTGCTATTACTACTTCATAGTTGTTTGAGATTGTATCTACTAAGTATCCGGTTATGTCATCTCTTTTTTTTCTACTATTGAGTTCCAACACTCTCTGGCTGGTCCGTGCTATGTTTGCGCGTTGACTCTTCAAGCGTGCTTTGTATGCATGTCAACTATTGTTGTTGTGACCCCGCACTCTCTGAATTCTTATGCCAGTGACTCGGATGAAAACTACTACACATATGTATTGCTACCTATATCTTTAGATACTACTTTATATCTTAGAAGGCGCTTCTACTATCTACTTTGGGTTTACTTGAATCTTGCCTTCAATTATGACTTCAGGGGCTGATATGTATCCATCTTGCTAGTGAAATTGAACATCATTACTATACTCTTTTGGCTCTCTAATGTGTATCATGTTGTAGATCTCTCAATTATCTTTCCCATTGCGGCTGCTAGTCGTTGCTTCCCTCTCCCGCTCTCCGCCAACCGCCACGATCCAATGGTCAATCGCCGGCCCAGTGTGAGCGCGAGCAGGGCGGCCTTAAACTGCTAGATCTACTGCCAACAGTGTGGATTCGTGGAGATAACAGTCAAATGTAACACTCTACATTTTCTCTATAGTTTTCATGCACTTTCTTGTAGAAGTGATAACTCCCAAACCCCTTGACCAAAACATGCGACCCAATATGTCATTTTGATCAGCTCGACGAGATCTACACACTAGAAAAGGTTTCAGAATCTAATTTCAATGTTTGTTTACTTGTTTCTTAAGAGTAGCTAACTTTGATCGTAATGAGTTAAATTAATGCATGATAATGTTAAAGCTTGAATCCTTATTGCACCCCGACACTCCTAGTTATCAAATCAGTAACTTATTAGTACCTTTGAATATATTTTGACTCCTAATCGCCCTTTTTTCCTTGGATGACTCTAATGCATGGCTACGGCTAATAAGGAACTTTAATGATGTACTTTACCCTAGATTGCTAATCTTGTTTCTAATTGACATCTAGAATCATCCCACCTTAAATACCAATAACTTTTTGCTTCTATGTGGCTCTTATTTCATCCCCTCATATCCTTTTTGCTATGTTTGATTTACACGGCACGAAATGCATGAATGTGGCCCCTTTGTGGCGAATTGGCGATGCATGACTATACCCTAATCAAATGTGAATTTTGGTCTCCTCATACATTAAGCCTCCATTACATTCATGAAATCAGTGGCCCTATGACTTTTGGAGATACAAATGATTCATGATCTTCCTCTTGTATATTATGATGTTACATGTGACTAAGTTCACTAGTGATGACCTAGTGTGAAACTTGACTTGCTTTTTATGCTCTTGCCCTAATCAAAGATGTAAATCTTCTTATGCACTCCCCTCCCTAATCGTAGTTGATTCTTTTATTCTTAACCCCTTGATGTGAGTGACCCATAAGGTTTATAGGTTGACAATACAATGATATATGTCGATACTTGCATGTATGTGAGAGTGCTAAGCCAAATGTTGGGTATGTGATACCTTGACCATAGGGGACATACACCTAATCATAGTCACAATAATCGGCGACTTTTTGAAAAAGCCGCGTATTAAACGCGTTTTTTTGGCCTGCCGTATGTAACAGTCGTTTAGTTCGCCTGGAACGTATTAATCGCGTAGTACGCATTTTATTCGCGTTTTAAACGCGTATCCCGTTTTAATCGCGTTTTTTTCGTTTTAATCCCGTTTTAAACATTAGTGTGCAGTCATTGTGCAGCGGTTCAGTAAAACCCTCCCCCCGACAATTTTTTTTGTCGCTCCTCCCTATTTTTTCTGCATTCCCGCTCCAGCTGCTATTCGTGGGAAAAGAACCCTAGCAGCAGGGTCCAGTTGCAGCAAGCTTCGAGGAGAAGCAAGCTGTTGCTGAGTGTTGACCACATTGCTGCTGTGGGACGATGTTGTGGTTGTGGATCAACAGCCGAGGAAACGATAAGGCTGACGGCAGCTATTGACCCCGGCGCTGAAAATCCAAGGACGATGCCAAGGCCAGCTCCGGCAACCTTCACCAACGCCGAGGACCCCCACTGGAGATACAGGTATTTAATCTTCCTCATCTTGTTTCCCTTTTATATCCTTTTCTTCCCCTTTCTCCTTCCTTTCCCTTTTTTTTTGCTCAGAACGTTTCTTCATTTTCATTCTCCTCTTTTCCTGCCTACTCTTGCGATTTTTCTTCTTCCTACTCTTCATCTTCCTCCTTTTCTTCTTGTCTTCTTCTCCCACTTTCTCTAATTTCTTCTGCAACACGGCAGCAGTTCTTCCCTCATAGCCATCCAATTTTCTTCTTCATTTTTGTTTGTTGAATGCTCTTCTTCTTCCCCTTCCTTCATTAATTCGTAATCTTCCTTCAGTCAGTTTCCTTCAGTCCTTATATATATGCACGGCAACAGGTTCCTACTTCCCTCTCCCCCCCAATTCAACTATTCCTTCTTCACCTTTCTCCCCATACACAGTAGGATATTTCCTCCTCTCCGTTACAGTAGCTCTATCTTCAATAATGGACTGCACTTCTATTTCTTGCAGCCATAATTCTGTCGCATAGAGTGAAGATAATGCAAATGATGATTTTGATTCTGAGCCATTCGCTCTTAATGTTGATACTGAACTTGTATAGCCTTACGTTGGGTTAGTGGGCATTTAATAGTATTGGGCTAGACTTCTAACATCTAAGATGTTTTTTAATGCCTATGGCAAACTTTGATTTTATTTTGGAGAACATTGGTTGCATCTCCCCCTTTTATGTGTCTTTCAATTTTTTAATGCTTAAAGTATATGTATACATACATTTATACATTAAAATATAAACATATATATTAGTATACATCTGTTTTTTCCCGACTTTTTCCCGAATAGTTGACCGTACTTTGACCGACTTTGACCGTACTTTTACCGTTTTTTATTCGAATTTCCCGCATAATTCCCGAATTCCGAATTTTTCAGCTCCGCCGTACGTATCCCGAATACCGAATTTGTGACTATGCACCTAATCTTGATATGTGTTTATTATGACCTAATGTTGTTGATCTAAACCATCTTCTATACTTTGTTATTATGTCTTGATGACCCTTGACCTTGGTTGCTCTATTGTAAGTCCTTTTGACCTAGATTGTACATAACTAACATGAATCTTGTAATAATCATAAAAAATAGATGGAACATCCAAATGATATGAAACTTGAACCACACTTTCTTGATGACCTCTAGATCAGTAAAAGATCATCGAACATGTATTTCACCAACTTTGAAAATAACTTGGTCAAAACCCAAAAATGAAGCTAGTTAGGGTTAATGATGAGAATCTAATAGATGTATGTAATCTTGTGCTTAATTAGGTGTGGCATGTGGCTAGATGATCAAGGATAGGTTAAGTTACAAATCTCTTAATCAAGTACGGGCTTTAATAATTATATGACAATGGCTTTCTTGCTTGAACTGTGACACATATGTATGCTTGTTTACTTAGCATTCTAGTATTGGACTCGATGTTTGACTCATCGGTTTTATAACTTGCAAACATAATATATAACTACATTATACAAACCTTGTGCACCTACTTGTATTCTCGGGATGAGAACACAAGGTCGGGTGTCCTACCTGAGTTGTCAAGATAGGGCGGACCATGTCGATAAAAAGGGTTAGCTCTTGGCGATAGTCTTGAGGTCCGTTACGTAGAAAAAGATTAGCTAATCTTGAGCACCCTTACGGACTCTTCTGATGGGAAGTAGTCAGGGGTCTTATGATATATGATGTTGTTGGTACAATTGGAGTAAAATGATATAAAACATGGGCTCTCGTTTTGCTACATACTTGACTTGTTTGTTCTTGTTCGTTACTTATGCAACCCTTTTCAAATTATGTATGTATCTTTTTTCCGTGTACTCAACACCTCATGTGTTGACCCGCTTTGTTTCATGTATTTTATAGGTTCAGAGATGGATATAGAGTTGATGGCTTGGTGAGCTATGTCAGTTATACTTGTTGTAAGATCCCTAGTGTACATGAGCAGGCTTGTACGATCTGACTCTTGAATATGTAATTGAAATCTTGTAATAAAACAATGTTGCTTAATAATACTTGTTGAATGTTGAGATTATGATTGGTGCTTTTATCTATTATTTGTTCATGTATGCTAAGTTTTTACGCTTCCGCATTCGCGCTTTGATAATACCATGTTAGGACGGATGCCTAGGTCCTATCACCATTGACTTTGTATTCATTTGGAGTTAGAATTTGGATAATAAACAGATCCCTGACATAGTTGGTCTTCTTTCTACCTGAGCTTTGCACGACGGGTATGCGGAGCTGAGCGACGTCCAATTTGGTTTTACGATATTTGAGAAGATTAAATGTGTTGTGCTACTTGTATTGCTTTCCAGTTGAAGACAGGTGGAGTTTGTTGAGAGTGTCTTAAACTCTCAAGAAAATATATGTTGATGATCAAGATGTCCACACCGACCCACACCATCTTCGGGGTGCATTTTGGCCAACTCCAGAAGGATTTGCGATCAGTCAACTGACCATATGCGAAACCTGAGGATCGTGTCCAGGTAAAAGCAGCAACAATTGTTGTTGCAGTCCAGGCCAAACCATTATTTGGTGTGCAGCAAAAATATGGTCCAGCTAGTGATAGTATACGGTCCAGCCCGACCGAGAGCACGGCTATTAGAGAGTCTGGTTAATTTAGTTAATTAATTATTTCAGTCTATTTTGTATATGGGTCCAAGTGTGTCTTGGCCCATTAGGGTTTAGTCTTGAGTTTGTATTTTCCCCCTTCTCCTATATAAGGAGGGAG
The DNA here is from genome assembly GCA_963693085.1 of Alisma plantago-aquatica. Taxonomy (NCBI): domain Eukaryota; kingdom Viridiplantae; phylum Streptophyta; class Magnoliopsida; order Alismatales; family Alismataceae; genus Alisma; species Alisma plantago-aquatica. The sequence goes on from OY856415.1 coordinate 492,927,806, forward strand.
ATTGCTCTTAGTAATATATCGAATAGCCTTCTTTTAACATGGTATCAGAGCAGTGATCCAACCCTAAACCTAGAGGAGACAAAAACATTTCTTTCGCCTACGGGCGGCGGCCGTCCTTCCTGGCTTGACCGCTCGTTGGGTATCCTCTCCTGCGCTCTCTGTTGAACCCCTAACTCTCTGCCTTTTTTCTAGTTCTGTTGTCGCCAGGCCCTCATCCCCCGTTACGACGTTGGCATCTACCCTCCCTCACGCCTCATCCATCTATTCACTCCTGTAAAACCACCCTACGTTACCGCCCACTCAGTTCTTTTCTTTTCCTGTCGAACGCTTTTTTCTCCGCCTTGTGCTACTTTTTCCAGTAATCCCACATGTGCCCCCTAAGCTGTCGCTACCTCCTTTTACATTTGTCGCTAAATCCTTCTTAGCCGGTATGGCTCCCTACCCTACTACCCAAATCATGTTGATGCCCCTTTCTACCCTCCTACAAAGAAGCCCGCTACTCCCGCGAAGAAGCTCGTTGCTGCAAAGAAACTTGCAAAGACTAAGCATGTCAAGGTTGTTAAGTCCGCTACTGCGAAGAAGGCTCCCAAGTCTGCCGCAAACCCACTTCTGTTGTCTGTTAACCACCGTCATAATCATAATATACTCAAACTTTTTGAAAAAATCGCATATAAAACACGAATTTTTCCTAGACGTATGAAACTCACGAGTAAATCCCAATTCCCGAATATTACGTATTATTCTCGTACTTTTTGTGAAATAATCACGTTTAATGTTTTTTCCCATTTTATACGTTCTTTTCCCGTCATAGTTGTTGAGACGCCCTCTAAGCGGCGCCTAGGCATCGACTAGGCGGCTAGGCGCCCAGCCAAAGCATACCACTGCATGGTTTCCCGTATTATACTGATTAAGACTTTAGCTTAGTTTGAGAGTATATGTGTTTGTGTATGTATATGCATATATGTGTGCATGTATGTAATATATGTACATGTGTATGTAAGTAATAGTTATAGATATATGTATGCAATATATATGTACATATATATGTGCAAAACATATATACATACATATGTGTGGCAATATATGTATATATCCTCCTGATTTTCCCACATAATTGCCGAATTCCGAACTTTTCAAGTCAACCGAACGCATCCAGAATATCAAATTTGTGACAATGACCACTAGCAGTCTCCTAATCCGCGGTGATACCCCTGCATATTACCCTCCATCCATTGGCGTCGGTTCCATCATGCTAGCCGACTATCTCTAGCACGCCACCCACACATATGCCCTCTAGAACCCTACCACCCGCCACATCCTCTGCCTCATGGACCCGCACTTCCGCAGGGGGGGCCCACAAGGTGTTAGACTCATGCGTCGACCTCGCCTGCAATGTCACCGACTTCAAGGTGCTCCGCCTCTCGTGTCTGACGACCGTAGGATGCACACCGACGTGTATGGATGTGCCAGGTACGTGCCATGGAACTGTTCTTCTGATACCCATAGCGATGCTCATCCTGGACAAAAGTTGGTCTAATTGCTGCAAGAAGAATCGGACGGCTTCGTGGACAAACTGTTGCAACAGCTTCTAAAGCTAACAAGACCTCATTCATTTTATTGATGCTCACTGGAGGTGATGCCTTCGTTACTCACCGGTCATTTCACTTCACATGATGTTGTTTGTGGATTGTTCTTGGGACAGGGTTCATTTTAATCCTCACCCATCTGCACTAGAGATCATATTATGCTTGAGACATTGATTTAAGGATTAAATCTGGTTGAGAATGCTACTCGTCCTTCTTTGCTCTATGAAGAATTCGGGTCAATGTTCAAAATTTCGTCGAAATTGGCGAAATTTCGCTAATTATTTCGATGCCGCCAATGACCGGACATAGAAATGGCCTTACATGTCTGTACGTAGGGAATTTCGCCAGAAAAAAATTAAACTTTGACAATTATTTCGAATTTCGACGAAATTAGGTAAATTTCGATGAAAAAAGGCCCATTTTGTCTGCATTTCGACGAAATTTCGAGAAACACATCTATTATTTCGAGAAATGGGGTACGATGTCTGCAGATTTTACTATGTGATCCCTTGGGCTTGTTAGGGACAATCTAAGTTATGTTTCTTCTCTTCCTAGCCTAATTCTACCGCTCTCTCCTATTTCTCTCACTTCTATAAATATCTACAAAGGAAATATTTAAAATATGTGTGGGAGTGATATCTATGACTATGATGACCCACTAACTTTCATTTTTGAGGTCACATGATTTATGTTATAGTGCGCAAAATTAGCATGACTATCGAGATATTTTGTATGTCTACCATTATCAATCACACCTCTAACTACATGGTTGCCTCCTATAGGCTCTCGCTACAAAAGCACATGACCAAGAACAAAGCTTAAGTTAATCCATTAGTATGCATTTTATCACTTGAAAGCATATGGAGATTAACAGTGAGACACACCTATGCTTGTATAAAACAAAATAAATAGGAGCCAATATGTTGATAGGTATAATCAACAAGGAGGATGACAACCATCATGGTTCAACTAGATGCATAAACCATAGTTGTCTCATGCTTCCTCAATACTCACATACCACTACAACATTGTTTTTGTACTACATCCTGTCATCCTACTGAGAGGTCCTACCATCCTAGATCATGATATGTTTCCATAAATTTGTGTCTTTAAGTCTATATATTGTGCTTGTGAACTATGATGACTTAATTCATTCATTTTTCCATTTAATTGACCTCAAAATCCCCATCGAAATGCCCATTGAAATTGTTCAGCTTCTTTCACTCACACATGAGGAGCCCCACCCCCTCACATATCCAATATGAAATATTATTGCATATTTGAGTAGATCTACACTGGTAGATTGTTCTGGTAAAATTTCGCTAAATAATTCGATGATTTGGTCGTCGAAACGCTAGGAATGTATTTGTCAAAATTTCCGTTTCTGTGGCTAACGAAACGGCGTCGAAATCGGACATTTTCTTCCTTGATTTGGGTATTCAGTGATGACTCTAGCCTTATTGTGAAAGCATATTAATGTCAAGAAGAATGGATTCTTCTGTCATGGTATTACTCTTTATGAAGATTTGTGCTTGATTTCTCTTCGAAAATAATTGTAGACCTTTTGGGGGGTCGTGGCCCCCAAAACCCCCGGCAGTGCTACGGCCTATATTTCTTTCGGGGCGTTTCTTTATCATTGTCCACCCCAACCACTCTTGGTTCTTCCCTGGTTGGTGTGAGGAGGTGAAATAGAGGAGAGATGAGATGGAGACAAGAGGAAGATTATATTTTGTTACTTTATATTTTTTTGTGGATCTTGATTCACTTGTTGAAGAACTTGAGTCTTGTGGACTTCCACTATTGACGTTTACTGCTATATATTTATTCCAATACTTACTATCTAGAGCTTCATGTCTACTGCTTGCTTTTTCAAGTTGATGGTCTTCTATCCGGCTACGTCGACACTACTTTCTACTTTTTGTCCGTGCACTATTTGCATGTGCACATTGTCCATGCTTTATGCATGTTGACACTTTGCTTGTCTGTGCTTTCTTTGCACGTTGATTACTATTTTGACCATGAACCAGCACTCTCTGCCCTTTTCTACTATGAACCAACACTCTTTGGGCTGCGACAATAGCGATTGTGACGAAAACTCAGACGCCTTGCTGCTATTTACTACAACTCCAGATGCAACATCCTTTTGATCAAGAATCTTCTGCTACCTGTTTGCGACCTGCACCTGCAACTTACAACATGCTTCAGATTCGGATTCGACGTGCTTACATATATTTTTTGGATTATCTACTTGAGGGGGAGCGTCCGAGTGTTTTAAGTGCTTAATTGTAATATTCACGGGGAGAAAATTCTTGTATGGGCTTGGTTTATCCTTTTATTTTGTTTCTTTGTTTTTAGTCCAACTCTCTGGTTGCAAGTTGAATTGGGATTCTCCCAAGCTTCAGCTTGAGGGGGAGTATTAGACAGTCTAGTTGATTTAGTTGATTAATCATTTCAGTCTATTTTGTATATGGGCCCAAGTGTGTCATGGCCCATTAGGGTTTAGTCTTGAGTCTGTATGCTTCTGCCTTCTATATAAGCAGGGAGATTCCTCTTAGCAATATATCGAATAGCCTTTTTTTACTTTATAACAACGGCTAAAACGAGTCTGGGTGACTTTGGAATTGGTTAAGAGTCCTAATCATATAGTACACCCCCCAATCTTATTCTAAACATGAAGAGACATCAAGAGAAGGCGTACTTCCAAGACCAAAATCCAAGGATGGACCTAGGGCTTCTCCTAGGGTTTCAAGCCTCCAAGAGCTCCTTTCAAAGCAATTGTCTTCTTCTACGGTTGACTTTTGTGTGTAATGGGGATCAAGTTCTTCTCTCATGCAATCAACATCTTTTTAATTCTATCCATTAATAATATAATCTCTGGTTGTAGATGTAAGCTCCATCATTGGGAATTTGTTGAACCAGTGTAAATCTTATGTTTGCAGTTGATTGGTCGGTGTTCCTTGTTGTTATTCATCGTATAGATACGGTTGACTAGTTTGGTCTCACGCTTTCACACCTTTGCAGTGAGCATGTGGGGTCTTGTTGTGGGGGTTTCCCATCACCTCCATATCCCAGCACTATGCTTGATGCTTAATTTTTCATATTCACTCCTTCAATCTAATTACTGTTTTAGGACTGTTATGATGGAAAGTCTTACCCAAAAAATTCTTAAAGCTATTTCCCTAACTCTAAAATATTTGTGAAAGTGTATTGTTTTATCTCGGAACTTAACTTTATCAAAAATTATTACAAATGCAATATGATTTATGTTATAGACCGTAAATTATGGATGAAAAAAATATATGTTTTAGTTATATATGTAAACTATGAAATATATGTATACGAAGATTTTTTTGCAAAAATCATAGTACATATGTATATGAATGTGTCAAATGAATTAAATTTATGATATTTCTAAGTTGTCAGGGCAACACCTTAACAAGTATTTAATGCATATAGGTCCAAAGATATTTATACTAAGAATGTAGGAGACAGAAGTCATGATAAAAAGACTTAGACTTGGAGTAAAAAAAAACTATGCTCCCATTGATGGTGTAGATATCGTTGAGGAAGTTCAATCATCAACGTTTAAGTTCTTCAAGGATAACCCCAAAGATCTCATACTTGGATATTCAGGTGTCAAAACTAAGACAAGTACTTGCTATCATGATATGAGTAAAAAAGCTTTTGTTTTAATCATTGAGCCTAAGTCCTTTGATGATGCTTTCATCGTTGATAAGAAGAGAAAGGTGGAGATTGGTGTGCATGGGAGTTGAGTTACATAGTTTGTTGCCACATACAGGTAGAGGAAGCTCCAAATGGAGATTAAGGCGGTGCAACTCAATGGCAGAAACCTAACTCTGTATATGCATCATGACTTCCTCACTCTCCCTCAAACGATAGAGCTATTACCATTTGTTTTGGTTTCAAGGCAAAGGTAGTTGATTATGACAATTGGTCTTCTAATCAATGTATACTATTGCTAATATACTATAACTTCGGGAAACTTTCTATTATGTTTGTTGCAATATATCCAAAGGTACAATAAGATGAGGTCGAAATGAGAAAAGCAGCTAACATATAGCGACATGGAAGATGTGATAAAAGCCTTCGTGGATAAAGGTATTGGTTTAAAGATGTTAATATATCTCTTTATATTCTACTATTTGTAATTTCTATATATTGTTAGACCTCTATGTAATTTCTCCAGTTCTATTAATAAAAGGGTGAGTGGTTTGAACCCTCACACACGCTGCATTGCAAGCAGCATACGTTCACATGGTACCAGAGCAAAGTTGCTAGGGTTCATCTGGGCATCGGCCACCTCTCTCTCCTCACCTCTCCTCCACTCCACGCCGCCGCCCGCCGCCAGCCACAAGGCCAACCGCCAGCGCCGCCCCTCCCGAGCAGCACCCAGCGTCCCCACCCATTGTGTCCGCCGCAGCCGCCGGCCCAGGGAAGGTGCATCGGCCGCCAGCAGTCCCCAGTTCCTCCGGTTGCTTCCGAAGGCAGCGTCTACGCAAAACGGCTCATTAAAATTTCATACCAGAGGCGTTGTCCGTACGTAGGAAATTCCTAATCACATCTCCACGTGTGATTAGGGAATTTTCGATTGGGGATGTGGATGCGTCAGAAACACATCTAATCATTTGACATGACGTGTATCTCTCTGTCACTCTCTTCTTCCGTGACGTGTATCTCTCCGTCACTCTATCTCTTCGCTGAATCTTGGAGGACACCAAGGCATCTACTATCTACAACCAGATGTCGCCTATCCCCTCCATAAAGCTTAACGGGAAAAATTATCTCTTGTGGATGAATGTTGTCCATACAGTGTTAGAATCCCGAGATAAAGCAAGGCATGTTTACTCGGATCCTCCTGCTTCTACGGACAAAGGCTATGCTGAATGGAAGCGTCATAATAGTCTAGTGAAGACATGGCTATGGGGGAGCATGGAACATGCTATTGCTGCTAGGTTCATGTTCTATACTACTGCCAAAGACATATGGGATGCTTGAAGAAGCATTACTCTCAGGAAAAGAATGTTGTTCGTCAGTTTATGATATATGATCGCCTCTTCGCCGAACGACAGGGAGACAAGCCTTTAGAAGAATATTTCGAAGTGATTCAAGGTATTACTCAGGAGCTGAGCTTCTATCATCCAGTGACTGTCCAAGAACAAGTCAAAGACAGAGATGACTTGATTACTGCAAAGTTTCTATCGGGTCTGAATTCGACTTGCAGTTTAGCCTCGATGTCATCCTCGCTTCTAACAAACTTCCCAGCCTGGAAGAAGCCTACTCGAGAATTCTAGAATCAAATTTTGAACCAGTTGATTCTACAAACGTCTCGCCTTCTGGAGATTCTCATGCATCTGTAGCCGCTGCAGTTCGAGGAGGTCGTGCAGGTATGGGACGAGGACGTGGAACACGTTCCAAGTGCACCTTCTGTGACAAACCTGGACACATTGTTGAGAAATGCTAGAAGCATGAAAGACCTGTTGCACCACCTGTGGGGGCAGCAAACTATGCAAGTATTGTTGAGTCATCTAAGCCATCTCCATCAAGTTCTAGTTCTTCTAGCATCACACTCACAAAGGAAGAATATGATATATTTATTCTGGCTACACAGCATATGAGTGTGGGATCTTCTTCTTCTGCAGCAAATCTAGTTTCTACCACTAGTAATTAGGCTACCTCCCTACTGGCTTCTGGCTCAACTTCTTCATGGGTGGTTGATTCTGGAGCATCACAGCATATGACTGGTATGAGGAGACTACTTCACTCCATTGACTCACATATTCCTCACAAATCTGTGACCATAGCAGATGGTTCAGTGAGGAGAGTGTTAGCAAGTGGATCTGTTTCTGTGACTACTAAAATTAATCTTAAATTTGTTCCCTATGTGCCTGCATTTCCTTTTAATCTTCTCTCTGTTGCAAAATTAGTTGATATTGTGAACTGTACAGTGACGTTTGGGCCTTCTTGCTTTGTATTACAGGATCTCAAGAGTATGAGGACGATTGGTGGGGGGCCTAGGAAAGATGATCTTTACCTCTTCCACAGTGACAGTCTGCCTCGCCAAGTATCTGCTCCTGCTCCGGCTATCCTTTTGAGTGGTTCTCCCTTACTCTGGCACTACAGATATGGACATCCGTCGTTGGAAATCTTGAGAAAGTTCGAACATGAGTTATTCCAAGTGTCTTCATTAGAGTGTCAGTCCTGTCAATTGGGAAAACATCATAGACTGTCTTATCCCAGTCGTGTCAATAAACGGGCATCTTGTCCCCTTGAGTTAGTCCACAGTGATGTTTGGGGTCCTGTAAAGACCAATAGTTATAATGGTTTCCGCTATTTTATGTCCTTTGTGGATGATTTTTCTCGCATGACATGGATTTATTTATTAAAGAGTCGAGAGTATGTGTTATCTATTGTCAAGCATTTTTATCAAGAAATAAAAGTTCAATTTGATTGTAATATTAAAATTCTTCAATCAGATAATGCCTTGGAATATGTTCAAACTGCTATGGTTGATTTTTGTAGCTTTGTTGGGATGATTCATCGTACGTCTTGTCCTCACACTCCTCAACAAAATGGAGTAGCTGAGCGTAAAAACCGTCATCTTCTTGATATTACCAGGACTATTATGTTTCAATCCAATGTCCCTAAGAGGCTCTGGTCTGATGTTTTACTTATTGTTTGTTTCATGATCAATAGGCAACCCTCTTCGATGCTTCAAGGACGTACTCCATTTTCTGTCTTATGTCTAAAAGATCAGACTTTCCTTGTTCGTCTTAGAGTGTTTGGGTGTACCTCTTTTGTCCACAATTTTGATCCTAAGGCTGATAAATTATCTCCTAGGTCTATTAGGACTCTCTTTCTTGGGTACTCCAACACTAGCAAAGGATACAAGCGTTATTGTCCCAGTCTCCGCCATATGTTTGTGTCTTGAGATGTAACTTTCCATGAATCCACACCATATTTCTCGAGTGTTCCCCGTAAGGGGGAGCAATTGTGTGGAAGTGGGAGAGTGCCACCATTAGACATCGGTGAGAGAGGGCCACCTATTATTCCTGACTATACTGTCATTCCGGAAGAACAGCCAACAGGTGATCCATTAATTCAACAATATCAGCATGTTTATAGCAGACGAGGCAGGCAGGATCCAGAGGAGGTAGCGACTCCAGTCTCTGAGCCTTCTCCATCTTCCTCTACTCAAGAGATCTCTACAGAACCATCTGACCTTGATGTTCCCATTGTTGTTCGCAAAGGTACTCGTTCTTGTACTATTCGACATCCTATTGCAAATGTGTGTTGTTTGTTGAAATTATCCAAGAAGGCCCGGTCATTTGCTCTTGGGATTGATTATGTGGTCATTCCAAGAACTCATCTTGATGCTATGAAAGATATTGGCTGGAAACAAGCGATGCATATGGAAATGTCTGCTCTTATACAAAGCAACACATGGGATCTTATTCACTTACCTCCAGGGAAAAATGTTGTGGGCTGCAGATGGGTATTCATTGTAAAACATAATCTAGATGGTTCAGTTGAGAGGTTGAAGGCTAGACTGGTGGCAAAGGGAAACATATGGAGTTGATTTCTTTGAGACCTTTTCACCAGTGGCTCGTCTGAATTGAGTATGGATGCTTATCTCTTTGGCTACTACCTTTGACTGGCCTCTATTTCAGCTTGATGTCAAGAATGTCTTTCTCCATGGTGATCTACAAGAAGAGGTGCACATGGAGCAACCTCCTGGTTTTGTTGCTCAGGGGGAGTGTCAGAAGGTGTGTAGATTGAAGAAAGCCATCTACGGTTTGAAACAATCTCCTAGAGCTTGGTTTGACAAGTTTAGTGATGTTGTACTAAAGATGGGCTTCTCTCGTTCTGTGACTGATCACTCCTTGTTTTATTCTAGCTCTTCTGTTGGATCCATTCAAGGAATGAAATATCGACGATATCGCCGGTATACCGGTCGAAATATCGATACCGACGCCATCGGGTATCGATATGAGAAAGTCTACCGCTGGTACCGCAAATATCGGTATACCGGTGGACTTACCGCCACTTACCGCCGAAAACCGAGGGTTATCGCTGCAAAAAGCCCAACTTGCGGGCGATATCGGCGGTATGCCGCCCGGCATGCCGATATTTACGAACCTGTTGCTTGCTGCTGCTGTTTGAGTGGAGTTTCTTGGAGATTAGAGGCGATTTCCTTCCTTGGAGCCCGAATCAGCCCCGATCAAGGTATGTTTTCTTAATTTATTTCATTTCTCATCTTCTCTAACCCCTCCCCTCTCTATTTTCTTCTATTTTCACCATAGAACTTCTCCAAATTCTCTAAATACACCCAAAATCTAGATCTACTCCTAAAAACTTAGGATTAATGCTATTTAACAATAGATCTATGATTAATTTATGTAGATATACTAATGTATCACTAGATCTACTACTATTAATTAATATTATCACATAATTTCACTAATTAATATAAAATTCGTAATAATACAATAAGTACTATTAATAATAGGTATCTAACTTAGGTTTAGTAGAAAAAGTTGTACCAAATACTAATATGAACAAATACAAACAAAAATATACTACAAATAAATATATTTTTCGTTTTTTCATTTTTAAAAAATGCTGAAAATTAAAAAAAAATGCATTTTTTTTGTTTTTTTTTTGTTTTTTCTACAGATTTATGTGTGTTAGTGTAATATAAGATGGAATGAGTAATTTGTAACACATCACTTGCCTTAATACTAGATAAATGACAGATTTTTTATTTTTTAAAATAATTTCAGACTTTTTTTAATTTATTTAACCCTTTTTTCTTGTTAATAAAAATCTTAAAAAATATTGTGTTTGCTTCTATAGATACATGTAACATTTATATAGTTAAAGTATTGTTTTTTGTTCTATAATACATAAAATAAAATAATTTCTTCATTTCTTGCAACTTAATGGGTTATTAATTTCATACACCTAATTTTTGTTTGTCTTTGTCTTTTTGCAGTGTTGACTTTTGATTTGAGAAGATGTCTTCAAGCGACGGTGAGGGTGTTGGGGCCGGTAATGTTGGAGCTAAGGATGTGGATTTTGCATGGAATCACTGCACACCTACTGAGGGGAGAAAGATAATTTGCAATTACTGCAAGAAGACACTTGGTGGAGGGGGGATTACTAGATTTAAACGTCACATTACTGGTGGTGACAAAAATGTGGCAATGTGCCAAAGGTGTCCCCAAAGTGTTAGAGATGATTTCAAGAAACTGATGGGCGCAAAGAAAGAAAAACAACATAAGATGAAGGAGGTTGAAAGGGCTTATACAGATACATTATTTGATGTTAGGCCCACAAGTTCTTCTGCTGAATCTGATGATGATATTGGATATCCTCCTGAATGTGCTACAGCTTATTCACGTCGTATGTATAGACGTGCTATTAGAGATTCTCGTAGAAGTGAGTGGGAAAGGGAGGAGGCAGCTCGAATTACAAGGAGGTATGGGCCATCTGGTGCAGGTGGAGGCAGTGGGACTGCACGTATTCCTGTTGTTGACCTAGATGACGACGATGAAGACCGAGCTGGTTATGGTAAAAGGAAGAAAGGAGGCATTGATACACTTTTCCGTTCTGCAAATGTGGGATTGAGGAATGTTGATGAACCAGGGGTTAGGAAGCCTGAGGCTAGGCAAAAAGGCCTCAAAGCAATGTTTACTGGTGCAAAAGAAAAGGTTGGTAAGGCAGTGGGTAAGTTCTTCTTTGCTCATGGTATACCTGCACATGTTGCAACTGAACCCTATCTGCAGCATATGGTAGATGTGATAGGGGAGTCTGGTAGGGGCATCAAGGCCCCCAGTTCATATGAATTAATGAACAAGTATCTTCCACTAGAGAAGAAGGATCTACAAGCATGGATTTCAGACCAAAAACACATGTGGGCTGAATATGGCGTCACGCTTATGCGTGATGGGTGGACTAGTGGAAATAGAAGACAAATTATCAACTTTCTTGCATATTGTCGTGGATCCACAGTTTTTCTAGATTCTGTTGATGCTTCAGGTGAGGTCAGGAATCACAGATACCTAAAGAAATTAATGACGACATACATGAAGCAAATTGGTGTAGAGAATGTGGTGCAGATTGTTACTGATAATGCTACTGCCTTTAAGAAGGCCGGTGAGAGTTTAATGAAGAAATATCCGGTCTATTGGACACCATGTGTTGCCCACTGCATAGATCTCATTCTGAAGGACATGGGATCAATTAATTTCATCAAATCTGTTGTCATTGATGGTAGGTTGATAACGGGATTCATCTACAACCATTCTTTTCTGCTAAATGCCATGAGGCGACCTGAGTACTGTGGTGGTGATCTTATTAGAACAGGGGCAACTAGATTTGCAACAAATTTTCTTGCCTTACAATCGTTAAAGTCCAAAAAGGATGGACTTAGGAGGCTCTTCAATGGAGTGGAGTGGACCTCCATGAAGGAGCACAACACCCCTGTTGGCAGAAGAATTGAGGAGTTGATTGCCAGCCGACCTTTTTGGGATAAGGTTACTAGAGTGCTGAAAATAATGGAACCCATTGTCAAAGTATTGAGGCTTGTAGATGGTGACAAAACTGCAACAATGCCTTTCCTTTATGATGCAATGACCTCAATGGTGGACAATATCAAAGAAGCAGCTCCTAGGTCCAATGAGCAATACATAAAAATTTATGAGAATCGTTGGACAAATATGCTTTTGCATCCATTGCATAAAGCAGGTATATGATTCTCTCAATGACTCAATTATATTCTAACTTCTAAGTTATTGGTCTAATTCATACTTGTCTACAATAAAATGTCATTCTAATTTCCTTATTTATATTTGTGACAGCTTACTATTTGAATCCGAGGTTTCAATACTCACGAACACTAGGCTTGAATGCGACTCTAATGAATGCAGTGAGAGAAGTCACTAACATGTTCATTACCTCTCCAGAAGAGCGATTGCTAGTACTGGAAGAGGTATATAACTATATGACTTAGTTACATTCTTTATTTCTCATTATTTTTTCCTTTGATTTCATCATCTTAATATCGTATATATTATTTTTGCAGTTGCGCCAGTTTCGTGAAAGCACTGGATGCTTTGGCCATCCAAATGCGGTTGCTGACCGCGATGCAGGTGATCCTTGTGAGTGGTGGGTTTGGAATGGAACAGGTGCCACTCATTTAAGAAAAGTGGCTATTCGCATCCTTTCTCAAACAACATCTGCAGGGGGTTGTGAAAGAAACTGGAGCACTTTCAATCTGATACACTCCAAGAGAAGGAACAGACTTGGTGCAAACAGGTTGAGGGATCTTGTATACGTTCATTACAACATACGGTTGAGGGCTAGAGCAATACGTGATGCCAACTACAAGGAAGTGGATTTTGTTGTTGTCCATGATCCCATTGACACCGCATATACTTTTAATACTGAAAGACGTAGAGGACTGGAGGATGATTCAGAAAATCCTTTAGAGGAATGGATGAATGAGATAGGCCGTCCTGTTCTTGATAGTTTAGATGGACGTCCAGATCCATATATAGAAGAGCAATTTGATGCAAATAATGGTGATGATATTATTATTGATGCCCCGCCTGAAAGACTTGATCCTGAAGCTGCACATGTTGATACTGATATGGAAATCAATAGAGAAGTGGAAGAACAATTAGGTAGCTCAGATTCTTCTTCTACATCTGGTTCTAAATCTAAGTCTGATGATGGCGGCAATGATGATGATAATCGCAGCCAACGCTCTCCAGAATATCCTCCAGCTATTGATCCTCAAAATGATGACCGGCCTTATGTTAGTCATGCTGCACCTCCACAAGAACAGGGAAATCACATGGCTGAAAAAAGATTTCAAAGAAGAAAAACTCGAACTGGGAAAGATTACAGCGGTGCGTATCATAGCCAAAGTGATCATCATTCTGATCTTGCTGATTCAATGGATAACATGAGCATATCTGACTCTCAATCTCAACAATCATTCGGAGATATGTTATTTGGGCAGACACTTCCATACCCATCTCAGCCCCAACATGGGTATCCTGGATATCATGTTGAACCACCACCAAGATTACAATTAGAACTTGGACCTGGTATGGGATATCACGAAGCATACTCTGTCCGTAGCCCTTATGGATGCTTTCGGGTGAACACCGAAGCATACTCTGGTGATGGAGGTCAAACATGGAGTGGTGGGAATACTACAATTTATCCTATTGCCGGTTATCCATTACAACCTCAAGCTCCTCAAACATGGGCTCCTCCTGCTTCTACAGCTACTCAACCTCAAGCTCCTCGAGCAAGGGCACCTCCACCTGCTTCTACTCAACCTCCCTCCATTTCAGCAACAAAGGAAAAATATCTAAAAATTTTGGAAGAACATTTTCCGAAGTTTGGGATGATGCAGTTTGCCAATCCTGAAGTGTATGAGGAACATGTTGTTTCATACAACAAGTCTTACAGAAGTTACATGACATGGGAGCAATATGTGGAGCATATAAACAACATATTGTATCGAGAACCAGCGCGCCACTCAACATACAACTGATGTGAGTTAGTAATTTACTACGTTGTTATATGTTTGTTGTAAATTGAATATTATTGCATAGATGTGTTAACATGAGTTTATAGATTGTGCTAGTAAAATTTTAGATCTTAATTCTTGCATTTTGTCATCGATATCTTTCATCGAAATCTCCAAAAAAACAGGACATATTCCTTAACTCACACATGATTGACCCCCCCCCCCACATACCCAATATAGAATTTTATTGCATAAAACGTTGCATCTAGGTGTTGAGACCACGCCTGTAAAATTTCATGATTTAATTCGTTCATTTAGGCGTCGGTATGGCCAGGATTGCATCTGTCGATATTTCCGTCGGTATACCTGTAAATATCTATACCCAAGCTGTCGAAACGGCGTCGGTATCGGTCATTTAATTCCTTGGACCCATTATTATTGATGTATATGTTGATGATATGTTATCAGTGGCAGCAATTCTTCAGGCATATCACGTGTGAAGGAAGGATTGCAGGGACACTTTCATACAAAGGATCTGGGCAAACTGAGATATTTTCTAGGCATTGAAGTATTTAGATCTCATGCAGGTACTAATTTGTCTCAGAGGAAATATGTGTTGGATTTACTGTAGGAAGCCGGCATGAGTGAATCCAAGCCAGTGTCTACTCCTATGGACTATCATGTGAAGGAGATGAATGATGATACCGATTATCCAGATCCAGGTTACTACAGGAAAATTGTTGGGAAACGGATATACTTGACAGTTACTCGCCCTGACATTTCTTTTGTTGTAAGTGTGGTGAGTCAGCATATGAGCTCACCACAACAATCACACTGGATGGCAATATGCCATATTCTGAGATATCTGAAGGGTGCACCCGGTAAGGGGATCACCTACTATAAACCCAAGACTCATGTGTCTACTCTCGTTCTTATTGGTTATGCAGATGCAGACTAGGTTGGTAATCTGAATGACAGGAGGTCTACTTCGGGGTGTTGCACGTTTCTGGGAAATCACCTTATCACCTGGAAAAGTAAAAAGCAAAATGTTGTGGCTAGATCAAGCACGGAAGCTGAGTATCGAGCAATGGCTCATGCCTGTTGCGAGTTGCAGTGGGTTCAATCTGTACTTTCTGAGTTAAAGATTTCTGTTTCGTCCCCCATAGAGCTCAGATGTGACAATCAGGCTGCTATCTACATTGGCAAGAATCCAGTCTTCCATGAGCGCACTAAACATATAGAGGTTGACTGCCATTTCATCAGAGATCAGATCAAGAATGGCAAGGTGGTGACTCCACATGTCCAATCTAAAGATCAACTTACAAATGTCCTCACAAAGCCATTGAGTCCAACAACATTTCAGAGCTTTTGCAACAAGCTGGGGTACATGATGTGTACGCTCCAGCTTGAGGGGGAGTGTTAATATATCTCTTAATATTCTATTATTTGTAATTTTTATATATTGTTGGACCTCTATGTAATTTCTCCAGTTCTATTAATAAAAGGGTGAGCGGTCTTGAACCCTCACACGTTGCACTGCAAGCAGCATACGTTCACAGAAGATCTGTATCAAAAGCACATTGATATCAAGTAATGTTATAGATAGAAAAGTTAAGAGAAAACATACCCACATGCCCATTGGTTAACATTTTCAATAGCATTACGTTTGAGCAACACATTTTTGTGCCAGTCCAGCCATTCACTATTAGCCTGAAAATATAATGAGATATTTTAGTTTTCTAACTCTTAAGAATGAATTTAAATTCGGAGCAAGAGCAAAGATATGATCCAAGCCTTTACTTCACTAACTATTTTAACATATCAGTAGCATATGTGAAATCCAACCATTATTCTAGGTATGAGAACACATGATGTTAAATATTTCTAAAAGATAATTACATTTGATAGACAAACTTTTGTGGTATATGATGATAAATATTCACATATGCAAATGTCAGATTCTACAGGCGCATAACAGTTATTTGTAGAAACTTCGATGGAAATTCAATAATCAGTTCTTGGCATTTCAACGCCAAAATCAAGGAATCAATCGTTACATTCTACCAGAGCAATCTACAAGTGTAAATTTACTTACGCAATAATATAAAAACTAAAGGTTCTCATATATGTTTTGCGAAGGAAATTAAACTATTTCAACGGGCATTTTGATGCAAATTTTGATGGTGGAAAAAATAAATTAAGTTATGGAAGCTCGAAAGCACAATATATAGATTTAATGACACACTATTATGCAATTATAGCATATATATATATGGGGGTATACATAACTCCATGAGTACCCTAAGGAACTAAAGTTACAAACAACAATTTAAAACTTGTTACATGTTACAAGTCCATAGGAATGTAGGAGTCTGTACCTGATTGCCAACAAGTTCACCAATGAATTAGAAATATGGTTTATAACTTTGCACGTCGTTGAAGCTTGAGCAATGTGGTGGAAGTAGTTGTCCATATTGTTTGTTAGTGTAATTAGCTCTGTTGTAATGAGTCCAGATCCACTTAAGGAGTCTCTCTTATATTCTCCTCTCCGCTTAAGTGATGATCCACTTACCACTTTGTATATAACTATTTATGTAATCGTTTAGGCTCCAATACAAAGGAAACCTATTAATCACTTTTCTACACTAGGCCTACACCAAAGCAGTCGCTCCAATATATAGGCTTCATTAATTCTTCACGACAGTGCTATGTATCAACTTTCTAACCCATATGAACATAATTTTGCTTTTCCACCTAAAATTTTTACTGCTTGTGCTTTGTCCATAATCAGCAATCGAGGTTCGATAAAGTTTATCCATGGGCTATTCGTTGTTGCTTCTTAGGTAGTACAAATGCTTTTGACCCAGTGCTCAATATATTTATGCACATGTTGACGCGACTTCCTTTGGAGACACTTTTCAAAGTCAAGTCCACAAGCGTCTCCAGCCATTATTGTTACTCTACTTGTTCATGTTTTCTCCACCACTAAGTCTCTTACCGCTCCTTGTGGCCTTAAAAGTCTATCAGAATAAGAGCAAAAGGACTCCACCAACTGTATCCCCTACCATGTTTTTGACAGAGTTCGATGATCCTCTTAAAGACCAATGTTACCTCACAATTCCAACTTTAGATCTTGATTTGTCTACAATGTTGCGCAAATTGGCATTATTGAGAGTTATTACTTATTGAGTTTTGCATTTATGTGGGCCTAAGTATGTTTATCCCAAATCCCAATAGGGTTTGAGTCCATACTTGTATTAGTCCCCTCTCCTATATGTAGGTGCATGGCTTTGTCTAATATTCTTCTACAGAATATTGCATCTCTCAGTTGTTTTTGCAGATGACTTGAGTGCTCAAATAGCAATCTTTTTTGCGGCTATATCCCCTATTTGTACTCCATGAATTGTCACTAAGGCCTTAGGATGGAAAAAGGTCACAGAAGAAAATTGTTAGTCCTCATTTCTAGAGGTGCCTACAATCTCTGTTGGTTTATCTAGTTTAAGCAAACTAACACATTCTTCTACTCAACACAAAATCTATTGATTGTTTCTACAAATCATTGAGTGCTCATGCAACAAAAAAATTACTTCAGTTATATCTCTTATCTATGTTCCAATGAATGCCACTAAGGCCTTCCGACGCAAATAGGCCACAGATGAAAAATGTAGGCTCTCATTTTTAGAGGCACCTGGGATCCAGTAGATTAGACCACGTGTTGCAAACTTGTTAGATATCATCGGTTTCTCACTATGAAGTATGAAGTGATTGCCATATGGATCTATTGAACATAATAAGTCACACCTAGTTGATAGATGGTACTCTCAAGAGTCGAGAAATGACTACTTCGAAACCTTTTCCCAATTTCCAGCTTAGTTCAATTAGTGTCCATATCTCCATTCTTGCAAAATCAGGATGGCAGCTTTATTAGTTTTATGTCAAAAATGCTTTCTTTTAAGGGCATTTGCGGGCATGGTGTGTCATTTTGTTCAAAATTTCAAAATTTTTGACTAAAATTCTATTTCAACGGCCACCAAAGGTAGAAATTAATGTACCTATCGTTAAAATTTCCAATATATAATTTTGTTTAAAAAAATAATAAAAATAAAAAATTTGAAGACAAAAATGAGAATTATATATACAGACTAAGAAAACCTTTATTTGATGATATATAATACAAATACAAGGCATTCTCTTTTATAGGATAATTGAAGACAAAAATGAGAATTATATATACAGACTAAGAAAACCTTTATTTGATGATATATAATACAAATACAAGGCATTCTCTTTTATAGGATAAGAGAGTACGTGAGAAATAGAATTAGGCAATATGGGATAAAAGAAAAGCTATAGACAAGACAAGTATAAGTACACAATAAAACATAAAGCATAAAGAATATATAATTATATACTAATACTTCCCCTCAACCTGGAGAATAGATGTCAAACATGCCAGCTTGTCCACCAATGTAGCAAAGCGAGTCTTGGGAAGTATCTTGGTAAAGATGTCAGCAACCCGATCTTCTGTATCTTGGAAAAGATGCCAGCAACCCGATCTTCTGTTCGGAGATAAGGAGTGCGGATGCGACCATAGAGAACTGATTCGCGAACAAAGTGGCAAGTCCACCTCAATATGGTTGGTGTGCTCATGAAAAGTGGGATTGCTGGCAGTAAAAATGGAGGCTTTATTGTCATAGTGCATGGGAATAGGATGAGAAACTGAGATATCAAATTCCTTGAGGAGTCCTTAGGCCTACATTAATTCACAAGCCAACGAGCAATAGCCAAGATCTGCTTCTTAATGTACCATGTAATTGATCCCCTCCAACAAAAGTGTAGTAGTCAGAGGTAGAGTTCCTGTCACATCTACTACTAGCATAATCAGAGTCAGAATATTCAGTGACATTGCAGTGCCCATGTCTACGATATAGTAATCCTTTTCCTGGAGAATTTTTCAGATATCTAAGGATATGACAGATAGCATCCCAATGCATTGTCGAGGTTTATCCAGATTTCTACTGACAAGTCCAACAGCAGTAGTATATCATCTCTAGTCACAGTAAGATAAATAAGTTTACCAACCAATCTTCTGTAGTGGTGGTTATCAGGATAGGGTGGTGAAGATTTATCATCCCAATTGGTATTGGGATCCAGAGGAGTGCTAGCAGGTTTATACCAAGCATGCATGTTTTTGTTAGAAGATCTAGAACATATTTGCGCTATGAAAGATAGACGCCAGACAAAAGTCTGGAAACTTCAATTCCCAAAAAGTACTTCAAGTTTGCCAAGATTTTTAGTAACAAAGTGTTGTTCTAAATTTCTTTTAGTAGTTGAAATACCATCATCCACATAGACAATAAGAATAACAAACCTGGAACTTGTTTTTTAATGAAAACAGTGTGACCCGAATGTGAGCGGCCAAATGGAAACATTAGAAGATTCTGGCTAAATCTATCGAGCCATGCTCGTGGGCTTTATTTTAGACTATAAGTCGCTTTCCTGAGTTTGCAGACTTTGGAACACTCCCCTTGAGTAACAAAACCATGTGGCTGCTTCATGTAGACTTCCTCATGCAGGTCACCATATAGGAAGGTGTTTTTAACATCAAGTTGAAAAAGAGGCCAATCATTATTCACAACAACAAATATAAGCACCCATACAGAATTAAGTCTCGCAATAGGGGGAAATGTTTAAAAATAGTCAACCCTATAGGTTTTTATTATAATCATTTGCTACGAGCGGAGCCTCCATCCGTTCAATCAACCCATTTGGTTGGTATTTAATAGTGAATATCCAACGACAACCAATAGTCGAGCAATTTTCAGGGCGATCAACCAGATCCCAAGTATTGCGATCGTGAAAAACAACCATTTCATTTTTTATAGCTTGACGCTAGGCAGGATGCTTAACAGCTTGTGCGGTTGTCTTTGGAACATAAACAGCAAAGATATCAACAGTAAAATAGGCAAAGCTAGCACCAAGATTAGTTGTACAGCGAAAATTACTAATCAGATGTTGAGTGTAGGAACAAACACCTTTCCTTTGACTAATGGGAAAATATAGGTCAAAAGCTACCTAGGAGGTGTTGTGATCTGCCGACAAAGGAGGAATTGGTTGTTGAGCAGCCATGAAGGGATTGTAACCTTGGATCTTCTCTTGTACACCTTTATAGGAGGAAGATCTTCAGTTGCTTTAGTGAGGTCATGTTCTACCACTTGAGGCAAGGGAGTGGGATCCAACAGATCACGCAATAAAGCAGACCCCTTTTCAAAGTAGCATGGCAACTGTTCATCCAGACTAACAAACCATTGTCCTTTGGCAAGATTATAACACCGATATCCTATTTGAGTTCGAGAATATCCTAGAAAGCGCATTTACTAGAGCGGGTGTCAAGTTTAGATATCCCAGGGCGGAGATTCTTAACAAAACAAGTGTTGCCAAAGATGTGTGGCGGTACTGAGAACAAAGCCACATCGAGATACAGAAGAGAGAAAGGGACCTGATTGTGCAGTACAGAAGAAGGCATGCGGTTAATTAAGTAGCACACGGTAGAAACAGCTTCGGGACAAAATTTTGTAGGAACATGATAGTGAAGAAGAAGAATTGTGTGTAATACTTCAAGAAGATGGTGATTCTTCCTCTCTACCACACCATTTTGCTGTGGTGAGTAAGAAAAGGAAGTCTGATGAATGGTACCCCAAGCAGCACAAAACTGATCCACTGATTTTTTTTCATAAGTTGTAAGGCATTATCTGAAGATTTTGACAGTTGTATTAGATTGGGTTTGGATCTTAGTGAAAAAGGTGGTGATAGTGTTCAAAATTTTACTGTGATCCTTTAAGAGAAACAACCAAGTGGCCCTAGAATAGTCATCAATAAAAGTCATAAAATAGTGAAATCCGGGCAGGCTAGTAACAGAACGATGTCCGCAGATATGCATGAACAATATCAAACAGATTTTTAGAACTAGTCCCTTTTTTCTTATGAAATACAGCCCGAGTTTGCTTGCTAAATTGCTAATATTCACACAAAAACTGTTATCAAACATTTTAGGAAATAGGGATCACAGTTTAGTAAGATAATGATGTCTCAGACGGTAGTGCCATTGTAGACCGGTCACAGAAGATGATAGCAGAGCAGTAGCAGATTGTGGCACATCTCATTAGTAAAGTTTGTCAGGTCCCTCATGGCCCGAACCAATCCTCATCTTCATGTAGAGATCCTGAAACACAACCCTCGGGATAAAAAGTGATTGAGCATTGTAGGCTCTTAACAGTTCTACTAACAGATAACATATTAAATGGAAATTTTAGAACATGCAAGATAGATTTTAATGGCATACTTTTAGATAGAGATATAGTTCCAATTCCATGAACTGCAAATTGAGTCCCATCAGCCACTGTCACGAGAGGGACCCAAGTCGTTTTAAATAAGGAAGTAAAAAGGACAGAACAGCTAGAGATATGAGTTGATGCTCCTGAGCAATGTTCAAAATTTCGACGAAATTGTCGAAATTTTTGGCGAAATTTCTGTTTCTGTGACAATCGGACATTGAAATTGACTGACAAAACTCTCGAAACAAGCAGATCATAGATTTTTTTTTATTACCTTTTTATATACTATGTACTAGCTAAAGCATTTTTTTTGCACAGTTGTGTCTTTTAAGTCTATATATTGTGTTTGCAAACTATAATGACTTAGTTCATTGATTTTGCCATTTAAAATTGACATAAAAAATCCCCATCGAAATGTCCATCGAAACAGTTCAAGGTCATTCACTAAAAAATGACGAGACCCCACCCCCATATCCAATATGAAATATTATTACATATTTGAGTAGATCTACACTAGTAGATCATTCTGGTAAAATTTCATAAATTAATTCGTTTATTTTGCCGTCGAAACGCCAGGAACGCATTTATCGAAATTTCTGTCAAAATTTGTCAAAATTTCTGTTTCTGTGGCCACCGAAACGACATCGAAATGGGAAATTTTCTTCCTTGCTCCTGAGTCAATTACCCATTTATTTTTACCGTAGGTAGAAGATGCAAGTAAAGCAGAAGAACCTCTGTCTGGAGAAGATGTTTGCGATGATAGATGAGTCTCAAGAGTTTTTCAAATCTAAGTGAATCCACTCAACCGTGAGCTAAGTTGATTTGTAGGCAACAGCAGTCGAATCTTCAGAGGCATCAGAGGTGACCCGGTTCACCCATACAGGTGCACCATGTTTTTCCCAGCAACGGTCCTCATTGTGGTTTGTGCACCCACAGAAGTTGCAGAAGCGGTTGGAAGTAGGAGGTTGAGGTTATCCTGATCCGGGTCCAAAAGGAGGACCATGTCTAGGAGTATTAGAAGCACGACCACCGCGACTGCGGCAACATCCACGTCCACGTCCTCGAATAGAGTAATGAGAGTGGACCGCAAGGACCAACTGATTAGAAGGGGTAGCAGGTAGAGAAGACATAGAAGGAAGGTGTTGAACGCGCTTGAGAACATCCCTTGATGTTAGTAAGGGATCACTAGATAAGATCTGGTCAACAACCTTAGAGAAAGAATGAGGAAGTCCAGCCAGGAACTTAACCAACTAAAGTCTGTTGTGTTGCCGCTGAACTTCTTTATTATTACAAATACTTTGTATTCATCCCAGAGTGTTGAGCAGTGGTTGTAATAGTCATCGAAAGATCCATCAGTTGAATACTCCTTTTTCGCCAGATTTTTGAACATCTCGAAGACCTTCGGACTCTGTTGGTGAGAGTACACATGGGATAATTGATCCCACATAGCTTTGGCATTCTGAAGGCAGAGGAGAGACTGACTAATCTTCGCTTCAGCACTGTTCACCATCCACATCATAACTCTGAAATCATCTTTGGACCACTAAGCATAGGCTTGCATGGCTTTTTCATCATCCGCGGCATCATGAGGGATTTTAGCATCAGCAGAGATATGGAAATAACATCCTTGGGTTTTGATATAGACAAATAAGACGCCGACCAAAGATGATAGTTCAATCCGTCAAGCTTCACATTCGTAACACACAAAGACCGAGAAGGATCAGTAGTCGCCATAGGAAATGGAGCGATGATGCGCACAGATAAGAACAAGCAGCAATAGTAGTAGCAGATCTGGATCAGTAGATATGAAAGATCAACATAGGTGTAGCAGATAGCAGTAGTAAATCCAAATCAGCAGATAGAAAAGACCTACATCGAGCAGTAGAGAGCAGTAGCAGATCTGAATTAGCAAATCTAAGAAACCCACATAGGGGTAGCAGAGAGAAAAAAAGACATACGCCACCACGGTGTCAGAGTTACTCCACCATGTGGCATAGGCAGGCAACAAAATATGGTACTTTTAGATCATCAGCGTGCTATTTTAGAAAGTGTTGGTAGACGAAAAGGAGCAAGAAGGAAGGAATGAAGGTTGATTGGTGGAGAGGGTGGTGGGTGCCTGCTGGTGAAAGGTGGGGTGGGGATTGTTGGGTAGTTGAAGGGAGGGGTGGGAGCTATTGGCGGCGGCAGTAGAGAGTATTGGGTAGGTGGGGCGTCGGCGGGGGAAGTAGCAGCATCGGTGGGGGTATGGAGCAAGCCAACGACAGCGAGGTGGGGAGGTTTGCGAGGCTGGTGGGAGGGTGGTGGCGGGAAAAGAGAGGAAGGGAGAGCAGCGGTGGAAGAGCAGGGGGCAACAACAACAACACGCGAAGGAGGGGGCAGCAGCGGCGGGGAAGAAGGGGGTGCAACAGCGGCGGGTGAAGGAGGGGAGTGGCGGGCTAGGGTGAGAGAGGGAGGGGAAGTATTAGGGTCGGTGGAAGGGATTGAGGAGGATCATAGTCGTATGATACTATATAGAATAAGAAAACGTTTATTTGATGATATAAAAGACAAATACAAGGCACTCTCTTGTATAGGATAAGACAATAAGTGAGAAATAGAATTAGGCAATATGGGATAAAAGAAAAGCTAAAGACAAGACAAGTCTAAAGCACACAATAAAACATAAAGCATAAAGCATTTATACTAATAATATGTATTATTAGGTCGAATGCAAGATATAAGATATAGCATGTTATTGCACAAGAATATATAAATGTATAGGTTGCATAATCGATGTCTCTATCAAAATAGATATGTACCTTTTCACTCACACATGCAAGACCCCCTCCTTGCCTAGGCCTGGCAAAAATACTGCTATCCTACCCGACAGCACCCAACAGCACCTGATCCATCCGATTAATTGGGTTTTATAGACCCTTGAGTAGCTTTTGGGTATTTCTGGTACACCCGAATTCGGGTTTTATATCTCGAGTAGGGCTTAGCCGTGCCCAATGTACACTTAGAAAATCAACCATCGGTGTCTTTCTGATGTTAACAACTAAACCTAGCAGTTGCGTCCTCTAGCTCATTGCCATTCGCTCTCTTTAAATAGTCTCTCTTCGACAAATGGCCGTTGAATATTTTGTTTGTGCTTGTAGTGGGCCTTTGGAGATCATCATCGCCGAATTCTGAGGATAGTCACTTCAATTCTTGTTGGTGTCTAGTTGGTCGGCATAATCGTGTCGTTTGTCTGCTCTAACCTAATGATAGTATAGTGGAGGAAGACGAGTACACGGTGACAACAATACACAGTGGTAACAATGGCT
The DNA here is from genome assembly GCA_963693085.1 of Alisma plantago-aquatica. Classification (NCBI taxonomy): domain Eukaryota; kingdom Viridiplantae; phylum Streptophyta; class Magnoliopsida; order Alismatales; family Alismataceae; genus Alisma; species Alisma plantago-aquatica. The sequence continues at coordinate 492,952,596 of OY856415.1, forward strand.
CACGGTATGTACATCCATGTTTTAACACTCCTCCCCATGCATCTTCTTCAATCGCACCTCTCGGACCCCCATGCATGTCATCCCCAACCCTGATTTTGTCTTTTTGGACGATTTCTATAACCTGGAGTGAGGTTTTCCGTTGTTGCTATCTCCCTTGATCGGTCAGAGAAAGGATAGGATACACTTTCTTTGAGCCCATAGAGATATTTCCATGTTTATGGCGGCTACAAGTGGATAGTTTACATGTTTCATTTTGCTCTGAACCCCTTTTGCTTTTTGTCTTTACACAAATTTCCATGTTCAAAGCAGCAATACGTCATGATCCCCCTCAGTAGATTTGTGATTAAATACTGCTACAGTTATGATGATTTTATATAAGCATGTAACTGACCAATGAGAAGAAAAAACTGCTAAATCCGATCCAATTTCTCGTAATCGATTAGTTAACATGTTGGTTAACCATAGTCTGAAACATGGAAAAAAAATCATTGGCTTATAATCACTATCGAGCCGTGACAATGATTCAACAAAAGACAGAAACAAATCCTCTATCTATTTTACGTCAAGCAATATGTGTGAGTCACTCCCGATATAGCAGTAAAAGCAAGTGTATAGTGGGTTCGTCCCAGCATTCCCTTTCTCCAGAGTCCATCTTCAGATTTCTGCATTTATAGATTGCGGGGAGCGGGCTGCCGTGTCTATTCTACTCGGAGTGCCGAAGAGTAGAAGATGGTTACACCATTGGTTACTGATTTCTCGATTTCACTTATTGATCAGTCTAAAGTTTCTCCTACATTCTTCGTCAATTGGCGATTCCCAGATCCCTCTTCTTGGTTCTAGTTTTCCCTGCGTGTGTGTTATTCTGTAAAATGCATGCTTTTGGTTTGTTGCTCATGTTTGATCGTGTTGATAGCAATTTTGTGTAAGGCCATGTTTGGCAGGATGTAGTTGGGCTGCAAAGCAATTTTTTGAAAATCCTACAGAAGAACTCGTCGATTTTATTTGCACATGTTTCATTTGGTTAAATTCTGGTCATTCTGTTTCGTTCATTTGGTTCGTTATCTAATGATACAGCTACAGAAACGTCACCCTTTGGTTGTCTTTTTGGTGTTAAAAAGAATTGCCGAGAGATGGTACGCAAGGGGTAAGAGGGATGTACAGGGCACAGAGAGAGAGCATGAGACACAGCTAGACCCATCTGCCAACATGCATTTATTGACCTGACAAAAAGTTATTACGGAGTTGCCAGCATGGGCGAACTGCACCCGACCACTCCCTATTTGGGTGCGGTACCAACTACATATTGGGAGCAAATTGGTGGATAGGGATGCAGAGTGAATTCTGCCATTTACACTCAACTACACCCTACCAAATAAAACTTGAATCCTAAAGAGTGACAATTAAATTCTATGAATTTGTACAACACCCCACCAAACAGGCCCTAAGTGGTTGACTCAACCTCATCTTGGTTTTACTCATGTTAAAAGGTTAGATGCTATATATGTTATATGTGTCATAGACTCACAATGTACATATATCGCTCTCCTACACTAGAATCTTTTGTCATTCAAAAATTCAAAACCTTTTACATTATGCTTATATTACAATTGACTTGTCTACTTTCATTTTTGGCAGATTATGCCTCAGGAGATGACTGGATTTTGAAGCTAAAAGTTGTGTTCAGCCGAGACTGAGTTGATTTAAGGAAGCTTGTAATCATGTTTTAAATTGTTGTGTGACTAGTTTTGTGTTGTATGTGACCATATGCCATGTTGTGAAAAAAATTGAATTAGAATAGTAATTGTTCTTTCATGGAATGAGACACTGCATATGGTTCAAGTTCCATCTATATGTCTGCTACTTAATAGCTCAGTTGGTTTTGGAAATAGTGTCTTGCCAGATTCTATATATCAGTTGTCAGATTCAGGTCGGGTCAAGTCTATATTCTTAGGGTCGGGTTAGTTTGGGTCGGGTGATAGTTGTATCTACAACAACTACTCTTAGTTCGGGTTGGGGGCGTGCCATTTTCGAGTTGGGTCGGGTTTGGGTCAGGTTAGTAAAAACTCAGCCCATTGCCAAGCCTACCTCCACCCAATATCAACGTATGATATTATTGCATAATTAGGTGTATTTATGTACTTAGATCATCCTGGTAAAACTTCGTGATTAATTATTTATTTGGTCGTCAAAATTTGTGTTGACATCTTGTGTCAACAGGAACATAACGGACTTGTCGAAACTTCGCTTGAAATTTCTGCAAATCTTTGGATCTGAACCATCTAAAATGGCATCAAATACAAACCTTTCAAAATATGTCAGTGGGAGACCATTTATATGGAGCAACTCCTTATTATGTTGCTTAGGAGTGTTCTAGGAAAGTCTACAAACTAAGGAAGGCTATATACGAACTTGAGAATAGTCTCACGACACATTTGATAAGCTCTCTAACTCTGATTAAATTTGGCTTTTCTTGATCACTTTGTGACCAGTCGTCTTTGTCAAAACAAAATGGTGCAGTAGTAGTCATTCTTATCGTATATGTGGATGATATTACTCTATTTGGGGTGTTGAATTGTAGAACTTGCTGAAATAAAAAGACATCTTTTAAATCAATTTATTATAAAACTAAGAAATATCCTTGGAATTGACTCATTGAGGTTGCCCTATAGAAAAAGCGGGATATCATTATCTCAACAAAAATATACCTTCGATTCTTTGAGACGAAAACGCTTGGATGTACACTAATTGTTCCTCCCATGGATCAAGCACATAAGTTGTGGTCAACATTATTCGACAAACTTTGACATCTTACTATACCTAGTCATAAACTAAGTTGTTGTAGGAGTCATCAATCAATGATGAACCGCCGTAGATGATGTCATTGGGATGTTGCCTATCATGTTGTGAGATAGCTAACAAAACCTTCTGGTTAAAGGTTGTTCCGCAAAAGAAATGGTGGAGAATTTGTTGGATATTCTGACGCTGACTATTTTGAAAGTCGCCCAAATAGAAGATCAACCTCTAGTTCTTGCACTTTTGTCGATGGAAACCTTGTTACTTGGCGTAACAACCGGGCCCACTGCCCAAGGCTCTAACAGGGTTTCAGGAATGACGACTGGCCCCACAAACCACCACTAGCCTTAACTGCGCACTTTGTCCACACTGACGCGCAAGCCAGGATCAACTTCCTGACTGGTCACCCATCCTAGTACTACTCCAAGCCGAGCACGCTTAACTATGGAGTTCTTTAGTGATGGGCTCCCGGAAAAGGAGGTGCACCTTGGTGATATGGGTAGTCCAATCATTCCTTTTAAGATCATGTTATCCTAGGCCTCAAACCTGGGATGTTACACTTGGTGCAGCAAGAAAGAGAAGTGGTAGCCAGATCTAGCATTGAGGGTATTCTTAAAAGTTGTATGTGGTCTACATGTGAAGAAGGCATCACACGGAGTATATGCGGTATGCGGGAGTATACAAGGTTTCGGACTTTTAAAGATAATTAATTACTAATGTATGATGTGGCTAGGTGGTTGCTTAGGTATAAGCGGGCACATATGCAGCCAAGCAACCAATTTCGTAAACAGTGGCTACAGCCGACACCATCTGTGAAATATGTTGTTTTGAATCTCCTCTTCGTGACTTAGGATATCCAATTACCTACTATTCACATGCATTGGGACAATATGGCAGCAACCTTTGTTGCTAGTAATCTCGTTTTACATGAAAGCTTCAAACGTACTGAGGTAGGTTGTCACTTCCTCAGTAATGACAGATAAGATAGCTACTCCTAGCCGAAGAGTATATTGATGTATCTTACCAAGCCGTTACTAGGAGGCGTGTTTAGGACTTATGCTACAAGTTGAGCATGATTGACATCTACCCTCAAGCTTGATAGGTGGTACTGAGATATATTCCTATTTATAGAGTTCATTTTCAGTCTTTCTTATGCTTTCCTTTCTTGTAGTCCTACCTTGGGTAATCAGGTATTCCCACTTACCCACTTCATAGAAATAAGCAGGCACACCTCTCTATGCAATTCAGACAATTATTATCTACATCTTCAATGGCGGGATGGTACTCTGTAAAGGTCAGCAAGAATGCATAGCTGTCATTAAATAATATCCGCAATTAGACAGAGTATGGTATAAAAGTACATTACAACATCGTATGTGTATGCATGCTGTTTTGACTGTCGGCAAGAGTGATGCCCAAAACATTCTATGTTGTTGTGGTTTGGTGTTAAAATAAGTGTTCTCCTTGAATATGGGTATTTGTCCATCTAACTTAGGGTGTATTAATACTCGAAGTGCATTCACATATAATATGTTCAAGAGTTCTCCATCAAAAATATTAACATGTCAAGTACATGGCATATTGATCAAAAAAAAATTACACGAATTAAAACTTTAGCTGGTGCTTCTTTAATCTCAATTTATCTATCTCCTGACAATTTGCCTAGCATTAGAGTAATACCAACCATCAAATGAGTCTGTATTGCATCATTGTTGTTTCCCTTCTGGATCAGCTTATTGGATATGCGAGTGATATGCCCAATGTTTCCGATCCTAGGCGATGATTTTCCCGATGAAGGTAGTGTAGGCTGCAAAAAAAATTATTGGGTCTGTTAACAGATATTGAAGGAAAACACCACTACAGAAAAAAGTAATTATATATCTTAGAAAAACAAGAAAGAAGCATTAGAGAAGAACTTACAAGGTTGGTATTAGCAGACAAAGTAGAATTCTTTTCTGTTTCCAGAAATTTTACAAGTATGTTGCAGTCTACAAGCAGATGCTCGACGAGAAAATTTCTTTTGCTTTCCAAACAAGTTCCAACAATATTTTCCACATAATGATGCAAGAAGTTATTATAAGGGTACCTGCAAACAGCAAAGGAAGGTTAGTCTGGAGATCCAAAACGGACAAGCTTTTGTAACGGCTTATATCTTACTCGAAAAATAGATCCAGCACACGCTTTACTGCTCCCATCTGGACCATTTCTTTTTCAGTCGTTTCGTCGCCAACGGAAAGTAAAACGGAGATAAACTCCACAATCTGCAAAAAAGATAAAATATTAAAGCATATGATGAGATATAATTCAAGTGTGAAAGATTTTATTTTTCTAAAGAAAAAATATTTTCTGAATGAATTTGATTGTGTATGTTTGTTTTGAGAAGGCTGGGTTCGAATATGTGTATGTGTGTTCAATTGCACCACAGGTGCTTATCTGTTTGCCACTATTTTAAAAAGAGGGCTAGGCGGCGGCTTAAGTGCCCAGGGCACACCACTGTTTTGGAAAGCGGGCCAGGCGACCGCTTAAGCGCAAGGCACCTTAATGCTTAATTTAGGTCTTAGACGGCCGGCTAGGCAGCTGCAACTAAGTGCTCACTTTTTTCCGCGAAGCCTGCTTAATTGACCGCCTTGGCCACTTAATTGACCACTTAGGCTGCTTAATTGGCTGTTTTTTAGAAATTGATGTATAGCAACAAATCTTGTTGTGTTTGATAATGTATAAGTAAAGTGTTGCGATCATGGAATAAAATTTCGATCGAAATTTCGTTTTTTTTTCAATCGGACATTGAAACCTATGATCGGACACAAAATGTAGGGAATAGGACGTAATTTTGCAAATATTTCGACCCTAGGTGCAAAATTTCGCAAAATAGGGTGAAATTTCACAGCAAAAAGGCCAGTTTGGGCCGTAATTTCGCGAAATGGTACAGAAACACAACTCAAATTTCGAGAAATTTGTTCCTAAGGCTGCTAATACTACATCTTGGGTATTTTGGCAATTGTTTTTGAATCTCTGGCATCGAAAGCCTATTTTCTTTAATTCTAAGGCATGTTTCCGCTATCTCTAGCCCATCTATGCATTACCTTCATCAATTTCTACACTTCTATAGAGATATGGAGAAAATACTTCACAAATAACAAAGTTCTTTCTTGGATCTATGTATAAATGTCCCATGTAACCTAGTTAAATGCAAACACTAGACTTATACAACTTGTAGTTCGTAACTTTGTAACTTGTAATTGTAAAGTTATACATTCTAAGTTGTAACTTGGAAGTTTTTAACAGTCTAATTGTCTCGCAGACTTGCCATTTCTGATCATTTGTGGACTCACTCATCAAGACATGGATCCCACCCTAACCTCTAAACATATAACTTTAATATATAATCTAGTGTATCTTTGTCTAAACATTGTGTATGCAAATTTTCATAATCTAATTCCTTCATTTTGTCATCGAAATTCTGTCGAAATTGTTCAGCTTCCTTCACTTACAAATGTGGGAGACCCCCCCCACCCCACATATCCAATATGAAATATTATTGCATATTTGAGTAGATCTTGGCGTTTAGATCGTCCTGGTAAATTTTCATAATTTAATTCGCTTGTTTGGTCGTCGAAATCGTTAGGGCTGTAAATATCGAAATTTCGTGCAAAATTTCGAAAAATTTCTGTTTCTGGGCCATCGGACACGACATCAAAATCGGACATTTAATTCTATGGTTGCGATTTTGGCGTAACTATATTTGTACAAAATATAAAATAGCATATTATATTATATATACTTAATATTAGCAATGACTTTTAGCATGCATGGTAACTCTGGAAATGTGTCGTGTTTCTATATTCACAAAGAAGGAAACTTACTCCTATAAATAGGAGGTTGTATAAGGAAGCGAACTGAAAACCCTAATGGGCCTCTTTATACAAAGGCCCATGTTACAGAATAAAGGAAAGACTTAAACAGAAATACAATAAACAGTCAATACAATAATATATCTCCATACTCCCCCTCAAGTTGGAGCATAGATGTCAATCATGCCCAACTTGCAGCACAGTTCCTCAACTCGCTTGCCAGAGAGAGGCTTGGTGAATATATCAGCAGTTTGCTCATTTAATGGCAGGAAGGGAGTAGCAATCTTCTTATCCGGTACAGCATCTCAAAGAAAATGACAGTCGACTTCAATATGCTTAGTCCTCTCATGGAAAACAGGTTGCTGGCAATGAAAGTAGCAGCATGATTATCACAATACATCAGAATAGCAGAGGTGATAGGAAACCCAAAGTCTGCAAGAATAGATTTAATATATAATAGTTCACAGGTAGTATGTGTTGTTGAACGATACTCAGATTCGACACTAGACCTGGCAACTACATTTTGTTTCTTACTTCTCCAAGTAACCAGATTATCCATAAATTGACTAAGAACTCCCACAGCAAAACATATATCTGGTCTGGTAACGGTGAGATACAAAAGTTTACCAACTAGTCACTTGTAACAATATTTATCATCTAAGAGAGGAGTGGATTCAGCCCATAGATCATGTGCATGATCCATAGGTGAGACAGCAGGATGACAACCCAACATTCCTGTTTCAGATAATAAGTCTAGGGTATACTTCCTCTGTGAGAGAGATACTCCATTTTTGTTATATGCTACCTCAATACCAAGAAAATATCGAAGACGTCCAAGGTCCTTGGTTACAAAATGCTTCATAAGGTATTTCTTTGTATCAACAATCCCTATGATATCACTACCAGATATAATGATATCATTCACATATACAATAAGAATAATAGTGCCAGAAGTTGTAGTCTTGATAAAAACAGAATGATCACATTGAGACCTTGTGAAATCAAATTATTGCAGTATAAGAGAAAATTTGTCAAACCATGCTCGAGGACTCTGCTTTAGGCCATAAATAGCCTTCTTAAGAAGACAAACTTTTCCAAAATACCCCCCCTCAGCAATATAACCTGGAGGTTGGGACATATAGACAATCTCCTGCAGGTCACCATATAGAAATGCATTTTTGAAGTCTAGTTGATGCAAACGCCAGCCTTGATTGACAACAACAGAAATAAGAATTCGCACAGAATTAAGACGAGCTACGAGAGAAAATGTTTCAAAATAATCAACTCCAGACTCATGTGTGTACCTTTGGCAACCAATCTATTTAAGCGTTCAATCGTTCCATCTTGCAGATATTTAACAATATATACCCAGCGACATCCAACAGGATTGCTACCCCCATGTCCTACAGGAGCAAAGAGCATCCATCTCCTCATCCATAGCCTTTTTCCATCCAGGATGTACAAGTGCTTCCCGGACATTCTTTGGAATAGAGATGGCAATTATTGCAGCAGTAAATTTAGCCATGGAAGCATTGAGATGATCAGAAGAAACATGCTTAGAAATACAATATTTGGTACCAGACCGTTGTCCTTTTCGTAAAGCAATAGGCATGTCCAACTCAAAAATCTGAATAGAGTTAGTAGAATTACCATTAATTGGTGGTGGGTCATCGGTTTCCGAAGAGGTCATCGTAGGGGATACTTCAAGTACAGGTCTTTTACGCTGACGCTCATAGATTTTCAGAACAAGGGTGGAATATTCATTTAAGGATGGGACGGTAGAAATTGGTACATTTGGAAGTGGTACATTAGGAGGAGGCACCTGTGAACGTGGCTCAGAAAAGAAATATGTATCTTCAAAGAAGGTGACATCTGCGCTAACATACAAGCGACGTGCAACATGATCAAAACATTTGTACCTTTTGTGTGCGAGAATACCCAAGAAAACAACAACGAATAGCTCGTGGAGACAATTTGTCAAGTCCAGGTTGGTGAATGTGGACAAAACAAAGACAACCAAAAGCTTTTGGTGATAGAGCAAAAATGGATTCATGTGGGTAGAGGTGTTGGTATGGAATCTGATTTTGGAGGATGGACAAAGGCATACAGCTAATGAGGTAGTTGGCTAACAAGATGGCATTAGGCCAATAGGACTTGGGAACATTCATTTCAATTAGGAGAGTACGAGCGACATCAAGTAGGTGTTTGTTTTTCCGTTCAGCAACACTATTTTGTTGTGGACTATAGGCACAAGAGGTTTGATGAACAATTCCTTTGGAGATACAAATCTTTTGAAAGCATGTTGCACGTACTCAGAAGCATTATCAGTGCGGAAAAATTTAGGAGCAGCAGCAAAATGAGTCTTTATTTCATTTAAGAAGTTAGAGAAAATATCGAAATTTCATAGCGATCTTTCAAAAGATAAAGCCATGTAGCGTGAGACCAATCATCAATAAAGGTTACAAAATATCGTACACCAGTACGATTACCAATACGACATGGTCCCCAGATGTCAGAATGAACTAAATAAAACAGACTAGGACTCTTGTTATCAGAACGAGGATACACAGAGGGGTGATGTTTTCCAAGTTGACAAGATTGACAATCAAACTTTTCAGAAGACAAAGTAGGAAATAAGGACTTCAACTTTTGAGCGGAAGGATGACCAAGTCTTAGGTGCCATTGATAAAGAGAAGTGGACTGAGCCATAAGACCAGTAGCAGGCAAATTTGACGAGGTTTGTAGATAATACAAACCGTGTCCACCTTCATATCCCCCACCAATCGTCTTCTTCGTCCTGAGATCATGCATGGAGACATTGTAAGGAAAGAATGTTGCACTGCAATTAAGGATTTGGTAATTTTACTAACAGACATCAAGTTCAATGGAAATCTATGCACAAACAGATTAGATTTAAGAAGATAATTGTTAACATCCCCAATTCCAGTGACCGGAGAAGTAGATCCATCTGCCAAATGCACAGGACGATGATATGTAGATTTCTTTAGATGAGTGAAGAGATTTTTATTACCAGTCATGTGGGTCGTGGCACCTGAATCAACAATCCAATCTTCTTTTGTAGAAGGGGAGGAAGCTTGAAGGCAAGAGGGAACACTAGAGTGTTGAGCAATGTTCGCCTAAGGTGTGGTAGTAGCTGCAGAAGCGGCTTTGATAAGCTTGTCAAGGTCAAACGAACTTAGTGTAACCATCTGAGGAGAAGCAAGATTAGATGTAGATTCTTCATCAACATCATTAGTGGAGACTTGGTTTGCCCATTCAGACTTTCCATGTTTCTTCCAGCATTTGTCCTCGGTATGATTGGTTCGTTTATAGAAGTTCCAGTACCGAGGTTGAAGAGAAGAAGACCCTCTTCCATACGGCTGAGAGGGAGGAGGCCCCCGTCCTCCGGTGTTAAGACCTCTGCCGCGTCTGCGAGTAGAGTTGCCATGCCCTCGTCCAGCAACAACTAGAGCAGTCGGCTCTTCTTTGGCAACAGAAGACCCCGAGCGAGATAGCCAAAGATACACATCATCCAGCATGGGTAATGGTTCTGATGCAAGGATTTGTTGACGAACTGCTTCATAGCTAGGTGGTAAGGATGCCAAAAACTGGCATAGCTAAACTTCATCTTGTTGTTTTTGTAATTTAGTGAGATCAATAGATAAAGGATGATGGAGTTTGAGTTCTCCCCAAATACCTTTGAAGGTATCAAAGTGTGAAGCAAATGAGGTAGCGTCGTCAAGTCTGAGAGAATGCAAGTGTTTATAGAGCTCAAAAACTCGAGAGGCATTTCCTTTACTGGAATAGACTTGAGCAATATGATCCCAGGCCTCCTTGGCAGTGTCAGTAAATAGGAGATTGGTGACTACATGGGATTCACAGCTATTTAGAATCCAAGACAGAACTTGAGAATCACATTCTGCCCATTTCTTATAGTCGGCTTTCTTTTCGTCAGACGTATCATCTCAAGGAGGAGGCTCCTCAGTGAGATGCTCAAGCTTGCCCGATGAGTGAGCATAAATTTTAAAAGATCGTGTCCACAAAATGTAGTTGGATCCATTGAACTTGACAGACGTGACACATCTAGGATGTGTCTCCATGATCTCAGAGGAAGGTGAAGTCAAAGCAAGAGTGATATCCAAAGAACCTCCAGATTCAGCAACACACAGTAGAAAGTCCCTGGAATGACACACGTCGTGTCAAAATTAAGACATAGGGTGTCAAGGAACAACAGGTAGTCGCCTGGAATGGCACACGACGTGTCAAAAATAAGACACAGCGTGTCAAAGTGGAGTGAAAATTCGTCTGGAATGTCACATGATGTGTCAAAAATAAGACACGGTGTGCTAGGTGATTCGTCGGATTGGGACACGGCGTGTTAGAGAGTAGGACAGCAGCAGATCAGAGAATTCGCCGGATTGAGACACGGCGTGTCAAGTGTCGGGGCAGCAGCAAATTAGGAGCAAAAACAAAGAACCCGGCAGAATAAGGTCAAGGATGACCCAGAGTAAGTGGCAAATACTATGATTCACCAAGAAGAAAGGTGATATGTTTGATATACCCAATCATACCACTCATAAAGTGAGCAAAGCTCTAGAATAGGTTTCCATGAATGACCACAGATTTGCCGAACAGTACTTCCAAATAACAGTTCTTTCAGGGCATAAGAACCTATGAAGGACCGTCGGCCATATCCCTAGATCCTCTTGTTGGAGAAGAGGATAGGACTTAGAAAGAAGCTTAGATCTCCTTAGGAGTGATCAGCAACGGAAGTAGGATGTATACGGCGGCTGCGGCTGATGGAGGGAAGAGAGAAAGAGGGAGAAGGCGGCGGTGACTAGTGGAGATCAGGCCTAGGTGACCAGCTCTGATACCATCTGGAAATGTGTTGTGTTTCTATATTCACAAAGAAGGAAACTCACTCCTATAAATAGGAGGAGATTGTACAAGGAAGTGAACTGAAAACCCTAATGGGCCTCTTTATACAAAGGCCCATGTTACAGAATAAAGGAAAGACTTAAACAGAAATACAATAAACAGTAAATGCAATAATATATCTCCATAGTAACAATTAACATATACTGTATGTACAAATATGTATTGGGTTATTAAAGCATACTAAATACAATTTCCAATGTTCGCATCTAATTTGTTGCCTCTTTAATTATATCGAAGGCAACAAAAAATTAGCAATACCTTCAGACGATGTTTCCCTAAAGGTGGCTGCAGGACTCCATAGGATGTAAGCAAGGAATCTTCAGAAGAGTTTTCTAGAAGCTTCAAGAGATCACCTGCCAGTAAAACAACCCCAAGACCATAATTACATATAGAGAGATGAAACAAAAGAAGTGAACTCTGGTTTCTAACATAAATTAAAGGCAATGCAATATACGAATTTAAATATCCGTCAGCGCTGCTGTCATCCTCTTCATACTATGATTTTTCTGAGACCATACAACTTTTTGGCTTGGAAATCACATATAAATATAATTACATATATTTGTAGAATATATGAACATTTCTAGACTACTAGCGACTGTGCAGTAATTACAAGCAAGAAATTATAGTACACATGATATAAATATGCATTACTGTAAACCAGGTCATCCCTTTTGAAGCAAGATATCCAAGTAAGAATAATAAGAAAACAACTCCATTATCAGTAAGTTTTTTGTAGAAACTGGTTGCTCCAGGATAAGTGACAAGGTGACAAATTTCAGGACCATGCTGGGACATGATGTTTAATCATGTTTTATTACCAATTCATATCAGGCTCGCATTATCTTCCCAGAAAATTAGTGAAAGACCATTTTAGAAGATTGGTATTTTGAAAATTCTAAGTACTGACCAAAACCACATATCCAACATTTTACTACCATCATGCATTGGTTACAGGTATTGAAAATATATTCTCCCATGCAAATCACCAAAGTTACTGTTAATATATGTGTTGTTATTACTGTTTAGTTATTATATATTATATTTGGACCTCTCTGTAATTGTTCCAGTATTATAAATAGAAGGGTACACTCATTGTGTAACCCTAAGCTCTCCAAATCACTTTCTAATTTACATGGTACCAGAGCAGGACTGATCCAGCCACCGCGTCTCTCCCCTCCCTCCCTCCCTCTCCTTCTCCCCACCCCCCCCCCCGCGCCGACGGGCGCCTGCCCCCACCCGCCCGCCGCTTCCAGCGGCCCGCCGCAGCAGCCAGCATCATGTAGCAGTAGCAACTCAAAGAATCAACTTGAGTGAACATGTTCATCATCAAGTAATGCAAGGAACGTATTTAGTTTTTGAGCAACAAAAGGGCAAATTTAAATGCAAAAAAAAACAAGCATAATGTCAAAGTGGCAAGATGTTAAGCAAATACAGCTGGGCACACTAGTGGAAAATTCATTTGAAGATAGAAACACTGACGTGTGACAACAGTCACTTACCAAGACTACCCAACATACAACTAATTGTTTCAGGTTTAGCCATGGCATTTGAGCTGAAAGTTAGCTGGCCTCGGAAAGGATGATATGAAGGTGGAACGTGTCTCTTAGGATCCAACAATGATATGCACACTGTTAGTGAATGAACTAAAACAGATTTTGGTCTTGAATCTTCAAGTGCATGACAAAACAATCTTCCTACAAAACTGAAACACTATGGCGTCAGTCCTAGAAGTCAGAAAACAATCCGTAACTACACACAATTATGTAAAGAAGAAGAAAGTTTATCAAGCATTACAAATATAGGAGGGGAAACACCTTGGGCTATTGATGATAGAAACAAGTCCTGGAGGAGCATATCGAGTAATGGCACACAAAATTTCAGCAACGTTAGCATGTACCTCGGGAGAATCCTGTATGAGTAACACAAAAAAGAAAAAGAAAAAAAGGGAGTCTGGATCAGGTTTCAGGACAAAGACAACACAATTATTCAGAACAAGGGAGCAATTTAAGCGTGATACATTAGAGGTGATACTGAAGAAGGGACACGTATAGCTAGAACGATATAACAAGACCTGATTCATAATTCAACTCTACCCCAAATAAAAGCCTGGAGATCAGCTATCTAAGAAAAAAACAATGCTGATACAGGCCCGAATAGACCATAAGATATAAATTTTTTGAACTTGACTCAGATTCAAACATACTAAATGACTCCTTTACATCGAATAAAATAACAAAAAGAATTCTTACTTAAGTAAAACTCGTGAAATATCACATTTTTTTTACTGTGGCTATCATTTTCAAGTTGCCTTGCCATATCTCCCAGCATCTAAAATGCTACTTAACTTATCAAATTTCATAATATATGAAAGAGACGTGTATATTACACCGTACCGATAGGCTAAACTTGTCCACAATCATTTCAAGGGCATGTGTATCCTCTAACCATTTCATTGCATCAGAATAACTAGTATACATGTGCTCATCAGCCCCAATTAAACGTATCAACACCTGTAGGATTCAAATTGGAAATATTAAAAGATTCAGTAATTACGGTTTTGAGTAATAAAACTGTAAAAAAGCCTAGTAGTTGAGATTGATATCTTTCTAATTCAAGGCATACTTATGTACAATAGTTCTGGCATATATAGAGCTGCAAAATAGCACACTTTGCATATCAAGCAGCAAAAACAATGCCATCACCAATAACACAAATATAATTACGACTGGTCATGGAAACAATTAAAAAAAAAAATACATTCTTTGCAATCAGAGTCAAACGAAAACAGCTACACATAGGAAATCGAAATATCAACTACTACACCTTATGGCCTTTCATTAGCCCGGTTGTGATACTTATAAGATGGTACCTTCTATGGTCACCCTAGGAGGCAATTCAGCCTCATGTAGCATGGTTCAAAGTCACAAAATTTGAAATTATTCCAAGTTAAAAACTCCGCATTTATCAAATATCAGAATTCAGTCCAAAAAAGGTTTATATCATAAATGGTTAAGGAACATACCTATGTAATGGAGGCCCCCAACCACCAACGTTCCAAAAGGAAGGAGGGGGTGAACAAGATTAAAAGCTTCCTCTTCTGTTGATTCTCACCTATTATCACCCATCAACCTCAGGTGGCTCCACGTGCTATAAAATCTCTGCTTCTGGTAATACAGTGGATTCTCAAATTAGAAGAGACTACAAGCACATCTCTGGTATCAGTTGTATTCTTCTGTGGTGGAATTTTGTGCTCATCCTTTAATGCATGCAGATGGTTCAGCCTCTTTTGTTGTAGGGGGTTGCAACGTTTCTAGGATGTTTCCTTTATGCCTCATATACGTCAGCAGTTTACCAATTCCGTACACTACTGTGTAACTTTCTTCCTGTATTCTTGTACAACGTAATATTCATGATAAAGAGTAAGGTTGGATATGAAGGCACACATAGTCTGTACTATCTGCAGATTGAGTCAAGTCAACTTCTCCTGTTTCTATTCTTAACTCTTCTTCCACCTCCACGACTATAGACATCTTTAACTGGGATCCATTAGTTTGGAAGTTACCCCTTCTTGTTCTACACAACGTTATTGAGTTTTTCAGAAAACATTTTCGACTCGAGGAACATTATATCTTTCAAGAGGGACCAATAAAGGAAGTTAAGGTCTGACTCATATCATTTATTCAGATCTCTTGGCCGTATGTCTGGTGTGCTCAATCAAGTGTAAGGTATCTATCTTTTAAGAAGGATCAATGAAGGAAGTTAACATGTGACTCGTTTAGTTTATTCATACCACATGGGTGTATGTCTGGTGTGCTCAATCGACTGCAAGGTATATTGTTAATTTTGATGATTGGTCTTATGCTATGTGGGAATATCTCCTGATAAATTGTTTTAAGGCTTCTGATAGTATTCAGATTGTTTATAAGTAAAAGAAAATTCCAAAATCTAGTGCCTATCAAAACCATAGACAATCCCTTGAATTTTAACGTGAATTCCAAATTATTTACTCCTCTCATGTCTATAGTCCTCAGCATACGGCTTTGTTGATGAAAAAGATAGACATTTACCTGATATCATGAGTTTGTACTCTTGTCAGTACATAAGAACTAAACTGCCTATAGACCTTTATCTGCAGAAACCCATTTTTTCCTTGACGATGGGACTTGCTTGAAAGTGATCTTTGCAAGCTTTAGCCGCCAACTATAAGGTGTTATTTCTTGGCCATTCATGAACCCAATAGGGAAATCGCTACTTTGATCTTGTTGATAAGAGGAATTATGTTTGTGTGAATATCACATTCTTTGAGGAACAATGTTTTATTCTCCACCAGTTCATGTGCCCAAAAGAGATCTCACAGGGTTGTTAATTGATGATGTTAAGAGATGTTAAGTTTGTATAAAGTCACTTTCTCTGAGGAAAATTGTTTATTCTCCATCTAGTAGCCAATCTTTGAGGAACACTGACCAGCTAAGCTCTTCTTTTTCTTGCTTAATACTATGGCAATTCCAAAGAGTGAATCTGAAGCTTTATCTCACTTTTCTTGACATAAGGCCATGGAAGTTGTTTTTTTCTAAATAAAACACATGGAATCTGATGGATCCTCCCGGATGTGTTCATGTGGGTTGTAAGTGGGTATTTATTGTAAAATCTCACCTGATGGCATGCCCTGGCACCTCAAATCTGGACTTGTTACTGAAGCATACAGTCAAATCTATGGTGTGGATTACTTTGAGGTGTTGTCGCACGCAAGGTTTCAAACAAAAGCATGGTGCAGGCTAAGAAGCACGAACACGGATACGGACACGGACACGGACACAGGACACGGCGATTTTTCAAAATTTAGGACACGGCACCGGACACGGCGATGTTTTTACACATATATATATGCATATATTTTTTATGTTCATCCTATTATAGAAAATGAATTGTGGAGTTTGTATTTCATTTACTTAAAAGACATGCAATCATCCATAAAACACATTCATCAAAATAGAAAGAAACCATCTAGTACAAAAAGCATAACCTATTTATATTCAGAAATTAATGTAAACACATTCATGTCCATGTTTGCAATGAAACAAAGCAAATTGATGATTCAGATTATAAAGCAATGACTGCTGGACAGTAAATAAACATTAATTAGATCAATTCAATAATAAATAAATCCAACACAGAATGATATCAGAAGATACAACAAACATTACAGATTCATATATCATAATTGAACAAACAACGATTATTTTCTACATTATAACAGAGAAGAATAAGAAAAAGTAGCCATAGGTTGGTAAAGAGCAGTGTATTAAAAAACGGCCCAGGCGGCCGCTTAATCGGCCACGACACCCATCCGCTTAATTTTGCCCTTAAGCGCCCGCTTACTCGGTTTGAAGAAAAGTGCCCGCTTCACCCGCTTTTTTCCACTTTTTCCCCGTTTTTTTTCCGCTTTTTGAAAAAAAAATGTTGTTGTAAGCATGTAATGCTAATTAAATATATAATCCAAGTAGTATTGAGTATAATATATGAAGCTTGTATACATTAAATGTTCTATGATATACCTAGTCCTACTTTAGAATGCAAACTTTGTATGTAAGTTGTATATAATAGGGTACTGCTGTAATATATCCAAGTAAATATCGTATTACTCTATTATACTTCTAATGGTTTTACTAATTTTACTGATTTTCTTGCAGATTTCGTTCATTACTAATTGATACTACTGGTTAGTATTACTGATTTCCTTAGAAATATATTTTTTATATACACATACATGCAATTTTGTATATAAATATATAAGATTTTAAGCATCCGCTTTTTCAAAAATCGCCCGCTTAATTGCCCGCCCGTCGCTTAATCGGCTACAAGGTCCCGTCCGCACGCCTCCCACTTCGCGCTTTTTAAAACATTGGTAAAGAGGCAGGACCGCACTAAGAAAATAATGGGAATCTGGAGTGAAATTGGGGAGAAGGGGTAGGACATCAGTGAGAATGAAGAAAAATGGGGGGAGGTGAAAAGCCGGACTGAACAGATTTAATTTGAGGGAGAGGGAAGAGCGAGAAGAAGAGGATGGGGAGGAGACATTGGTAAGGATGGAGAGAAATTAAGAGGGAAGAATCAGGAAGTACTGACATGGATATTGAAATGTTGGCACTTAACAATAGTAGGAAGAAGAGAGTTGGAGAGAAATGGGGAGAAGGGAAAGAATTGCTGGGAAGAAATATTGAGGGGGGAGGAATAATCAAGGATAGGACAAATTTGATGGAAACTTGGGGAAACATACAAGGGGATTTGATAGGAGGGAAGGGTTTAGTCTTTTCTTAACTTAACTGGACACAAATGTGGCTGGACTGGGCCGTCCGTGTCCAAGCCGTGTCCCAACCGTGTCCACGCCCAAAAATCTTACCGGCGGACACGGCCATGGCACCTCTCGGGAAGTGTCCGTGCTTCCTAGGGTGCAGGGTTTGGCTTCGTGTCGACTTCACCAGGTGTGGAAGTGGAAGTTTGTGGAAACTTCGAGGAAGTTTAGACGCAAACTTCTATAAATGTGGTGCCTTTTTTGAAGAAAATTATGTGAATTTGAAGGGAAAATGTAATTGAAAACTTCTAATTATGTTATACCTCTATCTTACATATGTTAATTTAACACAAAAACACAATTGACGACTCTCTAGCCCTAGGTAGGTTGATAATACAATGTGTTGCTTACAAGGGTCAAATGAGCAATACACATATAAAAATGCAGTTCACCATGTGTATTCTATACAATATACAATCAAATAGTAGTTACAACACCCTCTCTAGAAAAGAGAGGCAACAACAAATATAAGAGTTGATATTAGTTGTGAAGAGGGTTTGAGGCCACACTTATGCCTTATATGGCCTTTAGGGCACTGGTTAGGATTACCATTCTGGGTCGTCTCAATTTCGCCCCAACTTCGCCTAGCTTCGAGGAAACTTTGACAACTTCGGAGATGTTGGGATGAAAATACACACAAAAGTCAACTTCGTCGACAATTGTGAAACTCTGCCCCAAAGTTTGGACGAGGCCAACGTATTTGGTATTTGACTAAAATTTCGTCAAACTTCGTCGAAGTTATGTTCCATGTTTCAAAGTGTGTAAGGTGTAATGAGACGTTTTGTCTCAATAAGGTGAGACATTAGCCTCGAGGCATTTGAGGTGTATCTCTTGAAATATGTATGCCACATTCACATATAAAAAAAAAAAAGTTATATATTTACACACACACACACACACACACACACATATATATATATGTATCTATGTGTGTGTATGTGTGTGTATATACATATACATATACATATATATATATATATATACACACACACACACATGCATACTTAAATGGATGGTGCAAATGTATTGGACGTGTAGATGCATTCCATCGGATGCTTGGTACATTCTCAATGCTCATAGATTTTGTGTTGATACACTTTCCATTATTGACATATGATCAGACACAAAATGTAGGGAATGGGACAAAATTTCGCAAAAATTTTGACCCTAGGTGCAAAATTTCGCAAAATAGGGAGAAATTTCGCAGCAAAAAGGCCAGTTTGGGCCGTAATTTTGCAAAATGGTACATAAACACAACTTAAATTTCGAGAAATTTGTTCCTAAGGCTGTTAATACTACATCTTGGGTATTTTGGCAATTGTTTTTGAATCTCTTGCATCTAAAGCCTATTTTCCTTAATTCTAAGGCATGCTTTTGCTATCTCTAGACCATCTATACATTACCTTCATCAATTTCTACACTTCTATAGGGATGTGGAGAAATACTTCGAAAATAACAAAGTTCTTTCTTGGATCTATGTATAAATGTCCCATGTAACCTAGTTAAATGCAAACATTAGACTTATACAACTTGTAGTTCGTAACTTTGTAACTTGTAATTGTAAGTTATACATTCTAAGTTGTAACTTGGAAGTTTTTAACAGTCTAACTGTCTAGCAGACTTGCCATTTCTGATCATTTGTGCACTCACTCATCAAGACATGGATCCCACCCTAACCTCTAAACATATAACTTTAATATATAATCTAGTGTATCTTTGTCTAAACATTGTGTATGCAAAATTTCATAATCTAATTCCTTCATTTTGTCATCGAAATTATGTCGAAATTGATCGGCTTCCTTCACTTACAAATATGGGAGACCCCCCACCCCACATATCCAATATGAAATATTATTGCATATTTCGGTAGATCTTGGCGTTTAGATCGTCCTGGTAAATTTTCATAATTTAATTCGTTTATTTGGTCATCGAAATCATTAGGGCCGTAAATATCGAAATTTCGTGTGAAATTTTGAAAAATTTCTGTTTCTGGGCCATCGGACACGACATCGAAATCGGACATTTAATTCTATGATCTAAGCATGGACACCGTGTTGAATATGCTCATGATTCTTGTAAATGCATGTTTATCATAGATAGCATTGTCATTTTTACATGTGTTTCTTATATCCTATACCCTATGAATAAGAACGGGTGACATGCTTGCTATTCTTACTCAGTTGTCACCCTGTCTGTTTTCCTTGAGTAGCTAAGATAAAAAAAGAGAAGTCTGTGCACATCATGGTCCATCATCGATTATATCTGGTTTCTGCCACGTTTGAGGGCCAATGGCTTTAAATGTTGGCAGTGTACCAATACAGATAGTGCATGCTCCGTCGATAAATATAACCTTACTGTAGGAGTTACTTGTGTGCTTTTCTAACAGGTGTCTGCTTGCTTGTATCTTCCTCCAGCTGCAAGTCGGCTTGCCTGTGCCGAATGCATGTTTCTTTAATACCAGCCAATTTGTGTGTACCGTCTTCCTACTCTCCATTCTTACCAGCCAGCCAGCCAACTTGTGTGTACCGTCTTCCTACTCTCCATTCTTACTTTTAGACAATGGATATCTGCATGATCACCTCCCATTGCCACCTAAACAACAGTGTGTATGTATGTTTCAGACAAACAAAGGTTGAGATCATTGTATAGTTGCATCTATAAAAGTCTCGAAGCTCCTTTTTCGATTGGCTTCATTTCGATTTGGAGGTGAGAAATAGCATCTTATGTTGTAGCCAAGGATACGATCCATATGAGTTTTGTTTAAATTTTAGTTGCTTCATCGAAGAAATCGATTGTGCGGCATTGTTTGGCGATTCAACCAAAAAAGGTATGCATAGTTCGCACCTGTTTAAGCATCTCCAAAGTCAGATACTTCTATAAATAAAATGGAAGCATCGATTTTGGAATGTATGTTAACGCTATAGCAACTGTTTATACTAGCCTATTGTATTTTTTTGGCTGAATGGATGGATTACAGGCGTTGTACTTTGAACTTTCAACATGTTTTTCACATACATGCACTTTGTTGTACGTAATTCTTGTTGGAGTCTGATTGTGCAGAGATACAACTGATTGATTTCTTCATCCCGATCACTGGTCTTTCAGACTTTGTGACATCAATTGGTCAACGTCGGTCTAATTATGTAGCGTTTTGTAGTCATTGGTCTCTTCTGTCTTCTTGCACTCTTTTTGTCTCGCCATATGCAATATATTCTATTCCATGTTCTCATTTGTAGAACTCCATAGCTTCCTTGGCCTTCAGCCTCTTAGATGACGACCTCCAGTGCTAGATGCGGAAGCAATGATTGCAAACTCTTCTGATTACCATCCTCTGCTGCTGGCTGTGGAGGTAAAGTCAATGTTAGGAGTCGTAGCTTCATCAGCGAAGATGCAACATCTAGCGTCTGCCATGAGGGATAGTTCCCTAGGTTGTTGTACAAGTTAATAACTCAAGCCCCAGGAAGAACTAGGTGATCACAGGTACTATCCGTTTTTGTGGGCTATCCAACGACCTGCTCTATTGTCTCAAAGGTGTTAATGTTTTCTTATTGTGGTGAGTTTAGAATTAGGTTACAACATCCTCAATGGGCCATTAAACTGTAGACATGCATGGTTCTCGTTGGAGAACCCAAATGGTGATGTCACGAGTTGAAGAAGAGTCAAATGAGGCTGGGTTGACATTCTTGAAGTTCAGCGTGGTAACCTTCCTCCCACGGCGCGCTTAGAACTTGCATAGCGACGGTCATCAACGACTACGTAGATGTGGTGAATGCCCAAGTCAGCGACGTCGTGTCCATTGGCGGTCTCCTGTTGGCACTGCATGACCTGCGCTAGGCTGCAAGGTACCATCCGACAAATTGCCATCTCCACCTTGTTGTAGCTGTTGTATGTAGAGGTGGTGCTTTGATGAATGGACTTTTGATGTAGTGCATGCGTGAGTCTGGCATGGTTTTTGTGAGCATGGGTGCATCCGTCATGTACTCTTTCTCAATGTTGGTGGCAATATGAGGCGGTAGTGCTTTTCAGTTTTTCAATTGTGTGCTGGCAGTTTAATACAATGGAAACATGGAGCATATGTAATGTGGCATGAGACTACTTGGTGTGAGATGTCGACATTCCTTGGATAGTGCAACGATATGCAGTTTTGCTAACATAGTGCAGGGCAATGTGGTGGCCAGTGAGTAATTTCACCAGGAATATTGCATGTTTAGTAGTGTGGTGCAGTATTCAAATTGCAACAAGCGAAGGCGGTGCATGATTGGTGAAGAAGTTATGGATGGTCATTTGATGTGGCTATAGATTAACAATGTAGTGAAGCATGCAGCAGTCAGTGCTGGTGGTCGTGAGGTGGTAGAGAAACATACAAACCGAACATGACATATAAGAAAACTTTTATATGGCAGAAATGTAAACATCCTTGATATCAAAATCTATACGTAGTATGCAAAGGATTGAATATTTGGTTCTTTCATTCTTTATTAGTGTGATCATAAATTATCGATGAGTTATCATGTTATATTTCTATTATTATGTATATGTATTTCATTCGGTTTGTTTTCTGCGTGACTCTTATCTTATGCACACACCTTACAATGTTATATTTTTATTATTATGTATATGTATTTTATTGGGTTTATTTTCTGTGTGACTCCTATCTTAATGCACACACCTAAGTCAAACATTGATTTTGGAGGAGAGTGTATCACACAGCACGATCAGACTGAAATCGAGTTCATTATCATGCAAAGATAATTATAGGAAGTAAAGGAACTCTTTTATGGAACGGAGAAAGTGGTTTAGCAAACAGATCATATTCATTAAGATTGTGTCATTTACATATACCATTAGAAAGAGGTCATTTAATATAGACATTTTGAGAATGCGTGATAATAAATTTGTTGTTACTTTACAATATAACCTCAATTGTGCTTCACGTGCTTAGCACTTGCCACCTGCTAGCCTTGACAAAATGCAGACTTGGGAGTTATTCTTGATATTACTAAACCTATTCCACATAGAATTTGGAGATACCACATATAGATGCCGGACCTATTTTATTCTATATGTAAGGAAGACATTCTATTTTTATGTTACGAGTGATCTTGATTTCATATAAATTAGTCGTGTTCGTGGTTCACTATTCTTAAATTGTTATTTGTTACACATTTGCATTAGCAAAGTCATGTGCATGCCGTATTTTTTGTTCCTTACTAAAATTTACATATCGTTTATTACAGCCTCCAAGGTACTAGGACATGTGAGAGAGATATCAAACTGCTTGTATGAACTCTTCTCGGTCCCAAAGAATTGCCACTAGCAACATTCACCTAGAGTAATGGGTAGGTTGCCCCCTATTTAGCCTTTATTTTCATTTTGGTAGTACTTTGTACCGGGTGTTAGTTGTTGATGTACCACCTAGGAAGCACGGACATTTCCCGGAGGCTGACGTGACCGTGTCCGACATGTGTTCGACATGGACACGCCTTGGGGACACATGGACACACGGCTGACACAACTCTGGAGTGTCCAGCTTCAATTTTTTTATTTGCAAGCTGGACATGACGTAGACACATCCATGACACTTCCTGGACACAGCCGGTCCAGCCCACATAAGACCCAACTAAAAAGATAAAGAGAAAATAACAGCCAATCCCTCTGACTCTTCGACCAAAGCCCAACTCCTCACTAAATCCCACATCCCTTCCCTAGAGAGGTGACCTAGAAGGCAACAAGCCTTCCCCCTCCAATTGTTCTTGTCCGCGAATATTAAGCAGCAACCGCCTCTTGCAGCTTGCTGCAAGTAGCAATTAGGTGTTGGAGTTGCTGCAATCAGCAACCAAAAGGAGATGGAGCTGCTACAAGCAGTTGTTGCAGCAACAACCACTGGGAGTTGAAACTGCAACAAGCAGCAGACACTTGCCGCAGGAGCTGCCAACACCAAGAGCAGCCAAAAGCAACAACTTCCTTTCCCACTAACTCCTTCACTCTTCATCCTCGAGGTTTTTTTCTCTTTGTTCCTTTTCTCCCTCTTCTTCCTACTTTGTTGGTCCTCCAATGTGTTCAATCCTCCACCCACCTCTTCTTCCTACTCCATCAAAAACTCTCCCCCTCCCCCTTTTCTTTACCAACATGTAGTCCTATTTTACTTTTGTCCTCTTTCCTCTACCCTCTAGTCCTACATGACTACTAAATGTGTTAACCTCCCCTTGCTTCACCATAGACCTGTCAAATTGGGTCGAAATCCACAGGCACCCACAGGTCAACCCATTTAAGTTGGGTTTGGGTAATGAAATTTCCGACCCACTAGAAATCACCCAAATCAATATCCACCCGTTTGATTAGCGGGTTTTGCGGGCACCCACGGGTGACCCAGTTAAGTAAGATAAATATAAAATTTATATAATACATGTATGCTCGTGAGAGATGCCACACCCAAACATTTATAAAAAAGCAACTAAATAGATGATGTGTAATGTATACAATGTAAAAAGACAACCTAAAGGCCACGATTGATATGTTTTGTTAAAATTTTATGCTAATCGAAACAAAGCAATTATGTTAGACATTGTTGTTTTTGTTCATGAACATATAATGATTACATTGCATGTTTTATATATAGTTCTCATCAATTATATTCATTTTATGTTCATTGTGTGCATTAGATAACCATAAGAACATGTTATATTAGAAATTTCTAATATTCGATGAAAAAATATATTGTTGCTATCGTAATATATTATTCTATTTGCAGCATCTATATCGTTAATTCTTCAATTTAAAATTACAACATTTAGATGTTTTCTTTTTTCTTACAAATATATGATAAAACAAAGCAATCGCTAATACATTGTGTTTGACATCAAACACATTGGATGGTTTCTCTCGTCATCCTACGTTCGTACTAAAATTTACTAATGAACCATTCTACTTCTTGTTGTAAAGTGAAAACTAGCAACATCCTTTTTATTGTACATATATTACATGGGCACCGGCGGGTGAACCAGCAACCCGCTAGGTCGAGTTTGGGTGTGCTGTTTCTCCACCCATTTGCATCTTTTTAATCCACACCCGCAAGACCCAAACCCAACCCACCCACCCTTTGACAAGTCTAACTTCACCACCAAAAGACACTACTTCCCTCCATCACTATTGCTTCCCTTCTTCCCCATACTTCACTCCTCCAAAATTATTATAACTAAGGAACTGTTATTGATAGATTTTTTTTTTCGAGATTTGTCTGTAATTAATTTCTGAGTGATTTTTTTACAGTCTATCATCCTTAGATATCATAATATAGCATTTTGTATGCTAAAATTAAATTTGATTAGCATAGTGGGTTTGAATGTTTAGGTGAGTATAATGTGGGTATCTTAGTGATTTTTTTTGCTTGTCATTTGGATGTATGGATCTTGTTGTGCTTCACAAATAAATTATATACACATACATGTGTATATATGTATATACATATTGCCATGTCCAATGTTGTGATTGTGTCCTATGTTTTTAAAATCGTCGTGTCTGTGTCCGTGTCTGTGTCGATGTCCTTGTCCACATCCATGTTTGTGTTTGTGTCCGTGCTTCTTATTGTAGACTATCTAGTAATGTAATAGTGAATATGTGGTGTTCATATGAGTGCCAAAAGTATTTTTCCGCCCTCCTTCATTTTACCACCCACCCACAATCTACATCTGCTCTCTTTCAACCCCTTGGTGCGTACTTTAATAATTCCAAACAAGAATGGAATCCATATAATAACACATATAGTGGAAATTGTTCGAGAATATTTGACACAATGGGGTCTAAAACCTTGTTGTCATAGGTAGTGATACAATGCATATAACAGTATGCACATATGACATGTCCCTAGGGTTCACCTCTGCAAAAAAAACTTAGTGATATCTAGTTACCAATAATGTCATTTTTCTCCTTGTACTTTGTGATATAGCTAACCTTCGGTTGCACCCAAATAATAATTTCCTTCATCGCGCAGCATCCTTTTCATCCATATGCTTCTCACAAGTGTAGTAGCTGACGGAGGCTTTTGACTAGTGGATTTGGTTCCACCCATACTTCTAAAGGTGGCCAGAAAGTGAGCACAGAGATTGGGCGTTCCTAGGCCCCTCTTTTTTTGTGTTTTACACTTTTTATATATTATGAATAAATGTTACCATATTTCTATGTAGTGGGTTTCCATAAGATGATCATGCATGCATATAATGAATATATGTGCTTAACAATGCCTGGACAAGAATAAAAGCTTGCAAAATTCAAACTTAACTTGACCTTACCAAAATCAAATCTTAAATTAGGCTTTGTGCTAATTTGGCCTAATTGTACCTACATCAAACATTTTTGACCTAAATTGGCATATAGCAGACCTACTTGGACCTGAAGTTGAGCTAGTTTGACAGAATTTGACCTAAATTAGGCATAAAATAACCTAATTAAGAATTGGCCTAATTTGGATTAAGATTATCCTAGGTGCTCGGACAATTGTAATCTCCACCGACCACCTATATGAAAATGTCTTTATACAATCTCTTTATAAAAATGAGTGGAATTTGTTAGTTTTGTGTTGGATGGCCTTGCTCAAGTATAATATGAAAATGTTGTCGAATCATTCAGATCTCACTTTGCCTTTACTGGACAGAGTTACTAAAATTCTTTTGGTAGAGACATATATCTGAATCGGGCTTGAAATACTGGGAGAGAAAATATAATAAACTTTGCCGACAGTCCCTATTTGTCACTGAATTTAGTGGACAGTTTTAACTTTTAAAGAGGTATGATCAACCCTAACTGAATAGTAATTCATCCGGCTCTTCATTTAGGGTCCAAAACCTTGGTGTAACAGGATCAACTTGGTACACCTCCCTTCTCTTATAAATCGTGTTGCACACTGTTTGTTTAGTGAAAGAATAGGGCATTACAGCTCACAAGTCCCGTAGATTACAAGCTAATATGCTACTATTGTGCATGTTTTGATGTGCTTCCAATGTATACCTCACATATGCCTCCTTGCCGTCTATTAATATTCATTTGCTCGTGTTATGCCCTCTCTGTGTTTATTGATGATCCAGCTTTGGCTGTTGGACAATTACAATTCAATTGTTTGATCGTGAGATTTAATATAAGGCTAAGCCCCGCTTACCTTGCAATTTTCCAGCTTTGTGCCAGAATAGGTGCAATCTCATTAATCAAATAGCATTCTATCAAAAGTACTTGACATGATCTTTTGCATCCATTTCCTGTTGTCAGCCCATTTTTACTTTACTTATATGCGATAATCTAATATAGGCACAACTCAACTAAAAATGTCAAAAAAAGTAAACACTGTGCACGTCCATTTGACAACAAATATTCATATAATAAAAACTGCATAGCACTCATAATATATTTGATGTCTCACAGATTACCAAGAAACTAACATACCTCCATAATAGATGTGATGCCAATCAAATCGACCAATTGACGAAAGATGTCTTGATGGGTCTAATTAACAAAAAGATGCAAAATATTATCCATCAGCATCAAGTAAATAAATATTTGTTTAAAACAACAACAATAATAGTTGCTCAATTCTATTTTGTGGTGAATCAGTTGTGTTTGCGACTATTTTCAATTTCAAATACTAAATGCAGATTCAAAATCATGTAAGGTCATTTTTCACTGACCAAAACTATCATTTAGCTGTCTACAAATGCCAGCAAAGTAAGTTTTTTTCCTTTTCTGGAAAGACAAACCATCCTATCATCCCAGTTTTACTCCAGCATATTCCTTCAATTGTGATTTTCAGGATTCACCAATACAGAAAAAAAGATTATCTTTTCTTAAAAGAATTAAATAAAACTAGGGGTGACAGAACATTTAGCTATTTAGGGATTTGCCTCTAAGAAGAACTGAATAACTAGTATAGTACAATCTCGGTGATAGATGAGCTGTGTCCCTCTCAATGGAAAAAAAAAAATCATGGTAAGTAATCGTATGCTAAAGTATAGAACGGGGCATTAGGAGATGGGGCCACATGTGAAGTTCTTTCGTCTAAAGGAGGAATCATGCATATAGTTGCTTTCTTTCAATTTCTGTTTTCCTATAGTTGGGAAATGGTCAGGACACTGTTGGGTCGGGGGATGCCTGTCTCTGTTAGGTTGCTGATTGGCCATTCTTCTTATAGAAAACTATATGTATGTGTCATTAACCGGTGGCCCAAAAATACTAAAGGAAAGTCTAGAAAATCAATGAACGAGAAACTTGCTAATTTGGCACAATTTTATACTAGATAAAGATGAAACAATATGTACATTCATGCTTACACACCATAAAAGGATAGTTTTGTTACTTAGGCGAGTGAGTGAGCCAAGAATGGTCATTTCAGTGGTTTAACTAAATGAGACAGAGGCAAGTGTGGTATCTAGGTTTCCAATGAAAGCAGGCTTGGCATCTTATTTTACCACCAGTAATCAAAACCCCCTATGACACACATCAAAGGCTCTTTGGAGGTGATTCACCTTTCTACGGTTCTACCTAAGGATGAAAGCTGAAATTGAATTTATTAAGACATCTTTTAGGGGAATTTCATTTACTTATTTTGATACTATGGTATAGTCATCGACCATGGCTTACTTTGTTTAAAACTTTTTTTTTAATGACGTGGGAACCCTCCCGGAGAACACACCACGATTGTGACCTGCCCGGGCAAGGTAAACCCCCAGAGACCCGTAACGCCCGCACGCCGGCATCTCAAACGGTCGCATCAGAGGCCGGCTGACGCTGCGGGGAGCTAATTGCCGAACAACACTACGGGGAGATTCGAACTCGGGACCCTTCATGAGGAGCGTCCGTGCTTGACCACCCGAGCTACTTCTCGCCGGCTTGTTTAAAACTTATTGTTAATATAGTTGTTTTATGTTTATTATATTCCTATATGTAATTTACATTTTCTGTTGGACCACCTTGTAATTTACCCTTCTCAATTATTAATAAAAGAGGGAGAGTGCTTTGCGGCTCTCTCACACGCTGCGTATTGCGGCTACTGTAACCCGCGTGCATGGTATCAGAGCGCTCTGTTCCTGGTCTCCCCTTCCCAACTAGGCGTCGCCGCCTCCACCACAGGGCCGCCGGCCGCTGCCAGAGACAGCAACAGCGCCGCCGGCTGCTGCCAAAGATCGTAAGGCCGCCGCCCGCCGGCAGCGAAAAAGTCATCGGTCGCTCAGGGCTCTCAAGCGTCAAGTGGGCTTCTGTCAGGTGACGTGAGCGTCCTCGAATATCTGAGACGGAGTTCTATAACTCCAGATCGAAGGTTCTGCATCTACATGAAGACTTCCTGATCACATCTCCTCCATATGTGATAGGAAGTATTCCTTTAGAGGTTGTGGATGCGTCAGAAATGCATCTTGTTTCTCGTAACGTGGCGTGTATCTCTCTGTCACTCCTTTCTTCGTCGTGACGTGTATCAATCTGTCACCTCGTTTGTTATCGGGGACGTGTATCTTTCCGTCTCTGCTTTATCCACAATAGTTTGAAGATCCGTACATC
Source organism: Alisma plantago-aquatica (assembly GCA_963693085.1). Taxonomy (NCBI): domain Eukaryota; kingdom Viridiplantae; phylum Streptophyta; class Magnoliopsida; order Alismatales; family Alismataceae; genus Alisma; species Alisma plantago-aquatica. The sequence continues at coordinate 492,982,068 of OY856415.1, forward strand.
ACAGTTGAATATGGAGGACAAGACGTCTGTTGTCTACAATGAGGCGTCACCTATTCCCGCCATCAAGTTGAATGGGAAGAACTATCTTCTGTGGATGAATTTTGTCCACACTGTTCTAGAGTCCAAAGATAGATCCAAACATGTCGATTTTGGTCCTCCTACAGAGACCGACAAAGGATATGTTGAATGGAAGCGTCACAACTGTCTAGTGAAAACTTGGCTATGGGGGAGTATGGAGCCTAGTATTGCTGCTAGGTTCATGTTCTACTCCACAGCAAAGGACATCTAGGATGTTGTGAAGAAACACTATTCTCAGGAGAAGAATGCTCTGCGACAGTTTATGATATATGATCGCTTTTTTGCAGAATGGCAGGGAGATAGGTCTTTGAAGGAATATTTTGGGACGATACAGTCTATTGCCCAAGAGCTGAGTTTTTACCATCCTATGACTACGCAAGAGCAAGTCAAGGATAGGGATGATCTAGTTACAGTGAAGTTTCTTTCTGGGCTGAGTTCATTTTTCTGTTCAGGACGAAGTGTGATTCTAGCAGCTGATAAACTTTCCAGTTTGGAGGAAGCTTATTCCAGGAATTCAGCAATCAAATTTTGAACCAGTTCACTCGTCTACAGCTCCTTTTGGCGAGTCTCAGGCATCTGTTGTTGCGCAGTTAGAGGAGGACGTACAGGTGTTGGACGTGGAGGATCCACTAGACCAAAGTGTACTTTTTATGGTCGTCCAAGACATACTGTTGATAAATGTTGGAAGAAACATGGAAGGCCTGTTGGGGCAGCTCACTTTTCTAGTAGCAATGAGTCATCTGAGACTCCTCCTACTACTATTGTTGCTGCTTCTGCTAGTGCTTCTGGAATTACTATCACCAGGGAAGAATATGACTCCTTTATTCGGGCCACTCAACATCTGAACATGGGAGCCTCTTCGTCTTCATCTCACCTAGCATCTACCTCTAGTAATTCAGCTTCTTCCTTCATGGCTTCCGGTTCTTCTTCTTCCTGGGTGGTAGATTCTAGAGCTTCGCAACATATGACTGTTATGAGGAAATTGCTTCACTCCTTTGACTCATATATCCCACATCAGTCTGTGACATTAGCTGATGGTTTTGTGCGGAAAGTATTAGCAAGTGGCTTTGTTTCCTTGACTCCTAAGATTGACCTCAAATATGTGCATTATGTGCCTGAATTTCCATTCAATTTACTTTCTGTTGCAAAATTGATTGATATCGTAAAATGCAAAGTGACGTTTGGTCCTTGTTTTGTATTACAGGATCTCAAAAGTATGGGGATGATTGGTGGGGGGCCTAGGAAAGCTGATCTCTACCTCTTTCATGGTGCAAGTCTGCCTCGTCAAGTATCTACTGCACCATTCCCTGCTATTCTTTTGAGCGGTTCTCCCTTACTGTGGCACTACAGATATGATCACCCTTCTCTGGAGAGTTTGCGGAAGCTAGAACCAGATTTATCACATGTATCTACTGTAGAGTGTCAGTCTTGTCAGTTAGGGAAGCATCATAGGATGTCTTACCCTAGTTGTGTCAATAAAACGGCTCTTCGTCCCTTCGATCTTGTTCACAGTGATGTCTGGGGTCCTGTAAAAGAGAGCAGTTATAATGGTTTTGGATATTTTATTTCTTTTGTAGATGATTTTTCTCGCATGACATGGATTTATTTGTTGAAGAGTCGAAAGTATGTATTATCCATTGTCAAACATTTTCATCAAGAAATAAAGGTTCAGTTTGACTGCAATATTAAAATTCTCCAATCTAATAATGCCTTGGAATATTTCCAACGTGCTATGGTTGATTTTTGTAGTTCTGTTGGAATGATACACCGTACGTCTTGCCCTCATACACCCCAACAAAATGGGGTAGCTGAGAGGAAAAATCATCACCTTCTTGATATTGCTAGGACGATTATGTTTCAGTCCAATGTTCCAAGGAGATTTTGGTCTGATGCTTTATTGACTTCTTGTTTTCTTATTTATAGGCAGCCCTTTTCTGTACTCCAAGGGTGCACTCCGTTCTCTGTTTTACGCCTGCATGACCATCCCTTTCTTGTTCCTCTCAGAGTATTTGGTTGCACCATCTTTGTTCATAATTTCGATCATAAGGCTGACAAATTGTCTCCGCGGTCTATCAGGACTCTCTTTCTAGGGTACTTCAATACCAGCAAGGGGTACAAGTGTTACTGTCCGAGTCTTCGCCGCATGTTTGTGTCTAGGGATGTCACTTTTCATGAGTCCACTCCATATTTCTCTAGCGTTCCCAGTAAGAGGGAGCAATTATGCGAGAGTGAGGGAGTGCCACCACCATCACAAATCAGTGAGGGAGTGCTACCACAGCAAAGTGAGAGAGTGTCACCCGTCTTTTTTGAAGATACCATCCTCCAGGAGGAGCCATCTGATCATGTTCCTCCAATTCAGCAGTCCACTCAAGTATATCACAGATGACGCAGGCAAGATCATGATAAGGTAGTGACTCCAGTCGATGTGCCTTCCCCATCTTCCTCTACTCAAAAGATTCTTGAAGGGACATCTGATCTTGATGTTCCCACTGCTCTCCGCAAAGGTACTCGCTCGTGTACTATTCGTCATCCTATTGTAGGTGTTTGTTGTTTGTCAAATCTGTCTAAGCAGGCACGCTCTTTTGCTCTTGGGATTGATTCTGTGACTATTCCGAAGAATCATGTTGATGCAATGAAGGTTGATGGCTGGTTACAGGCAATGAAATCTGAAATGTCTGCTCTTACACAGAATCATACGTGGGAGCTTACTGATTTACCTTCAGATAAAAATGTTGTGGGTTGCATATGGGTCTTCACAGTTAAACACAATCCAAATGGTTTAGTAGAGAGGTTGAAAGGCTAGACTGGTGGTGGAAGGATACACTCAGACATATGGTGTTGATTTCTTTGAGACCTTCTCACCAGTGGCTCGTCTTAATTCTGTGAGGATCCTTATTTCTCTGGCTACCACCTTTGAGTGGCCACAATATCAGCTCGATGTCAAAAATGCCTTCCTACATGGTGATCTACAGGAAGAGGTGTACATGGAGCAACCTCCTGGCCAAGGAAGAAAATGTCCGATTTGGATGTCGTTTCGGTGGCCACAAAAACAGAAATTTCGACGAATTTCGACAGAATTTTCGATAAATGTGTTCCTGGCGTTTTGACGGAAAAATAAACGAATTAATTTATGAAATTTTACCAGAATGGTCTACTAGTGTAGATCTACTCAAATATGTAATAATATTTCATATTAGATATATGGGGGGTGGGGCCTCGTCTTTTTGAGTGAATGACCCTAAATTGTTTCGATGGGGATTTTTTATGTCAATTTTCAATTGTGAAATCAACGAATTAAGTCATTATAGTTAGCAAGCACAATATATAGACTTAAAGACACAAAACTGTCCAAAAAATATGCTCAAGGTAATACATAGTATATGATAAAGTAGAAGAAAAAAAATCGATGATCAGCCTGTTTCGAGAGTTTCGTCAATCAATTTCGATGTCCGATTGACATAGAAACAGAAATTTCGGGCAAAATTTCGACCATTTTGTCGAAATTTTGAACATTGCTCCTGGCTTTGTTGCTCACGGGGGTGTCAGAAGGTGTGTAGACTGAAGAAGGCTATTTATGGGTTGAAACAATCTCCTCTAGCTTGGTTTGACAAGTTCAGTGCTATTGTATTACAAATGCGCTTCTCACGTTCTGTGATTGATCACTCATTATTTTATTCTAATTCTTCTGTTGGGTCCATTATTATCGTCGTTTATGTTGATGATATTATCTCCATATGGTGTTTATTGATTTGGAAAAGGCTTATGATCGAATACCCAGAGAAGTGTTGTGAATGGTTTTGAAGAAAAAGGGTGTGCCAATCCAATACATTGACTTGATCAAAGACATGTATGATAGCTCTACTGCAAGTGTGAAGACCCCTGGAGGAGAGACCAACTTTTCCTATCACAGTTGGGGTACATCAAGGATCCACACTCAGCCCATATATGTCTGTTCTTGTTATGGATGAGCTGACAAAGAATGTTCAAGATGATATTCCTTGGTGTATGTTATTTGCTAATGATATTGTTTTGATTGATGAAACTAAAGATGGATTAAATGATAAAGTTGAACGGTGGAGAGAGGCATTGGAATCAAATTGATTGATGATTAGCAGGAGCAAAACTGATTATATGCATTGCAATTTCAGCCAATCCCGCAATGTGAATGATGGAGCCAAGTTGAACGGAGTAGATATACCAAAATGTGATGAATTTCGTTACTTGGGTTCTATTATTCAAATAGATGGGGATGTTCAAAATGACGTTTGTCGCAGGATCACTGCAGGATGGTTGAAATGGAGTGCAACTGGAGTATTATGTGATCGGAAGATCCCTCTCAGGTTGAAAAGTAAGTTTTATAGAACTATACGGCCAGCCATGCTCTATAGGAGTGCATGTAGGGCGGTGAAGAAACAAGGTCTCAACAAGATGAACATGGTTGAAATGCGTATGCTAAGATGGATGTGTGGGAAGACAAGAAAAGATTGCTTGAGAAATGATTATATCAGGAATAAAGTGGGGGTGGCGAGCATTGAGGACAAGTTGTGCGAGGGCCGACTCAGATGGTACGGACATGTGCAACGCATACCAAAAAATGTGCCTATACGAAGCAATGCTATTAAGTCAAACACAATAAATAGAAGAGGAAGACCTAAATTAACATGGGATGAGCTTATACAGAGAGATTTTGAATCTCTAACCAGAATATGGCCCATGATGATGATGATGATGATGATGTTAAAGAAGGATTGCAGAAGCACTTTCATACAAAGGACCTAGGTAAGTTGAGATACTTTTGGGGCATTGAAGTTTTTAGATCTCATACAGGCACGAATTTATCTCAAAGGAAATATGTGCTAGATCTACTTCATGAGACAGGCATGAGTGAGTCCAAGCCAGTATCCACTCCTATGGACTATCATGTGAAGGAGAAGACTGATGATACTGATTATCCCGATACAGGGTGTTATAGGAAGATTGTGGGTAAGTTGATATATTTGACAGTTACCCATCATGACATTTCCCTTATTGTAGGAGTGGTGAATCAGCACATTAGCTCACCCAAGCAAGCCCATTGGACAGCAGTTTGTCGCATTCTTAGATATCTGAAAAGTGCACCTGGAAAGGGGATCACATGTCTTAGACCTAAAGTTTATCCATCTACTATTGTTCTTACTGGCTATGCAAATGCAGATTGGGCCGGTACTCAAAATGACAAAAGATCCACCATCTGGATATTGTACCTTTCTAGGGAATCATTTTATTGCCTGGAAAAGTAAGAAGCAAAATGTGGTGGCCCGTTCTAGTACGGAAGCAGAATATAGAGCTATGGCTCATGCTTGTTGTGAACTACAGTGGATTCAATCCGTGCTAGCTGAATTGAAAATTCCTATGATATATCTCCTGTTGAGCTTAGATGTGACAATCAAGCTGCTGTTTATATTGCTAAGAATCCAATCTTCCATGAACGCACTAAACACATAGAGGTTGACTGTCATTTTGTCAGAGATCAAGTTAAGAATGGAAAGGTGGTGACTCCTCATGTCAAATCTGAAATTAACTTGCTGATGTTCTTACAAAGCCATTGGGTCCAGCAATGTTTCAGAATCTTAGTAACAAGCTGGGCATACATGATGTACACTCCAGCTTGAGGGGGAGTGTTAATATAGTTGTTTTATGTTTAATATATTCATATATGCAATTTACATTTACTGTTGGACCACCTTGTAATTTACCCTTCTCAATTATTAATAAAAGAGGGAGAGCGCTTTATGGCTCTCTCACACGTTGCGTATTGCGGCTACTGTAACCCGCGTACACTTATGGCATAGACTGCAGAGAGTTTTTTTTTTTTTTGAAAATAGCTCAATATCATTAAAATAAAGCCATACGGCATCTACAAGATGGACATCTCTCATCAAATAACCAAGCAGCAACTCCTTTTGCGGAAAGATATAGCACAAGGCTCAGATTGGGATGCGATAGGTACGCTTCTGCACCGTCCACCTCTAGTCGTGGCTGTCTAAAGCAGCTATCTCGGATGGAATTTGTCAATCTACCAGAACCTATGAGTACATCTTGATAGGAGTAAGCAAAGCCACTGACAGAGATTACCATCATGAAGACAACAAAAAGATTACTCGATAAAGAGCTTGACCCCAAAAAACAAACGACACAAAACTAACAACACAGACACAACGCCCCACCAAACAGGACGAGAAACACAACTACTATCGACGCCACTAAGGTTGCCCACCAGCAGACCCGGGAAGGAGGCCAAAACCCAGTGATGCAGATACAAAGGAAGGATGGCTCATGCGGAAACAAAGGTGGGGAGTAGAGGGTGCCGGGAACTCCACCACCACTCCCGACCACCACTGCGAACAGGGGTTGGGAGACCCACACGAAGCCCAAAACCCAGCTTCCTCCTCCTCTGCCTAAAACACCAAGGGGTGTCCGAGCCCACCGTCTGCCAAAGAGGGAACCCGAGGCACGACACGACGAACTAACGACACAAGAAACCCAGACCGAAACTGGAAAGACACAAGAAGGAAAAAGGCAGACCAACCTGCCCAAACCAAGAAACGACCAAGCAAAACAAGAAACGAGAAGAGAACAAGACGCAGGAGAGGGCGCCGCCTCCGCCAACACCAGGAGCAGGAGTCCGGCTCGCCAGCCTCCCAGCTCGCCACTCCAAACAGCCGCCGTGGGAACCAGATCAGAGAACCGGACCTGCCACAGCCGCCGCCAAACGGAGGAGAGACCCGAGGAAACCCAGAGAGAGGCCTGCGCCTGAAGACGGGGAAGAAGCGAACCGAGGAAGAGGCCTGGGGGGAGAAGGTGGCAGGCAAAGGCTGCCGGACCCCTCCCCCAAGCCGGGACGCCGCGCGAGAAACGATCTGACGCAAGGCCCCCTCGCAGTCGCCGCAAAGAAGCAATGAAACTTTTGTATGCCATCCTGGCGTAGCCAAAATATTACCTAAATTTCTGAAATTCGCATTTAGTGTACATATTCTCTGTTGTCGTGTACTACTATAGTCTTACTTCCCAAGTTTGTCAAAGAGCATCACTTTTTTTACATGGATGCTATATCAATTTTTGTACATGTACTATAATAACCACAAAAGTTGTATATATCTATACGAATTTGAAACTATGATATTGTCCATTGTGATTCTTCTAATAAGCAACTCGATAAAATACTGAAAATGTGATAAACCACATAGGAAAAAAGTTAGGATAAAAGTGGACATACAGATATATGAATTATCTTGTATATATAACATTATAACTCCTTCCTATCACCGTTGGGGTACATCAAGGATCGGCACTCAACCCATATCTATTTATTCTTGTTATGGATGAGTTGACAAAGCATGTTCAAGATAATATCCCTTGGTGCATGTTATTTGCTGATAATATTGTGTTGATTGATGAAAGAAAAGAAACATTAAATGATAAAGTTGAACTTTGGAGAATTGTGTTGGAATCTAATGGACTTATGATTAGTAGAAGAAAAATTGAATATATGCATTGCAATTTTAGTCTATCTAGAAATGTGAATGGTGGGGTCAAGTTGGATGGAATGGATGTACCAATATGTGATAAGTTTCGTTACTTGGGTTCTATATTAAAAGGGAGGGTGAGGTTCAAAATGATGTTTGTCACAAGACATAGCAGGATAGTTGAAGTGGAGGAGTGCAACTGGAGTAGTATGTGATCAAAGAATCCCTCTAAGATTAAAAAGCAAGTTCTATAGGACAACTATACGGCCAAACCATGCTATATGGGAGTGAATGTTGGATAGTGAGCAGACAAGGTCTCAACAAGGTGAATGTTGCAAAAATGTGTATTTTGTGATGGAAGTGTGGGAAGACAAGAAAAGATCGTTTGAGGAATGACTATATCAGGAACAAAGTGGGGGTTGTGAGCATCGAGGACAAGTTGCATGACAGTCGTCTAAGATGTATGGACACGTACAGCGCAGACCGACAAATGCACCTATTAGAAGCAAGGTTATTGAGTAAAGCACAATTAAAAGAAGCAGAGGCAGACCTAAACTAACTTGGGAAGAGCTTATAAAGAGATTTTGATTCTTTACATCTTGATCAGAGCATGACCCACAATAGAGCTTATTGGAAAAGAAGGAACCATGTAGCTAACCCTGACATGGTTGGCATTGAGGCTTAGATGACGATGATGACGGATGATATAACTCCTTTCTTTGATATTGGAGACTCGCAACTTGTTAGTTGTTTGTCGCCATCAACTCTATCTCTATTATGGAAAAAAATTGATGATGACGAATTTAGAATCTACATTTAGGTGTAATTCAGAAATTTATTATTGAAGAAGTTATAAATATGATATATTTTAGCTATATTTAACTATTTTACCTAATTTCATCACAATCTCACTATTTTTTAGGTAACTTTGTGTCGAAATTCTATTCACAAACTTCCTCGAAGTATTCACAACTTCCACTTTCACACATATTGAAGTCGACTCGAAATCAACATCTTGTACCATGGTTACAACAATGGGATGCCTTATTATCATTTTGATTTGGCGTTATGGGACAGCCCCACACAGGATTGGTCTTGGCACAAGCCTTACGAGATGCATCCTACGATACCAAGTAAAAATATTTGGCATGATGAGACATGTGCAACTGCTATAATTAAGAAGTGTCAAAAAAAGGCTCTAAGAAGGGTATACATATCTAAGAAGCGAAAGAAATTATTCGTTTTAAATATGTTAATGGTATATTTTCATTCATTGAAGATAATGGGATACGCCTCTTAATCTCTTAGTTATTCTCCAGCTCTTTGAAGAAATAAGAAGCTTGAAGGCAAATTTATCAAATATGCAATTAACTTTAGGAGATTGGCTGCATAAAAGGGAGACTCCCTTGGATTACTTGGGGAGACCCTAACTTCAAGATCCCTAATAAGAGGACATTCAGAGGTACGATTAAGAAAATTTAGGAAAATATTAGCTAGCTAAAAGGACAAAATTCTATCTAATATGAAACATCTTATTTTACCCAAGTCTCTAATGCAAACACTACCTACCAGTTGTTATTTTGTTATACAGATTAAACAAAACTGAGAAGAAAAGATTATAAAAGATAACGAGAGATCTGTTTTAGAAAGGGGAATATTGGTCCTCATATAGGTTCATATGCCTTATTGGGAAACTCCCTTAAAAAAATGTTCTATATACATATCTAAGAACTCCCTTAAAAAAATGTTCTATAGTTCCTAGGAAGTTCTAACAAGATATGGGCGCTTGTATAACAACCATAGTAACAAAAGTCTCCGAATTTTACGAAAAATCGGCGATTTTTCACGATGTTATAGGCTCCCGAATATTCGTCATGATAAATACGCCAATCGCCGATTTTTCACGACTTTTCACGATTATTCCCGCTTTTACGCGATTTATACGATTTTTTACGATTCTTCATGACTTTTCATCACGATTTTTCATGATTTTTCTCTTTTAAGTCACTTGCTCTTTTTTTACCAAACCATGTACGCAAAATTCCTAATACACACTAAGCCTCAAACCCCCCACTCCTCTAGACAGTTCATGTTATTACTTAACTATTTTTACTTCATTTCCTAAATATTCACTCACTAAGATTGTATGTCTTGTGGCTGTAACAGTTACATGCATCATATATGTATGTACATACATACATTTATCTATATATGCACATACATTCATACATATACATACATACATACATATATATGTATATACGTATATAGCCGACTTATTCTCGATTATTTTCGAATAGTTGACCGAAATTTATCGATCTTTTCACGACTTTTCTCGATTTTTTCTGAATACCGATTTTTTCCAGCCAGCCGAAAAGTTGTCGAATCCCGAACTTGTCACTATGATCACAACAAAAGAGAATATTCAGAAAAATTCTTAGTATGTGTTTGGATTTGGATGCAATTGTCAAATTCTAATCAGGAAACTACAGAAGTTAGTAATATAGGGATTTGCTATCTCCAGTAGCAGTCTATAGTTAATCTTTTGACATGATATGGCATTAGATCTCACGGTGGCAGGGCATATGTGGCAGCAACATAGATGGTTGCAACATAGATGAAAGAGAATTAGGATCTTCTTGGTGGGGCATCATAGGTGAGGGGGACAGCAGCAGGTTTGATAACTTCGAATTTGAGATGGAGACGGATCCATAGAGACACTCCTAAAAGATGGGAGGGGTTGGAGATCCTTACGGACAGCCAAGTACCACCACCGACCGCAAGAAGAGGAATTCCTCTTTGACTCTCTCTCTCTCTCTCTCTGGCTCCCTCTCTTTGACTCTCTCTCTCTCTCTCTCTCTCTCTCTCTCTCTCACGTAGTGTTAGGGTTTGTCGTCGCTCTAATACTATAAACTAGGAAAAGTGTTTATTCGATATGTATAACAAGTTACAATAAACTCTCTTTTATAGGATAAGAGAGTAACACAATACACAGAGTAGAGCAATATGGGACAGAAGGAAAAAGGCTAAAGACGAGACAAGTCTAAAGCCCATAATAAAAGAAATCATATAATGCAATAAAGCACATATACTAATAAATATTGTTAATATAAATGTTTTGTTATTTTTATTTTGTTATTTTACATTATATTTGGACTTCTTTGTAATTGTCACATTACTATTAATATAAGGGTGCACACATTGTGCAACCCTAAGCTCTCCAAATCTCATTGTCTTTCACATGGTATCAGAGCGGTGATCCAAAAAAACTTGCACTAGAAACACAAAAAAAACTTGTTCGACCTGCGGGCGGCCGCCACCTTCTTGGCTTGGCTGCCCGCCGGCTACAGTAACGTCGTCCACCCCTCGTCGCTCTAATACTATAAACTAGGAAAAGTGTTTATTCGATATGTATAACAAGTTACAATAAACTCTCTTTTATAGGATAAGAGAGTAACACAATACACAGAGTAGAGCAATATGGGACAGAAGGAAAAAGGCTAAAGACGAGACAAGTCTAAAGCCCATAATAAAAGAAATCATATAATGCAATAAAGCACATATACTAATAAATATTGTTAATATAAATGTTTTGTTATTTTTATTTTGTTATTTTACATTATATTTGGACTTCTTTGTAATTGTCACATTACTATTAATATAAGGGTGCACACATTGTGCAACCCTAAGCTCTCCAAATCTCATTGTCTTTCACATGGTATCAGAGCGGTGATCCAAAAAAACTTGCACTAGAAACACAAAAAAAACTTGTTCGACCTGCGGGCGGCCGCCACCTTCTTGGCTTGGCTGCCCGCCGGCTACAGTAACGTCGTCCACCCCTCGTCGCTCTAATACTATAAACTAGGAAAAGTGTTTATTCGATATGTATAACAAGTTACAATAAACTCTCTTTTATAGGATAAGAGAGTAACACAATACACAGAGTAGAGCAATATGGGACAGAAGGAAAAAGGCTAAAGACGAGACAAGTCTAAAGCCCATAATAAAAGAAATCATATAATGCAATAAAGCACATATACTAATAAATATTGTTAATATAAATGTTTTGTTATTTTTATTTTGTTATTTTACATTATATTTGGACTTCTTTGTAATTGTCACATTACTATTAATATAAGGGTGCACACATTGTGCAACCCTAAGCTCTCCAAATCTCATTGTCTTTCACATGGTATCAGAGCGGTGATCCAAAAAAACTTGCACTAGAAACACAAAAAAAACTTGTTCGACCTGCGGGCGGCCGCCACCTTCTTGGCTTGGCTGCCCGCCGGCTACAGTAACGTCGTCCACCCCTCCGCAGCCCTCCATCCACCTCTAATCCCCTAATAACCTCCATCCTTGTGGCCTAATCCACCACAGGCCCCTCCGTCTAGCTTCGTTTCTCTTTCCGAAATCTCCGGACAGCCTCGGTAACTTTCCAGTTCTGGCACGTTGACGACGTAACGGGCTTCATCCTCTCTGTCTGTTTGCGCCTCATGGTGGAGTGACTGATCCTCCATGTTGGCGTAGGTTTTTTCTCTTCATCTGCTGCCCCTATGTGGGTTTTTTTTTAAGATCCATGTGTCGATCTTCTACCTTCTACTACTACTCCATGTGTTGGACTTCTGCCTCTGACTACTGACTACTACTGATGTGCCTGCTCTGTGTCTGCTGCTGCCTACCTGGATCCGTAGGCAGCCTTCTACTGCCTATGCCTGACTGTTGTTGCATGCCTGTAACTCTACGTCTGCATCTGTTTTTCCTGATGGCGTCTACTCATGAAGATCTGCGACGTCAGGTGACAACTGTGAAGCTGGATGGGCGAAACTACCAGCACTAGGTGTGCTCTATGCAGATATATGTTAAATCACAAGGAAAAATGTCGCATCTGACGCGAGATCCACCACCTGTGCGGTGCCTCCTACAACAGCCAATTCGAAGGATGTGAAAGCCTATCATGATTGGGTTAAGGACGACTCCACAGTCATGACATGGATTCTGAATAGTAGTGAGACCAAGATTAACGTCACCTTATTATACCTGCAAACGGTGAAGCAGATGTGGGATCAACTTGCCAGCACTTATTCACACAGTCAGAATCTCAAGAAGGTGTTTGACATCAACAAGCAGCTTAGCCGCCTGCGTTTCTCTGGATCCGATCTGACGGATTACTTTTCTGCTTTCAAGGGACTGTGGGGGGAATTGGAAGCCTACCATCCCTTGTCTACTGATTTGGCTACTATGCAACGAAAACGACAGGAGTTGCAAGTAGTCCAGTTCCTTTGTGGCCTACCTGATTCCTATGCAGGGGTGGTCGATCAGATTCTCGCTAGTAATCCGCTGCCTACTCTACAGACTGCCTTTCAGAGACTACAACGCTTGCCTGCATCGTCATCTGAGACTCCTACTGATACAGGGGATTAGACTGCTTTTGTTGTGATGTCTGGTCGTGGCTGTGGCCGTGGACGCGGTCGCTCATATGATGCTCGTCCTCCTCTTGGTGCTGGCCGGGGAAGGAATTCTTCAGGTCGTGGAGCATCCTCTGGACCTACTACTGCTATTGCTCGTCCTCAGACTGGCCAACGCTTCTGCAACTTCTGTGGTCGGTCTAATCATGTTGAAGACAAGTGCTGGGAAAAATATGGCAAACCAGCTTGGGCCAATGCGGCCACTGATGCTACTACATCTTCTGAGCCGTCTACCCAGCCTGATGCCCCAGATACTTCTATTGCCGACTTCATTCGTGCCGAGGTCGAGCGCTTGTTACTGGAGCGTACTGGCTCTTCGTCTACTGCCACCACCACGAGAGCACATGTTGCGACATACTCTGGTTGTGACATTGCCTTCCTTTCTACACCATCCTCTACTACTGGTAATACGAAATGGGTCATAGATTCGGGCGCATCTTCTCATATTTCTGGGAATCGGTCATTGTTCAGAAAATTATCTAGACCGACTACTAATTCCTCTGTTATGCTTGTTGATGGCTCCAAGTCTACCGTTTCCGGAATTGGAGACATTGTGTCTGATATTGTGCTGAAATCTGCTCTACATGTGCCTCGTTTTCCGTTGAATTTATTATCTGTTAGAAAAACTTTGCGGAACTTGAACTGTAGCCTGACTTTAGTACCTGGTTCATGTGTTTTTCAGGACCTTCGCACGAGGATGAAGATTGGTGGGGGGCATGAAGGCTCTGATGGCTTGTACTACCTGGACTATCTAAAAAAAGTGGACAATGTGGCTCTGGCTTCTGCAGTATCTTCGTCAGTATCGGCTCTACAATGGCATTACAGACTTAGGCACCCATCATCTGAGAAATTGCACCATATTGTGCCTGATGTAGGAACAAATGTGTTTCAATGTGAATCGTGTCAGTTAGGCAAACAGACTAGGGTTGTTTATCCTAAACGTTCTCAGATTAGCAGTAAAAATGTTTTTGATCTTGTTCATGCTGATGTATGGGGCCCTTGTCATGTCCCTAGTCTATCTGGAAACAAATATTTTATTCTATTCATTGTTGATTTTTCTCGAGCCACATGGTTATTTCTTTTGAACAGTAGATTTGAAGTATTGTCCACTATTAAATTCTTTTTTGCTGAGATGAAAACACAATATTCTATGCCTGTTAAAATTTTTAGAACGGATAATGCACTTGAATTTGTTCAAAAAGATGTTGAGTTGTTTTGTAAATCCATTGGCACTATCCACCAGACTTCGTGTGCATACACACCTCAGCAGAATGGCATTGCAGAAAGAAAGAATAGACACTTACTAGAGGTTGCCAGAACTATTATGTTGCATGCTAATGTACCTCGGGGATTCTGGCCAGAAGCCATCTTGACTGCTTGTTTTCTAATAAATCGGATGCCTTCTTCGGTAATTGGAAATAAAATACATGTGCAAATTCTGAATCCTGATAAACCTTTATTTACTGTACCCCCTCGCATTTTTGGCTCTACATGCTTTGTAAAGTTGCTTGGCCCAATGCATGATAAACTATCTCCACATGTTGAAAAATGTATTTTTTTTTGGGTACTCTCGTACACAGAAAGGGTACATATGCTATAGCCCAACTACCAAGAGATGGTTCACTAGCAGTGATGTTGTCTTTTTTTAGGGTACACCATACTACTCTACTCAAGGAGATAGTCTTCAGTCTGAGCTTATTACTTCTCCACTACCTATTACTAGTGATTGTGTTTCTGATGCCACTACTTCTGTACAACCGACACCTCCTCTTATTGTTTAACAGCGCACGAACAGAGCTCAACCTACACAAGATCCCCCCCAACCAAGCCAATCTTCTCCTCCAGAAGGTTTTGCATCACCTAAGGTAATATCTGACCTTGATGTGCCTATTGCTCTTAGGAAGGGCACTCGTTCCTGTACTATTCACAATATTGCTATGTATCAACTGATCATTTAAGTGTTCATGTTAGCAACTTTGTCACTGCTTTATCTGTTGTTGCCATCCCAAAGACTATACAGGATGCCTTGCAAAGTACAGCTTGGACGACTGCTATGAAGGAAGAAATGCTTGCTCTTTCTGACAGACAAACTTGGGTGTTGGTAGATCCACCTCCTTAGTGTAAGCCTGTAGGCAGCAAATGGGTGTATGCTATCAAGTATCAACCAGATGGTACTGTAGAACGTCTGAAGGCACGTCTTGTTGCTAAAGGTTATACACAGACCTATGGTATTGACTACTTTGAAACTTTTTCACCTATTGCCCGTCTTAATTCTGTCAGAGTTCTCTTATCTGTTGTTGTTAATCTTGACTGGCCTCTAGTACAACTAGATGCTAAAAATGCTTTCTTATATGGTGATCTGTAAGAGGAGGTCTATATGGAGCAACCTCCCAGATTTGTTGCTCAGGGGGAGTCACATAAAGTCTGCAGGCTAAAGAAGTCAATTTATGGGCTCAAACAGAGTCCTCGTGCCTGGTTTGATAAATTGAGCAATATTCTGATTGACTTTGGTTTTCTGAGATCTCAGGTGGATCATTCTATCTTTACTAAGAAGACTTCTACTGGTATTGTGATTCTGATTGTGTATGTGGATGATATTATACTTTCTGGCGGTGACTATTGCTATTCAGGCTACTAAAGCTCATCTCTGCAAACACTTTGCTACTAAAGATTTGGGTAAACTGCGGTATTTTCTAGGCATAGAGATATCTAGAACTTCTAATGCTCTTGTGCTATCTCAGAGAAAATATGTCTTAGATCTTCTGCAGGAGACTGGTATGCTTGGAGCTAGACCTGCTGATACTCCTCTGGATCCCAATGTCAATTGGGATGATGAGTCTTCTCCACTCTTTGCTGATAATAAAAAATACAGGAGGTTGATCGGTAAAATGATATATCTGACTGTGACTATAGCTGACATAGCTACTGCTGTGGGTCTTCTTAGCAGGTATTTAGATAAACCCAGACAGTGTCACTGGGATGCACTCTGTCATATTCTGCGATATCTAAAAAAGTATCCTGGCAAGGGACTTCACTACAGGAAAAATGGACACTGTTCTCTTGAGGGTTATTCTGATGATGACTATGCAGGGAGCAAAATTGACTGGAAATCAACTTCTGGCTATTGTACCTATGTTGGAGGTAATCTGGTCACATGGAGAAGCAAGAAACAAAATGTGGTTGCCAGATCTAGTGTTGAAGCTGAATATAGGGTCATGGCCCATACTGCCTGTGAGCTCCTGTGGGTGTGTTCTCTCCTAAAAGATTTTGGGGTTGAGTCCTCTTCTGCTATACCCATGCATTGCAATAATAAAGCTGCTATCTTCATTGCAAACAAACCTGTTTATCATGAACGCACCAAGCATATCGAGGTTGACTGTCATTTCATTCGGGAATCTATCCTGACTGGCAAAATTTACACTCCTTTTACTCGCTCTGAAGACCAGGTTGCTGATATCTTCACCAAGTTGTTGGCTAAGAAGCAATTCTGCACACTTGTGGACAAGTTGGGCATGATTGACATCTATGCTCCAACTTGAGGGGGAGTGTTAATATATATGTTCTGTTATTTTTATTTTGTTATTTTACATTATATTTGGACTTCTTTGTAATTGTTACATTACTATAAATATAAGGGTGTACACATTGTGCAACCCTAAGCTCTCCAAATCTCATTGTCTTTCACAAATACCATATCAAAAAACGAGAATACTGGGAAAATCCCTCATATTATTGTCATTACATGGGTAGACTCCTCTCATTTAAATAAGAGAGGAGGCAGGTACAAGACACAAGAAATCCCTAATGGACTAAAGAGTTCAAAAACTAATGGGAGAAATAGAATTGAGCCCATATACAAACCAATTAAAGCATTTGTATGTTCATAAGTCTTGACACTATTATAGTGTCTTCTTTATCATAAGTCGAACGACAAACAAAATCCCGTAAACAGATAAGTATTAGATTTTAATTATCAAGTATACCGTCCACAATATCAAATATATCTAGTACGTAGAAGATAATTGAGCTTGTTACAGACTTACAGTACAAGGTGGAATCTCATAGGTTTTTGCACTGCCAATACACATGAGTTCGAGTTTATATTATCTTCATTGATCAGACTATATATCAGCTACATGAATTACATAATGTGTATATTATTCAAATGACCGACCTAACTAGCTCACTCCTACTTTTGGTTGGTGCAGTCTAGGCTGGACCAATGTACACCACTATTATTCTCCAATGTTACAAAACACACAGCCACGTGCTCTAATCCTCTGAGCTACAGGCCCCACCCTGTCTCCACCGGACCTCTTCCCGTGTGTATATTATTCAAATGACCGATCTAACTAGCTCACTCCCTACTTTTGGTTGGTGCAGTCTGGGGTTGGACCAATGTACACCACTATTATTCTCCAATGTTACAAATCATAACATGATCATCATCATATTATTCTCCAATGTTTACACGGTAGCTATTTTAAATAATTCTTTCATCAAACTCTAACCAAAGTTTGCCCATGGAGCATTGCAACTTATATACCTCATAAACTGTTATTTGCACATCCTATATCACCAGGTAGTACACCTTAATCATAATGAGGTTTCCTAGGGACTCAAGAAGTCTCTTCATATTTGATCACCCCAAATTTATTCACCACCAAGTGGTTTTTATCTAGCAGTATTTACTAGCAGACATGCTAGCGAGACTACCTGAATATAATTCATGAGGGCAGCAGTCTTCCGTGACAGCAAAGAAATGACAACCTGTCCAGCAAAAAAAATCAATTATCAGAGAATAATTAATCAAATAAACAATAAACATATATCAAAAGAAAAAAGAAAACAGAACCAGTGTTGAACTAATTCAAATCAAAAAGCCACCTTACTAAAATAACCAGCCAGCATTGTATTATGTGAGTGATCAGGCTTAAGGAAGGAAAACAGCAAATTCATCAACTGCAACATGGAGAGACATCAGGAAAGATAAGACTAACATGGGAAAGTCAACTTCAGATATTTCGTTTGACAGATGCAAACAAACGATTGCCTAGAGATATTCTGAAAGGAAAAGCTGACGAAGGTTCTCACCTCTTCATCTTCCACTAAAGTCCTCAATATGACATCAA
Source organism: Alisma plantago-aquatica (assembly GCA_963693085.1). Classification (NCBI taxonomy): domain Eukaryota; kingdom Viridiplantae; phylum Streptophyta; class Magnoliopsida; order Alismatales; family Alismataceae; genus Alisma; species Alisma plantago-aquatica. The sequence continues at coordinate 493,000,251 of OY856415.1, forward strand.
CCTCACAAGCAAAAATCTCACAGGCAATAAACGGAAACCTGATCCTCGCAATAAGAAAAATTCAGTGTCTCAACAGACTCTTCGATAAAATGTATTACATGCAGCACAGAAACTAACGCATACTTGTAGGTGTACTTCTTTTCTGCACCCTCGGAAGCTTCTTGAACTATAAACCGAAGCAACTGCTCCACTTGACTTCTTTCACGGAGACTAAAGGCAGCATAGCCATGCCAACAGCACGGCCATAACAAATCAGAAAAGGCAACACTGAGACAACTTAATGCATAAAAATATTTCTTTCTAGCACCAGCAATATATGTTAGAAATGAGTCCATAAACTTAATGTGCAGTAAGTCATTGGATTGAGGGATTAGATTATGTTCTGATCACATAGTAGTTAGTTCTATAAATATCTAATAAGATGATAAAGCTAATTCACAAAAATTTAAAAAGCTAATTTACAATCCTACAGAAATTTACCACAGCAATACAAAGATAAATAACAGTTAATAGCAGAAATTCTGGGCGAAATACTCATTTCATATAAGGGCAAACTATATAAATGACTCCCAATGTTTGTAATTAACTCCCACATACTTTTAAAACACTTGATTTTGGGTCACTATGTACAAATGCAATTCAAACCTCGTTAATCTATGAGAAACTTCTTTGCAATTGAAACTCTCTTTTTTTCATTGATTGGAGCTTACTTGGAATGATACTAGAAGTTACCCATTTGAATTATCATTTTCTTATTACTCGGCATTTCAATTCTCAAAAATGAATTTCTTGTTGCATTAATCACTCGATCAAACCCCACTTCATGACTACAGAATCGATGGGAGAGCATGTGGCTTCGGAATCACCCGAAAAACACTCTTTAGAGTTTAGATCTTGAATAATTTGTTTTTAAGTTAAATATTAAATAACAAAACAGGAATTTGGTATGACAAAATGTGTGTATGATTTTTGTTGATACGATATAATACACCTATGCTCCACATTTCAAGTCATTTAAAGTTATGAGGTGCCCTGTAGAAAATATTTAGTTGAATGCCTATCGCGAGCCGTGAGTTGCCCATATGTGATCTAATGGCTAAATCTAGGAGAGAGTAGTCATCTTCAACCTCGAATATGGGCGTCGTACAACCGCCTAAGAGAAAAAACACCTACCATATTCTCCCTCATGTCTCCATCAAAACATAAATTGTCTATCCCTCCGATTTCGCAATTTACCTACCCAGACATCAACATTACGGGGTATAAATACCAACCTAGACCTCTCCCCGTCTTCATGCCTCTCCTCCTGCCTAGCTACTCCGGCGACAAATATAATAATATGCATACACCTCCTCACAACCAACTACGTCTACCCAAAGATCTATCCAAACTATAGCAAGAAATCTAATTTAGAATCCAATTCCCACCCCTCTAGCGCCACCATCGAGTTCCCATTCATCTATGGCAACCATCTCGAACACCACTTCATTGCCAACCACTCTCTCCTCTTTCCTCCTTTCCATCACTTCAGCTTTGAGAAAGTTGGGTGGCACCACGTCGTAAAGAATCAATCATCCCCGCTCCATCCCCGTCAAGTGTTGGTCAAGTTACGCGGTGATTCACACTTTTTGTATGTATGACATATCATGTCCCCTTTCTACACGTCTTGTTTGACGTGCAAAGTTGAGGTTAAAACGCCACAACAACACTTGAACACATCATGTTGCAACACCACACGTCGTGTAGAAATTGGGGTCGGTCATCATTGCACAAGTTGTGTCGTCAGACACATGTGATGTAGAAATCGGGCACTTATCCACAGCCCTGAATGACACGCCATGTCGCAGCCAAAAAAAAAGATTGTAGGACTAATTAAAATTTTCATAACTAATTCTACAAACCGTTCTAAAGCGTGAACACTTTCTATAAGGCTTGATTGGTTCACCGTAAGTGAGGCATAAAAGAAAGGAACTGCAGTTCCTAGACTAAAATCGGATGATCGGTTTCCAGAAACTAAGGAAAATAAGTTCACCCATCGTAACTCGAAGTTCCGCAGATGGATATACGAGTTTCTGACTCGCGGACCAAAATGATAGGAAAACAACTTCCCGTTTCCGCAAGAGCATTAGGGCGACAAAGGGTAGTGAAGGAGCAACCATCAGAGGTTTGGCTGCTGTCTGGAAACATGAAATCTTCATCAATATTGAATCAATCTGATTTCTGAGTCTACCATGCCATTCACCACCATTCTCATTTGTAGAAAGTTGCCTCATTGGCAACCAGATTCTCTATAAAATATTCTACTCTATTCTTTAAAGAGGAACAGGTCGGTGTTTTCTACTGTGACAAACCAGAATAAGAAATGAAGTTTTAACGGATTATCGTGGGTACACTTTACATCTTTGAACTTCTTGACAGGAACATTCATTTATACTTTTTTTCATCGTAAACTTCTTAACAACATATTCGAATAAAGATGTTAAACCAGTCATCATGAACTTCAAAAGTAAATTGTTCTTGTCGGTTGATCCCAATGTAATAAACATGTGATTCATTAATATTCTCTGAGTTTTTATTGTGCTTCATGTGTTGACATCAAAAAATTTAACTACTACTATCGAAGAAAGTATTTTCAGAACACCTTAGTTTTAAACCAATCACTTGGACTGTAGTTACATGAACTGTATTTCCATTCTTGGAGAAATGACTTCCTAAATAATTGAAGTTACAACAAACCAATCGGAACTTATATGTAATATGACAATACTAGCCTTGTAGAATTTTTCAATATATATATATATAGTATACATATTTGTTGATTACATTTATTTCTGAAATAGATAGTAAATATCATGTTTTATTCGGTTGATACATAAATAGCTCTAAGCGTTGGAAAATTTGGGGGAAAATTGTGATAATTATAGTTTTGGCTCCTGGTCTCTAGAAAAAATACATATAAACATTTCTCACTGTCTTATCGTGTCAAATTGTATTTTACATTATTTGAAAGCATAATATAAATGCAGAAAATAGATGACTCAATATTTTCTCAAATTTGAAACATGGTTTAAACTAGGCATATTCCACTATATATGTTAATTTGGCAACATTCCCATAAAATTTTGCCAATTCTACTTTAAACCATGTGCGTCGTATGACAAGTATGCATACTAGTATACTACTTCGAGGATAGGGTGTCACCACATAAGTGGGATATAAACAAACCTAGACAACCTAGTGAAGGTAACTCCGAATTCACTTGAGTGGTGGTCGGTTTTCCTTGCTTCGCAAACCTGTCTGGCCAAAGCTAATCCCAATAATGTGGAATGCTTTACTCCTAACTAAGACATACACAATTTTCATAGAATATATGTGTATCACAACTATCTATTTCTAGTATGATCGTGTATGTTACAATTATTAAGTTATTTAGTTTATTATGTTATAAGGGCTTAATTGTCTTAGCCCATTAGGGTTAAGTTCGCTTCCCTTGTACTTGCCTCCTTTCCTATATCTAGGAAAGGAGTTTGTCTTCTATCAATAAGAAAATATCACATTAGCCTCCCATCTTATTTTCCACATGATACCAGAACATCGATCCTAAGCCTACGGAGAAAAAGAATGTCTGTCTGTGAGCGGCCGTCGTCTCTTCTTGGCTTGGCCACCCGCCAAGCATCATTCTGGCCTCCATGGTCATCTCCTTTGTTCTTCTTTCATAAAAATCCAATCCTTTTTAGCCTTACGTCGGCGCTCTCCTTCTCGGCCATCACCAACCAATGTCTCGCTTGTCCCATCTCGTTGTCCCTTCCCCAAGTCTCTTCCCCAAGAAACAACTTTGGCATCTTTGTTCAGTTCGGTGGATCTACCCTCACCACAACACCGTTGCTATCTTCTCTCTCCTTATTTCATTAAAAGACCATGTCGTCGCGAGAAACCTTCAGCCATTCATCATCATAGTACATCAATGTACATCCAATTACCATCGTAGCGCTAGCCTTATAATCTCGTTATTGTGAACCATCGACCAGGTACTCCTCACAGAAGAGGAGCATGTTGTCATAATCATCAGGTTTGGAAAGATGGGAGGACACGTGCATCCAGATTGGGAGCAAGGATTTGAATTTTTTATTTTTTATATGTTAAGCATCAGCCAGTCAGCGTGATGTTGCGATCCACACAACCTCGATGCCAGACTTAGATGTCAGGCTTCCTCCTCCTTTGGATTCACACATGCCCTTCCACGTCCAGTAGAGTTTTCCCTCATGGGTCGCCGCATCCTAGGGACACCCTAGCACTGTCATCAACGCCAAAATGGATCATCGGATGAACTATGTCAATTGGATCTCTTTTGTGACTTAATCCACACCTAAAGGTCGGACAAATCGCCTTTCTAAGTCGCACAAAGATCCATTCATTTTTCTATTCAAATCTATCTAATCGGGTCATGTAGCACATTGACTCGCATTATCGATCATATATCTATGGCATATTGGCAAACAAAAAACCCATGCTAGTTTATAAAGCACAAAAAAGGGGCATTGTGCTTACTTTTTTCTTTCTTCTTCCTCTCCATTGAAAAAACTTCTCCCTACCACCCCTCATGTGTGCATCAAATTCCATGTGCAGGGCATATTGTTTCTTTTCCACACCAACTACTCAATTACTTCGTAATCAATGCGTCGGGGGGTCGAGGATATAGGAGAGAGGGAGTATGACAAGAAAGAGGATGAGAGGGACTATATGTATCAATCTAGGCTATTATATCTCCATGGAGCTTCTTATTTTTCAGCACATCCATCTTTCTGATGTCTTTGTGGCGCTTCATTCCCACTAAGAATCGTGTTTCCAATGCATCATTGGTGGCACTTCATTCCCAATGACATTGTGCTTCTTTGTATTCGTGTCACAATATACACGTAGGTTGGCTATCTGTGCTTTATTCCAATTAGCCACCACTCTCATGCGTTGAAGGATCTCAATTGCAACATTGACACCAAGCTCTTCACATGTGCACCACATTATGTACGTCGGGAAAGAGCTTGTTGTGCTTATTCCAGCCTCTAGTTGCCTCTGTGTTAATGATGCTTCAGTTGCTCATTTCGTTGCACTCTCATGAGACGGATAGTTAATTCTTCACATGCTTGTCATTTTCTAACCTACAAATTATATATCTATTCATGCGCCAGATTTATCGAACCAGTATGGCAATCATCAGCACCTTTTCCAGTTCGTGTTCGTGCCACATTAAGCACGTCTATGGTCTTTTGCGCTAATTCTAATTGATTACTCTTCTCGGACGATTTGAAGATACCTCTACTACTATATCGACATTGTGCCTCTGTATTTGTGCCACGTTGTGTACGTGGGATGTGTTGATTGTGCTTATACCACTCGCATATTCCTCTCCGGTGAAGATGGTGTATTCATGGTGTTCTTCATCGCCTGCTCTAGATTGATGGTGGCGAGTTTTTGTTGTGGCGTTCAATTTATTAGATGTCATTCATTCTAGATGCACTTCAAAAGACCTCCAAATCTCGAGTATTTCCAACCTGCGAAACACTACTTAAAGGTGGCGTAGTTAAATCATTTTTGGAAAGTCATGTTCAAGGGGGAGTAGAAATTTTGTATGAGGAGTGATATTTATATTTTCGATTTGTCATATCGTCTAATTGAGTCTTGTAAGTCCAAGTTGGATATGTGTTTCACTCATACACCATCTTGAAGGGGAGTGTAGAATTATTGTTATTTAGTTTATTATGTTATATGGGCCTAATTGTCTTGACCCAATAGGGTTAAGCTTGCTTCCCTTGTACTTGCCTCCTTTCCTACATATAGGAGAGGAGCTGGCCTTCATCGTCGCATGAAGTGATGTCAATGCAATTATCCCATATGACATAATAAACTAAATAACAATAATTCTAACATGACTAAGAGCAGCAAGCTCTGTCTTGGCATACATAATGTGGCACGAACGTGAAAAGCTTGGTGTCAACGTTGCTAGTGAGATTCTTCAACGCATGAAAGTGGTAGCTAACTGGAATGAAGCACAAATAGCCAATCTACGTGCATATCGTGGCACAAACACGAAGAAGCACAGTGTCATCGGTAATGAAGCGCCAATGATGCACTAGAAGCACGATGTTTAGTAGGAATGAAGCGTCAAAAGACATTAGAAAGACAGATGTGCTCAAGAACAAGAAGCTTCATGGAGATCTAATAGCCTGCACTGATACATAATGCTTTGCAAATGCAAAATTAATTGTATTAGCCTCCCATCTTATTTTCCACCGTTTATAGCTAAATCCTAATCATAATCAACCCCTAAACATAGGAGCCTTTATTTTGATGATGAAACCGAGTTACTAGTTTGTAATCCGTGCTAATATACTTGTAAAACTACTTGATATACCTTGAAGTGTCATAACATTTTTATTAGTAATTGCTTCCCACCCAATTCCTCTTTACTCTCCGAAAACTTTGTACAATGACCACTTGCAGCACCACAGCCGTCACAGAACACTATGGTTGCTTCCATGCCTTCGGTAGCATGACGCCACCTCTATGCTATTGTTCTTTTACTACTCCACAAACACACCCCAGCTATGTGCTCCATTACCCCCTTATCAATGGACTTTGGAAGCAAGACCGGGACTGGTAGTCAAATGATAGAGCAGTAAGTTAAGGGAAGGAGATAAGTAATGAAAGGTAACAAATAGTAGGAGACTAGAGTTGAATGAGTAGAGAAATGGTGGCAACCCGTCGTTGTAGTCATGGCAGTCATTGGTTGACTATGACCAGACAGTGGTTTCGATAACTGGTCGTGAGGTTGCCGCACTTGCTATGGGGTTTGGGGTGCATTTGAACATTTATAACCTACAGTTGACACTTGACGAGATTTATTTTATGTACTCAAGGTTGGATAGGGTAAAATTCTTCAAATAAAAGCACTTTGCGAACGGCAATCCACGCTGATTAGGCGTGGGAGGGGGTGACCGGACCATACCCTCTCATGCCTCGAGAGTTTACCATGTCGGCTTCGCCCGGGGTGGGCTCTCTCGATCATCAAAAAAAAACATTTTTACAAGTGTTTCATGTTGTGTATAGAGGTACTAGCCAAAAATTCACCCAAGCTCACATGCAAAAGTGAGTCTTGTTTACATATCACTTCGTAACAATGTTTTTTGAAATTTCTTGAGGCACTTCTTTACAGGATATATATTCCAAGTTATTCCATGTGTGCAAAAACATGTAGCAAAACAAGCAAATTTGATATTATAATATATATTGCATTTGCAAAACATTAAGAAAATGAGTTATTACAAATTTATGAGTCGAGAATTGAGGGCTTTGCATTCTTGTATAATTTCATCTTCATCGAGTAGTTCTTCTAGTGTGTATTCATCTTTGTCCAAAATAGACTCCACCTAAAAGAATTCAGCAATAAAAAAAGCCTGAGAATGCTCCATTGTTAGGATTTAAGAAGAAATAAAAGAGTGCAAAATTTAAAAAACAGAGTAAGTGAAAACTAAAGATGGTAGAACTACACGATATCATTATCAAGAAAAAAGTGAACCATTTCCACACAAAAATAGTGAATAAATCTTCCATGTAACCATAAACAGGTAAATTGTTTGATTGATAACTAATTATAAATTTTCGATTTTCTGGATCTATATTGTCTTTAAGGAGAATCCCTCTGAGTACGGTCCATCTAAGTGTACTTTTAATACAATAGGGAGTCATTTCATGAACCAAATACATAAAAATAGTGAATAAATTTTCCAATTAACCATAAACAGGTAGATTGTCTGATTGATAGCTAATTATAATTTTGAATTTTTTAGACCAATATTGTCTTTAAAGATAATTTTTCTAAATATAATCCATCTTAGTACACTTTTAATACAACAAGGAGTCATTTCAAGAACCATACACTCCAATCTTTACTTAAGTTATAGAGTTTAAGAACCTCAATTAATATAACTCAAAGGCTTAAAACATTATTCAAATAGTCCTCAGGTTTAATTAAGATTTCAAATTAGTCATGACTACATCTAGGATTGAGTACATTAAGGATCAGCACTAAGACTATATCAATTTGTTCTTATTATGGTTTAGTTGATAAAGCATGTTCATCACGATATCCCTTGATATATGTTATTTGCTAATGATATTATGTTGATTAATGATACTAAAGAAAAATCCAATGATAAAGTTGGTCCTTGGAGAAATGCATTGGAAATAATGGATCAATATCAATCGAAGAAAAACATAGTATATGCGCTGCAATTTCGTCTAGTCTAGAACTATGAATGGTGGTGTAAAGTTGGATGAAGGGGATTGCTGAAATGTGATAAGTCATGCTATTTAAGGTTTCATATTCAAATAGATGATGATGTTCAAGATGATGTTTGTACATGATCTAATCAGGATGGTTGAAATGGAGTGTAATTGGAGTAGTGTGACTGAAAGATCCCACTCAGAATAAAAAGTAAGTTATACAGAACAACTATGTGACCATCCACGCCATATAGAAGTGATTTTTTCTCACATCATCTAATCAAGACGGTTGAAAAGGAGGATTGCAACTGAAGTAGTATGACTAGATCAAGATGATTAATGAAGAAGTGCAACCAAAATAGTATGACTAGAAAATCCCACTCAGAATAAAAGTTATACATATCAACTATATGACCATTAATGCTATATGGGAGTGAATGTTGGGCGGGGAGAACAAGGTGTCAACAAGATGAATGTAACTGAAATGCACAATGAGATGGATGTGTGGGAAGACAAGGAAAGATCCCTTGAAAATGACTATATTAGGAACAAACAGAGTAGTAATGAGTATCAAGGACACAAGTAACGTAAGGGTCATTGAGGTATGGACATGTGCAATGCAGACTAACAAATGTGTCAATTAGAAGCAATGTTAATGAGTCAAGTACAGTTTAAAGAAGAAGAGGTTCTTATTAATATGTTTGAAATGGAGGAGTGCAACTGGATTAGTATGGCCTAAAGATCCCACCCCGAATAAAAAGTAAGTACTATAGAACAGCCATTAACCATCCATGCTATATGAAAGTAGGCGATAAAGATACAAGGTGTCAACAACATAAATGGGGTCGAAATGAGAATGTTGAGAAGGATGTGGGAAGACAAGGACAGATCAGTTGAAAAATGACTATATAAGGAACAAAGAGGGATGGCGGGTATCAAGGACAGGTTACGTGAGGGTGAGGGTCATTGAGACGGTATGGACATGTGCAACGCAAACCAACAAATGTGTCAATTTGAAGTGATTCTTGAGACAAGCACAGTTAAAAGAAGAAGAAGCGGGCCTAAATATGGGAATATGATCAATAAAAGAGCTACTTGGAAAATAAGGATCCATGTATCCGAAACCAACAATGGTTGGGATTGAGGGTTTGTAATATATAATGTGATCCAATAAATACACATGATGATGTTGACGATCCAACATCTGCATAAGTCCCTTGAACTTGATGAAAGAAGTCAAATTGGTTCAGAATAATGTTAAAGTATCCTAATGGAAATGATGTGACCATAACCAAAACAAAAAGTGTCATTTGCATTCCTGAAAATCATAAGGACTAATTGAAAATTTTGACAAAGTTTGAAAATAACATGTCATATGGACGTCAACATATATTAGAATGGGCACATCCAATATAGTATAAAATATCTAATAGGGATCGAATATCATAATGAATAGCAAGTATTAGGCTCAAACTAAAAAAGGTTATGATGCATAGTATATATGTTTGTAAATAATCATATGCCTTCGATATGTGTTGAGGAAACTTATTGTTAAGCAAATATTGATACTAGTCATCTTACTTGTTGAAGCATGTTTTTTATCAGTTCAGATGTTATTCAAATGCTACAGCAATTGGTCAAAACATAAATGATACACTGTTTAAAACCTTAGGACCACATTTTGAATCAATTCTTTTTTGAATTAGGACATGGGCTATCAGACTTAAACTGGATCCATTAGTCCATTAAGAAATATCGCTGATAATTTGGAATTCGGGGATGAGGAATTACATTGGGAGAACTTCAGCCTTAAGGAGTAAAATTTGTTTTCACACATCATGGTTTTGGTTTCATACCTAGCATTTTGGCACACACTTCATGGCATCTCGGTAAGCAATAGTCTTTCTATTATCCATCACTTCAGTTTAGAAATAATAATAACAAACATAAATATCTTCTTCCATATATATATTTTTTTTTAATTTAGCCAAAATTTCCTAAAACGTAACTATCTTATTACATATTCCATCATTTTATATATAAGAACATTCATTATCCTTTCTAAAAAGAAGTCTTACACTCTTTACAATTCCATGCTTCTTAGACTTGATTTCAGGATGCTAAAAACATATCGCATCCATAAGGGGGTCACGTTCATCAAATTGGAAAAACCATACTGATCATTGGGTATATAAGAGATTCAAAAACCATCTATGAGAGCAATTCTCCTCGACTGCTTTACCATTTGGCTCGCATTAAAGTCCAATACAGACAGCAACCGTGAAATACGCAACTTATAGTTAAGAAAACGACGATTAATGGCGCAGGTTTTGGTGCTGCCTAGTTGACCACCAATCATGAACCAGTGAAAGTCTGTGGTTCTCGACCCGGACAAATTAAAACGTTTACCCATACCTCCGCGAGAAATAAATTCACCACGGTTAGTTAACAAATCTAATTAGAGTACGAAACACAGAGTCAGCTGCCATATAGTGGATTTCGATCAGCTCAAGCAGCAGAACTTAAGAATAAAAAAGAACGGCGCATTAGAAACTGCTGGGCACAATAAGCATCAAGCATGAAACTTAGGAATTCGTCGCACGTCCAGTTCTTTCATTTTTAGCTCAATGGCCCAGAATCCAAGACAATAACCGATCCATTAGCAGGCAGTCGACGACCGAAATTCCTAACAAACAAGGTGGTGACAGAACTTACGGGTGAGACCGTGGAGAGCCCAGTCATACGCCAAAACATCTTTGCGGAGCGCAATTCAAAGGCTGCAACGGCTAGTTCGAACCCTTAGAGCCCCAGATCCGCAATTGTCAGCCTTACCGAGGTGGCCGGAGACACCGAGAGCACCAGAGGCGTGAGCTGGAAGTAGGGGCAAGGAATTCAGTGGCCAGGGCCCAGGGATCTCCTGTGGAGACAAGATCCCAGCAAACGAAGGGAGATCAGGCGGGCTAGGAGCTGAATGATGTGCAAAAGGGAGAGAGAGAAAGGGTCTCGAGTAGAGAAGGGTGTCAAACAGCCGGAGGAGGGGAGAGGAGAGGGACAGCCGGACAGGAAACCCGGACCACTGTAATTCTGCATATGGCGGGGTGCCGTGCCGGGGTGCGCGTGCGTGACATGTGATGGTGAAATGGATGCTTACGTGTGTCCGTTTGTTTACTTCGAATGCTAAAACAGGTTCCGACAGAAGTCTAGGAATGGGAAATATGATGTGGGAGTAAAATGGAGAGTTTAACTATTCATTATGCTTATAACTGTCGTGACTCGTGAATAGGTATGGTAAGTACATTAAATACTGATTGAATACTACGTATTATCATATATAGAATATTATCGTGGTCCCTATAAAAAAAAGGAAAGATTAACGAGCCAATGTTATGAATTAGGATGAGCATTTTGTTTCATAGACCGTTTCTCTTATACTTTTCTATTGTGGAGGTGGAATTGGAGAAACATGTGTTATGTATACTATAGTGCACGTGTTGAGCATATGAGTAATTAAAGTAGTCCGTATAAAATGAAAATATCAACGAGGTAATATCATGGTTTTGGAAAATTTATTTCTTTGTCATATTTAGTGTCTCTTATATTTTTTTTATTATGTAGATGGAATTAGAGAAACATGTGTTATCTATAATATAGTAGCAGAATGCATGTGCTAAGTAGGTGAGTTTCACTTAAACTACATAGTACATTTGAACAAGCATGGGGTTATGTCTTTTTATGTACATCTTGTGTGGTTGCTTCCCTTTAGCATTTTTGTTCTCTTTTGAATAATTACAACGAGACCCCATCCACCCTTTACTCGCCATAAGAACAAAATTGTCAAAGTTTCATCCATAACCATGAACCAGATTTGGCCAGAATCAGAAAAAAGTCAGTCTAGGGTATAACAATATGTTTCGTTTAGCCCAAGCTTTCTATAAATTTGGTGTTTTGACAACAATTATCCCATTACTGGTTAAGGAAAAATAACGAGGTGATATAGAAAAGATGATACATTGTCTCACATGTCTTTTAGTGTAAAAAGTATGTGGATGGCCATCATCACTCAAGTAAAAAAAAGAAATCGATGCATCCTTTGTAAGATAAAGATGAGATACAATGATATACCAAAAAGTGGCCATGATTTATGCTACAAACATGTTATTCTTTTGTTTGGAGAAGATAAGGATGACAAATTGTGTGTTTCAACCACTTATTGGGAGTAAGTTTGTGGAAAAGCAATAGACTAGACAACTTATTCTTATTTTTTGGTAATAGGTATATAAAACCCAAATACATTGCAAAAGTAGCCATCTCTCATATGCTATATATATATATATATATATATATATATATATATATATATATATATATATATATATATATATATATATATATATGTGTGTGTGTGTGTGTGTTGTGTGTGTGTGTGTGTGTGTGTGTGTGTGTGTGTGTGCATACATATATATAAGTATATAAATAAATTTACGACAGTAATTATCAGACATGGAACCTCCAAAATCAGACCTTTTACAACGTCCTAAACCAAAATTTTGAACAAATTTTGTAATCTATAGATGAGAACCAAACACATATTCAACAATCTTATATACATATTCAAATGATATTTATGCACGCCCCATGCTACAATCTAGATCCTACAAATTTGTCATTTTGTAATCTATATGCATTAAGGGGGTTTATCATAATTATCCAAAAGAAAGGGGAAAGTATATGCAAGGAAGAAATCAGACATGTTTGAGGGGATAAGAACATGAGCTCTCCCTCTTACCTGACAAATGACTATAACTTCCAATCTAGAAGTGATATGTAATCATAATTCCTTCAAAGAGACAAATTGATAACTGAATATGTTTTGTGATGTCTAAACCATAACCAAAATTGGTTTATGTACACGTTCAAAAAATATTGATATGCACCCCATGTTAGTAATTGAATTTAAAAAAAAAACAATCACCTAGAAATTGGTTTATATTGACAAAATCCAAACCCAAGAGCAAACGTTAATTACAATTCATTGATCAACTTTTAAGCCTAGAGTGGATCCAGAAATACAAAATCTAAACCTCAAAGTGATTTTTTAGTCAAACTAGACTGGGTTAGTGAGGTTTTAGTAGAACTTTGACCGTTCTGATCTTATGAAAAATTAAGGGTGAAAGGGGTCTGGTTTGAATTTTGCAAAAGAGAGGGGAAAATGTTGAAGGGAATCAATCAGACTTTCTTAAGGTCACTCCTCATATTCATAGGATAGATGTGTTTGAGTACAACTTTGACAATTATGCTCTTATAGGGATTTAAGGGTAAATGGTCGTATTATGATTTTCAAAAGAGGGGGGGAAATTATTGGAGGGAATAACCCATGCATGTTGGAGGGAATAATAGCCTAGTGTTCCCTCTTATATGTGTGTGTGTTTGTGTGTATGTGTTTTTCTTTGTGAGAGATAGATTTCTCCCTCCTCTCCCACACCAAGTAACGGAGGTCATATGCTAGGGGGTATTGCATTGAGAAACATTTTTCTAGTAGTTCAAACTTCTGAACGTGGGTCCCTTCATTGAATAACACCCAAGGGGGGCATTTATGTATGTATGTATATATGTATGCATTTATGTATCAAAATTAGGTAAATATATTTTGACTCCCTCTTAAAATTATATGAGTTCAGAGAGTTACATATATCCCAGGGGTATACCTAAATACATAACAACTCAGGCAACTATCTAGCTTGTAGCTTGTAGCTTGTAGCTTGTGCTTTACGCATTTACAATTTTTTACAGTTATGATCCTCGTGCTCTTAGATGTACCTCCATGTATTATATCATTCCTTTTGCTCCATATATGATAGCATAGTGTAGCAAACATGATTTTATTTTTGTCATCTCTCCCACAATATGTTACCATCCTTCTCACCTCTTCCTTCAAAGGCATTTGCAATTAGAATTCTTTGCATGTCAACTCTCATATTTCTTTTGTGAATTTGCAGCTCCCAAGTAGGTGGTTATGGGTATCCTCCTCCTCATTGCACGAAAAATATATAGTAGAGACATCATTGTTTCACTTATGTATCTTATAAAGTGTAGCCAACACACCATGCAAAATTTTGTAAACACACATGCTCCATTTTGGCACCTGTTTCCCAAGTCATACATGTTCCATCTCCTTATCTTTCACAACTCTTATTCTTGTCACCTCCCACATGTCTGTCTTTGGATTTTTAGTCCACCATCCACCCACTTCATGAGGATCAAATAAATGATTCATTTGCCGCCATAGATCCTTCATGACATTGATAGTACGCGAGTATCCTTCTCTTGTCCTTGGTTGAAAATCCAGCCAATGTGGATATCTTTCTCCAATCCACTCCCCCCCCATCGAGCTTCCTCTTTGATAGATGATTATTCTTCTCAAGGTTCCCCATCTAGTAATGTCTCTAGGAGTTTTTAGATTAAACCTCCCTCATCTTTTGGTAGTGCCAACCCTGCATACCTCATAGGGTAATACTCTCTTACACACACAAAATTTGGTATCTTCATTTCCATCCACTCAAGAACAACCCATGGTTTCTCTCCTTGTTGCACCCAGAAAATAAGAAGTCCTTCGATAGCAGCCTTGGTGTGATAAAGTGAGTTTTAATCATATTTTTGTCCAATTTCCAATTTTGATCTCCTTATGTTCACTTTTGGTCCCAATATAATTTTCTTAGCTACATAATTAATTTTGAGACTCAATTACAAAATTTGGTGACCAATGTGACTTGTTTACACTTTATAACATTTTAATTAGGTTTAATGATCACTTTACTCAAAGAAATAAATTCTCTCCTCAAACTTTTTCTATATGTTCTACACAATTTTGTGAAGAAATGGACCAAATCTCACTCTAATTGGACATGCCTACTAATTTCTACGATTTTCTAAAGTTTAACCATGAAATCCCTATTTATTTGCTTTTCTTTTCGCACTTTTAAGGGCATGCAATCCTGTGAGTAGGGTGGGAACGATCCCTGACCCTCAGATCAAGCACCCGCAGATCGGAGCCCTGATTGGACGGTAGCAGGGTCGTCCCCTACCTCCCGCAATCAGCGGGAGAAGACCAGGGGGGAGAGACCCCGGTTTCACTCCTTCCTTGACCCATTTCAAAATCTGAAAGAACCGAGATGTATTCCCCACCAATCTAGATGCAAACACCTAGTTTCCCCCCTCAAATCCCTATGTATCGAGGGCAAGTGAGAGCCGCCTCTCTCGGCCGCTGCCATGGGAACAGACTTCCCCGATAACCCTAACCCTAGCCCCTTTAGGCTATAAAATCTAGGCCCTCACCTTCAGCGAGCCCTGACGACCCCAGCCGGCACCTCACCTCTCCCTCACTCGTATTCCCCTTTTCTTCTCCGACTGCTGCACCACCGCGGAGCAAGCCTACTCACGGGCAGGTTCCTTGGTTTGGGATGATCAACCAAGACCCTCAGATCTGAGTCCACGCTGACCCAAACCCGGATCGACACTCCTAGCGCCTCCCTTTGCTCCTTCATATCTCACACACTCGATCAACAGTGGACGACCTCACAGTTGCTAGATCCAATCCGATCAAAACAGACTGAGGAATCCAACGGCTGTCATTTTTCTCGACCTTTCTTTTTCAGGTATTTATTTCCCTCTCTGCCCAAAATTCTAGAAAATGACTCAAACTTGCAAAAATGATATCGTGATATTCCTAGCTCCAAATATATCGAAATTATAGTCCATTTTCATCAGAAAAATTAGCCTGATCTAATAAAAATGGTTTCAAAACCTGTTTCGTATCTATGTTCTTTACTTTTATGCATGTACCTTTGAATAACCTTCTTGAGTATAAAATGGACAACTTTCTTAAGTCCATGATCCTAATCTAGTTCTTGATCCATCATGCAATCTTACTCTGATGTTTAAGAACAAACATATCATTATGATCTAGAAACTTGAATAATGACTCATATATTGATGATATAACTAGGGTTATCTATAATGGTTCCTAAAAACACCAAAGTAAATCATTCATTCTCGATATATGCTTGATGTTTGATTAAATGTTGAAATATTGATATAATGTCGATTATAAATGGATGATCTACCCTAGGGTTGTATAGGAATGCAAAACCCTAATCTTGCATACTCCATACATGGTTCTTGCACAATATGATCTTGACCCTCCACTCTATATCTTGATTGATCTAGGAACTACTTGAGACCTTGACCTTTCACTCTTGAACCTTTACTCAGTTAGCATACAAAAAGGTATGCTATTATATAACTCCTCCTTGATTGTAATGATGATACTTTTAGGTATCTCTTGACCATATGATTGGCTATTTATTGGATGAACCATTGTTCCCTATGATTAGTCTTCTATTTTTCTTCTATACTATATTTTGAAAAATATGAAACCATAAACTGCAATGCCCATTATGACTGCATGTATATTGATGTTGATTATGATGTTGGAAAATTTGATAATGTTGATATTGAATATAAGCAAACCCCCCTTATTTGAAGGGTGGGATTTTGTACTTTGACCTCCTATCTCCTAGGGTGAGAAGGAGCTTGGTGACCTCCCCATCGCGTTGGGGTAATAGAGTCACACAAACCAATATAAGCATGCTTCTTGATTACAACATAATGGGAAATTCGTAATAAAATTCTTGTTGAACAACATTTTGGTTTTTGGAAGATCGTTCGATATACTTTTGAAACATAAGTCCTGCCAAGCATACTAGTTTTCTTATAAATTGCTTTACTTGTTTTTATATAGCGTACCGTGCAATTGCATTGGCATTGTGTCTTGATTTTCTCGATTTTAGGTAATGCAAGGAACTAGAGATTTACATTCATCTACTCATTTATCCACTGCAATAAAGACGGCTACATCAATTATGGACTCTACATGGGAGCAAATTGTAAAAGGGATGTAGTTGTTGGCTAGTTTCTTATCTTTTTCTCTTTCCATGTTGCCTACGGGCCTTATGTACTAAACCTTTTGGTTCATTTTAATAAAGAAGAATGTTATTTCATTTTTGCATATTATCTGTGTGTGATTTTTGGGCCACTCAGGGACGGGCACTCTAATCCCTTTAACATTGCCCTTTTGGATAGTGGGATTGGGATTAGGGTAAGAACGGATCTGTGATAGTTGGTATCAGAGCCATAACACACTTCATATGCATTAGTGAAATGATGTTCTTAATCGCTGAACCAAGGAAGCCCTAAAATTCACTATGGTCAAAATTGAGGTGTCTAGAAAGAGCACAAAGGGGGTTCTGGCATAATTCCTCCTATTTGTCTTCACGGTGGCTGAGGTTCCTCCTGCTCCACCTGGCCTTAGATGATCCAGAAATGGATGGAAGGACTTCCTATAACCCTAGAGAGTCGTCTAACATCTTATCTCTTCTTTAAGGATTTCCCAAGCCACCTATTAGAAGGAAGTAGGATGACTTCTCATCTTCTCGTTCTCTTTAAGGTATCATGACTCGATCTATGTACTCTCTCTATTTTGGGTAATTTAAGGACGGGAACAACTAAAATCCAAAAATAAATTGAGAAAACTTGTTACGATATTTCCATGATCTATCATGTTTTTTTTTTGCTTTGAAAGTTATAAATAAGAAAACTTATATCAGTTGAACACTTGCAGATGGCCCAAAAAACCAGGAACAATAGGGATGGTGAAGGGACCTTTGGTACTAAAGACAAGGGGAAGAAGCCCCGTATGAATGATGATGAAGATGTTGGTTCTACCAATAAGACCACCGATATGGGGGGTGGAAGTTGAAATAGAAGGCCATTATGGATGCCCTCCATGACCTAGCTATTCGTACAACATCCCTTATGCCAACCCATAACCCAAAACCCATCACTATCCAGGATTTTCTAAAACTCAGCCCAGAAGCCTTCTATGGGGAAGACAAAGATGATGTCCTAGACAAAGCTGGTGCTTGGTTAGTGTCCGTGGAGAACACCTTTAGGGTTTTGAGGTGCCCTGAACAAGACAGGGTTGGTTTTGCTACCTACCAGTTGAAGGGGGCAGCCAAGTTGTGGTGGGGGAATTATATCCGATCACAACAGGTCATCCATGTCAACTGGGAAGCCTTCAAACCCATTTTCACCAATTGTTTCCAACCCACATCTGAGAGAAAGGAGAAACAAAAACAATTCCTCACCTTTACCCAAGGAACTAACATAGTGGCTGAATATAGCCGACAGTTCAGCCTTCTGGAGAGGCATGTCACCAGCCTCACTGAAGAACAAAAACTTGACTGTTATATTGATGGGCTCTTCCTTACCCTAAAAGCTTTTGTATCCTCATCCAAACCCATCAATTTTCAAGATGCCTATGACCATGCCTTCTCCATGGAAAGAACCCTAGGGATGGGACATGGGAAACCATTACCTACCCTCTCCTATCTAGGCCTGACTAAAGTTGTACCTGCAAAACCCGAACAGAAGGGAAAACCCCATATTGGTGGCAATAAGAACAAGAACTAACAGAAGAACTAGAGAAATCCCCCTACCCAGAACCAAAATCAAGGCCAGAACCAGAATTACAATCGTGGTCCTGCACAAACCAGAATCCTGGCCAAAATAGGGGTCAAGGCTGGAACGCCAATATTCCTCGTTACCGCAACTGTGGTAACTTCCACACTGGCCAGTGCAAGTATCCATCCCCAGTCTGCCACTACTGCAAATAGGAGGGTCACTTCAGAGACAACTGTTGTGATGACCATCGCCAAACTGACAAACAAATCATTACTAATTAAGCGGAATAAACATAAACAGCAGATTAACAAAAATCACTAAAAATTAAAACCTTTTGCAAAGAGATCCAATTCCAGGAAGCTCTTATAAAGAGAACCAAAGTACTATATACATTCCGATTTACATTGTACATATCATGTACAATCTCATCTCGAGGAATATATTTACAACAACTGCTTTGCCAAAACTATACATAAGCAACACAAAATCTCGAGGCATTCAAGCCAAAATCTCAGATCGATCAAAAAAACACTAAGTATTGATTCCAAGGACCTGAGAGTACAGAGACGACACATAGGACTCATATCTACAAGACACGACAGTCAGTATCTCCACCTGAGATGTTACTGTTGTCCCTGATGCTGCTGTCCTTCCCCTACTATATGGTCCCTACCTCCTCGTCCGCGTCCACCTAAAATTTTGGTGACCAACGGAATGAGACCCATGTCCCAGCGAGAGATATAATTCTCCGCCAAAAATATTATTATTGTAGATAAACAGTAATAAACTGAGCAGAGGATTCTCTATTGAAAAGCAGGATTTCATCAATATTAAGCAGAATTGAGCAACACCATATTTTAAAGCATTACAGTTATAAGTGATAATGCAGTAAATCATCTATCCATTATAATAAGGAATATGAAGAACATTTATAACATCTATCCATTTAGGATATAGTAAACAATGTAACATCAACCAATGATTTCTGTATTTCATCCTTAAGCAAATACGCTACACGACTGATTACATTTTACAATCATTCTTATGCCCTGAGGAAGTGAGCCATACTGCTCAAATCCAACCTTCGGTTGCGAAACCCAAAGTCGGTGCCATACAAGATCAAAGGAAGAGCTGGACTCTAAGATCTCATCCATCTCGGTCAGTGTGAGACTACAAGTAGGACCGTAGTCTCTTGCTTAAGTGACCTCGGCCACAAGTTTAGCTCTCATAGGCTACCCATTCTCTAGCCCGCCTTGGTACAGGTCCCAACGCTAGTAAATCTGAGCCACGAGCCAATTCACCATGCTCCCTGAGCCATGAACGCATTCATGCTCCATCACACTGAGCCATGGGCCTGTTCACCATGCTCTTATACATATATTGAGTCTACAACTGAAGTTGCACTCTAATCCTCCTATTTTCAACTAGGAGAAACCCCGCATATTCAACAATATACGCTCTGGATTAACTTGTAGGAGAATCCGTTTCACCATCACCAGCTACTGACGATGATGGATCTATTGCCAGGTCTCTACATGATAAAATTCCACTTGATTATTTAAGTACATTACCATATTCTTTTAGCATCAGTCAAGTTTTCAAACAAGAATTATTATGAAAAATGCTATAAAGAAACATGTAATACTTCTATCAAGTACTTTTCAAAACTTTATAAAACATTGGGATCTCAATCCTTATCTCATTGCTGGGAATTCACATCCCTCAACAATACCATCATCATGTTTACTGGATCTGGTTATTCAAACCCTTAGTTCATCACTGAACATGGTTACCACTATTAGGTAACTATTACCTCCAGGTCATCTGACCAAGGTATTCATGATACTTGTTACACAAGCATCTCACATAGTTCACCAGACATATTAAACTTCTTATCACCTTTCACTAGGCAACAAATAAAATAATGGCTCACAAGACCCATTAACATCATAGCTCATACCTAGTTATGCTCATCATCTCATGATACCTGCATGGTTAGTATACTTGATAACAACCATATCAATTACATATCATCGTTATACAATACAAAGATAACATCACTATTCCCTCATTAGGGTTAAGGTTTCCCATCTTTATTAATTAGAGTTTCTCATACCATCACCCTATATTAGGGTTTCACATAACATCACCCTTTATTAGGGTTTCCCATCCTTCTCGATTAGGGTTTCATGATCACATTATCAAAGATCAAACTCTAATTCAAAACTCCATGCATCTTGGAGAATGCATTGATATTACAATTAATATCCAAAACCTAACTCATTGCTACACATGTCTAGAATTATATAATACCTTCATAAGTATTCAATTTAACTTATGTATTGTAATTTTCCTTATTGATTAGGGTTTCCATTCTCCATTGATTAGGGTTTTATGATTACCTCATTAATCAAAACCCCAAGTCAGTGCTTCCACATATCTTGGAGCACATAGCATTATTTAAGTATTAAATCATACTTATCATTATAACATGTACTTAGGAACATACATCATCATCATACCTTATTAGGTTGACTTAACCCCTTACTAAAGTACATGCAGTTATGCTTATCATAGTGTATTGAATTTATTACTTTCATAGGCATCGAGTGATAATCACTCTAAATGTATTAATCACCTAAATAATTTAGAGGTACTTCCATTGAAATCAACCTTGAGATACTCTTCAACCACTTATGGGGTTATTAATACTTACATGGTTTGAGTCAAATGGACCTTCAAACAGTTTGGACCAATTGAACCTTCAAATGGTCTGGCCCTAAACCTTCAAACGGTTTGAGACCGTTTAGACCTTCAAACGGTATGGTCCTAAACCTTCAAATGGTTTGAGACTGTTTAGACCTTCAAACAGTCTGGTCCTAAACCTTCAAATTGTTTGAGACTGTTTAGACCTTCAAACGGTTTGGTTCTAAACCTTCAAACGGTTTGAGACCGTTTAGACCTTCAAACGGTCTGGTCCTAAACCTTCAAACAGTTTGAGACCGTTTAGACCTTCAAACGGTCTGGTCCTAAACCTTCAAATGGTTTGAGACCGTTTAGACCTTCAAACGGTATGGTCCTAAACCTTCAAATGGTTTGAGACCGTTTGGTCAATTCAAAGATGAAACCGTTTGAACCTAAATTAAGGTTTTGACATCAATTGATCTAGGGTTTTGAAACCAATTGAGTTCTAAACGTTTTGAAATCGTTTGTCCATCTAAGGTTGAGACCATGTGGACTAGATTAGGTTGAAACCATTATACCTTTACACATTTTTTAAACCATTTAGCCTCTAACGATTTGAAACTATTTGACCTCTAACGGTTTTGAAACCGTTTGGTCACCAAACGGTTTGAAACCGTTTGGTCTCTAATGGTTTGAAACTATTTGAACAAAAAAATTGAAATTGTTTGTTTTTTGATATTCTTGAGGTGTGTGCTAAGATGATGTCATCATCATCAAACTTTAGACCTCCGAATTCTACTGTCATATATATAATGAATTCATCAATTATTCAAGAAGAAAATAAAATATCAACATATGATGAGGAATTGAAAATAATAACAACGTTAATGGGTTCAAGTTATATAACCCGCCTTCAAAGTAGCTTCAAAGCTTCAAGCTTCTCATCTCTAATGGTGAAATAAGCTCCTTCAACTATCCAAGGTTTGTCTCCAACTCTTTGGATGCAAAAGATAGCCAAGGTTGAGCATTGGATGGAAGAGAGAAGAAAATGAATGTTGAAATCTGATTTCAACCATTAATCCTAGGTTGAAGATGATCATGGAGCTTACCTTCAGCTTGGGCAACGCTTTCCTCCTGCTCCTAAGCTTCTTGGTCATTGGCCAAAGCAAGGAAAGAAAGTGGTTTGCAAAAATAGCCTTTCAAGTAAGGAGAAAATTGAGTACATATAATTGATTTTCTAGGAGAGAGAAAGTAGGAGAAAATTCATCCACTTTCTTACCACATGCCCCCTCCCTTCCTTGCCTTCAAATCCATCTTCCTTTTTCCCCAATTTCCTTTCAATTATCCTTGAATTAAAAGCAACCACTTAAGCACCTTAATCATTATAATACTATTATCCATTTTTAATGGACATTACTTTTTAATTAACAAATGTGAATGGATTTCTTCACCTACTTAACATATTTCGGTGCCACTCAAAGCATTTGGACGTCCTCCCACTATAGGATTTCAACCACATCCTTTTTATTTGATGGGCACTTCAATTAATATATTTATTTTTGCTACAAAATAAAGTAGGGTTTCATTTATGCTTATTTCTTGATTATTTTATTATCAAGATTATCTCTCCTCAAATGTGGTTCCAACAAGATGCCCCTTTCTTTTTCTTTTCTATAAATGATACCAAGAAACAGTAGGGACACTCTTGAGGTGGTATTTTACATATGCAACCCTAGGTTTTGGGTAATTTGCAAATTACACCAAAACTAGCATTCAATACACAAGCATTACTCAAATATGCTCCTTCTTGGAACTTAGGCTTCCACAGGTCATACCTCAACATCATTCTCATTCTTATGATGATATAACACTTGAGGAACCTTTATAATGTAACATTTTCAAGGTATCCCCTTAAATTGGGTAAATTGCACTTTCGTCCAAAATAAGTAAAATATTATTTCAACATTATTCAAATAGGACCAAAATTGAAACATAAGCTCTCCTTTAGTCTTAATTACTTTTCAAAAGATAAGGAAAAGAATATAAAAGACTTACTTAAGAAAAACTTATGGGGTTAAGGCATAACCCAGGTCAGGGATGTTACAATTATCCACCCCTAGCAGGGATTTTGTCCCCAAAATCGTCAAGAGAAAAGAGAAGGGTATTTCCTCCTCATCTCTTCTTCCAGCTCCCACGTAGCCTCTTCAATTCCATGATGATGCCAAAGAATTTTCACAAGCATTATGTCTTTCTTTTTCAACTTTTTGATTCTCCTGTCAAGAATCATCATTGGTCCTTCTACATAGGATATATCTTCATTTAATTCTACCTCCATATGTTGCAAAACTAACTCTGTGTCAGGGTGATACTTTCTCAACAAGGATATATGGAATATTGGATGCAATCTATGTAGTTCAGGTGGCAACTCCAACTTATAGGCTACCTTTCCAATCCGTTCAGTGATTGGATAAGGCCCCATAAATCTAGGAGCTAACTTACCCTTTTCCCCAAATCTAAGAACACCTTTCTAAGGTGAGACTTTGAGATATACTCTATCTCCAACTTGGAATTCTAAAGGTCTTCGCCGTTTATCAGCGTATGATTTTTGTCTATCCCGTGCAGCCTTTAACTGTTGTTGTATTACTTTAATCTTCTCAGTTGTCTGTTGCACTAATTCAGGACCCAAAAGTTGATATTCCCCTGTTTCATACCAGCATAATGGAGATCTACAATGTCTACCATATAATGCTTCATATGGTGCCATATCAATATTGTGCTGATAACTATTGTTGTAAACAAATTCTATTAAGCTCAAGTGTAGATCCCAACTTCCTACAAACTGAAGGACACATGCCCTAAGCAAATCCTCCAAGGTTTGTATAGTTCTCTCAGATTGTCCATTCGTTTGTGGGTGAAAGGCGATACTGAATCTTAACTGTGTACCCAAAGCTTTATGTAGTCGTTCCAAAATATGACTCGTGTATTGGGGACCTCTATCAGAAACAATTGTAGCCGGAACTCTGTGTAACCGCACTATCTCATCTATATAGATCTGTGCAAGTTTCTCAGCAATATAGGTTGTTTTGATAGGAAGAAAATGTGCTGAGTTAGTCAACCTATCAACTATCACCCAAATGGAATCATGACTTTTGGCTATTCTGGGTAAACCAACCACAAAGTCCATGGTCACGTGATCCCATTTCCACTGTGGCATAGGTAAAGGTTGCATTGTTCCTGTGGGCTTCTAATGTTCAGCTTTAATGTGCTGACTCACTGGACACCGTATAACAAACTCAGCTACATCTTTCTTCAATCCGGACCACCAATACATATCTTTCAGGTTATGATACATTTTGGTGCTCCCTGGATGCATTGCATACATGGACAAATGAGCTTCCTCCAAGACTAACTTCCTTGAGTCATTAACATTAGGTACTACCATCCTACCATGGTAACAGACTACCTCATCATCTGACTCATGAAACCCATCCCATTTCTCACTACCATACTCTGATCTAATATGTTGAATCACAGTATCAGCTTGTTGTGCCTCTTTGATTTGTTGTTTCAGAGTAGGTTTTATGTGCATCTTAGCTAATAGTCCAACTAACAAGGATACTTTAAGTTGTACATTGTTTTGCCTCAAAGAGACAAGCATGTCTCTTTTAAAGCACACTAAAGAGTTCAAATGTGCTTTGTCCATGGTTGACAATGATGATTTCCTACTTAGTGCATCAACCACTACATTAGCCTTTCCTGGATGATAATCAATTATTCAATCATAGTCCTTGATTAACTCCATCCAGCGACGTTGTCTCATGTTCAACTCATGCTGTGAAAAGATGTATTTTAGGTTCTTATGGTCTGTGAAAATCTAGAATGTCTCTCCATAGAGATAATGTCTCCAGATCTTCAATGCATGAACCACAACAGCTAATTCTAGATCATGTGTCGGATAATTTTCCTCGTGTTTCTTAAGTTGTCGAGAGGCAAAAGAAATCACTTGATTATCCTGCATCAACACACATCCTAGACCATTCTTAGAAGCGTCACAGAAAACAATATACCCCTTCCCTTGCTCGAGTAACACTAATACATGTGCACTTGTTAACCTTTCTTTCAACAACTGGAAAGAATGCTGAGACTTGTCATTCCAGACAAAAGGAACCTCCTTCCTAGTCAACCTGGTTAAGGGTAATGCTACATAACTGAAGTTCTTAATGAACCTCCTATAGTAGCCTGCCAGTCCTAGAAAACTGTGTATCTTCGTTGGTGTCTTTGGTTGTTCCCACTCTAAGATAGATTCTACCTTTTTAGGATCAACACGGATATCTGAGGTAGATATTATGTGTCCTAGGAAAGACACTTCAGATAACCAGAATCCACACTTGCTAAACTTGGCGTATAGCTTGTGCTCTCTCAGTAAAATCAGGGCCTGACGAAGGTGTTGCTCATGTTGTCGTGCATCTCTACTGTAAATCATGATGTCATCTATAAAGACTACTATGAATTGATCAAGGAATGGCCGAAAGATTCTGTTCATGAGTTCCATGAATGCAACTGGTGCATTAGTTAGTCCAAACGACATAACTATGAACCCATAGTGACCATACCTTGTCCTGAAGGCTGATTTAGGTATGTCACTCTCCTTGATGTGTAATTGATGGTATCGCGACCTCAGATCTATTTTAGAGAATATAATGGCACCCCACAACTGGTCAAACAAGTCATCTATCCTTGGCAGAGGATATTTGTTCTTTATGGTTACTTTGTTTAACTGTCTATTGTCAATACATAACCGCATAGACCTATCTTTCTTTTTAACGAAAAGAACCGGAGCACCCCAAGGTGAAGTAATCGGTCGAATAAAACCCTTTTCAAGCAACTCCCATAACTATTTCTTGAGTTCTGCCATCTCAGCAGGTGTCATTCTATAAGGTGTTTGAGTTATTGGTTGTGTAACTGGGATTATATTAATCTAAAAAACAATCTCTTGGGGTGGAGGAACACCTGGAAGTTCCTTAGGAAACACATCCTCAAACTCCCTAATAATCGAAACTTTAGAAAGACTGGGACTCTCTGCTCTGGTATCTACCACATGTGCCAAGAATGTGAAGCATCCTTGTCGCATCAACTTCTCAACTGCCATTGCTGACACTAGACAACTTGGAAGAATCTTTTTGTCCCCCTGAAAAACCCATGTATCACCATTGTCTGAGAACATAGCTTGCTTGGAATCACAATCCAAGACAACCTTATACTTTTCTAGGGTGTCCATCCCAAGAATTAAGTCGAACCCATACATCTCAAGTGGTATAAGATCCACCTGAATGCTATGTTATGAAAAAGAAAGAACATAGGGAGAACATACCTCCCGCAACACTGCAGATCCATCTAATGGAGTTTCTAATAACAAATTATCTACTCTATGACTGATAGTCATATTATAGTCATGAATCACTTCCCGAGTGATAAAGGAATGTGTAGCACCTGGATCAATAAAAACAGATACGAAGCAGGATGAAGACATATCAGATTGAAACAATTCCATCTTACTTGTCATGACTCATGGGTTGACCACTACTTCTGGCTGATTCCTAGCATAGAATCTTGCCATTGCTGGTTGTCAACCACTCGCCCTATTGTTGGAAGTAGATAAACCGGCTTGGGACGCCTGTCCACATCCTTGTGGGCCACTACTAAAATGTCTCTTCTGAGAGCATTGTTGACTCTACCTCAGTGGTCGAGTTACACTCATGTCCCTAGCTAAACAATCTTTCATCAGATGTCCCATCTTCCCACATTTATAACAGACTCTGTTCTCCCACTGTGGTCTAGATGGTCCTGTTACTAACATTGATGTTGAGCTGTGAGCTCCCCCTGGTGGTAAACTACGACCCCTACCCTTGGTGGATGTCCACTGCATCTGGGTATTGAACCTCGGTGGTGCTATTGGTGCAGAAAACCTTGGTTTCTTAAAATTTCGGACCTCTATCCCTGGAACTGGGTATATACTTTCTTACTATTGGCCTAACACTTCTCAGTCATGAACCTTTCTATCCGCCTAACGGACTCCACAAATGTGGCAAACCTCTCTCTATTCTCTAGAGCAGATACTGGTGTGGTTAAATCAGCGTTCAAACCCTTCTCAAAACATCGAATCCTCTCCTCATATGTAGCAGCCATGTGCAGACAAAACCGTAGAAGCTCCATAAACTTTTTTTTTGATGAACCTAGTGTGCCTCTCTTTTTCCATTAAGTGGCCAAAAACGAAATATTTACAGTGCCTAGGGCAAAGCCCAAAATAAAAGGAAAGAACAAGAAACAACATAAATAGAAAGCAGCAACAGAAACAAAGCTATCTGTACAACTTCACGTATGTAATGTTTTTGTATCTATGCATATGGCAGTCCAAATATCTTTAGGCCTTCTCTTAGAGCCCCCGAAAATTCTAGGGTTCCTTTCCATCCAAATCTTCTAAAGAATTAAACCTACAACAATCTTCTTCTCTCCAGAAAACTGTAAAAGATCATTCAAGCAGCAAGGCTGACCTCCATAGATATTCCTAAAAGCTTCCCATAATTCAGAACTAAACGAACACTCAAACAACAAATGCTGTAGGCTCTCCTCCTCAGAACAACACAGAACACACCTTGTAGCCAAAGAGAACCCAACCCTTTTCAGATATTCACATGTAGGTACTTTATTCAGGAAACATTTCCATAGAAAACAAGAGCTACTTCTCAGAAATTTAGCTTTCCAAACCCAAGTGGCCCATTTGGCCATCCCCCCTTTCCTTCTAGCAAGCTTCCAACCATCTTTAATCTTGAACTCACTCTTGCCTTCACACAGAATCTGGTCATCATTATTAGTTAAGGCCTTCATACCACTAATAGCAGCGTGAATCACATCAATCCCTCTAATATTTGGAAGACTCCAGTTATTGTCCAAGGTGCATGATGAAATACTGCGGTTTGGACCTTTTCCCATTCAAAGAATCATGTGATCATCACAAAGGTCCAGAAGCTTTCTTTTACCAGGAAGCCAGGGGTCATTCCAGAAATGGAAGGTTTTTCCATTACCAACACGAAACTCCAAATTCGCCTTCAGCAAATTTCTCATACTCAAAAACTTCCTCTACATCCAGGGGGGCAGTAGACTTGCACCCTACCGACCAAATAGATTCTTACTTTATGTATTTTTCATGCAACCATTTCACCCATAAAGATTCTTTGTTATTGGCTACATCCCAAAGGTTCTTCAGCAAACCATCTTTAGACCAATCCTCCACTAACCGGACACCAAGCCCTCCTTCCTCCTTAGGTTTACATATTTGTTCCCACGACACAGTATGGATATGTTTTTTCTCATTGGAATCCCCCCAAATAAAGTTTCTCATGTGTTTCTCAATATCCAACACAACTGCCTTTGGAAGAGGAAAAGCTGATGACCAGAAAACATGATAAGTCGAGAAGGTGGATAAAACCAGCTCCACACGGCCTGCAAAAGAAAGCAATTTTCCTTTCCAGGAATCAAGTTTCCTTTTTATCTTATCAGTAATCGGAGCACACATAGCCTTGGTCAACCTGCCAGTGAAGAGGGGAAGGCCTAAGTATCTGACAGGGAGATCCACTCTATCAATATTAAGAACTCTACTAATACTGTCAAGATGCGCATCAGCTCCTTTACTTAAGAACAACTGACTCTTAGTGTTGTTGAAGCTCCATAAACTTAGCTTCATACTCGCTAATGTTCATTAGTCCTTGCCTTATCCGCTCAAACTGAGAGATTTTCTCATTCAGGTAAGTCTTGGGAAAATATCTATTAACGTATTCACGTCGGAATTCTTCCCATCCGACTTCAACACCTGGCCTTTTGCCTTCTTCTATGGCCCACCAATGGCCAACACTCCCCTTCAACAAGTACACCGCATGCCTAACCTTCTCTACTTCGGGGATATTTAGAATTTTGAAGGCCTTTTCCAACTCAGTCAGCCACAAGTCCATGTCTGCTGGGTCAGTTGTACCAGCATAATCAGTGGCTCCTACCCGTCGAATCCGTTCAAAAGTCTTTCTAGCTCCATGTCCCTCATTGTGAGCTGGTTCCCTAGGTGCAGGTGGTGGCATCCTATCCGCCGTATGTGTCATAGTCGCCATGAATTTCCCAAACAGAGCATGGAAAGCTGGGTTTTCTAGTGTAGCTTGGTCAAGCTGGGGATGCTCAGGTACTAGTTCTTCTCTAGACTGATCCCTTGCACCTCCTCCTGGTGCAGCAACACTGCTTTCAGCAACATGTTCTTCGTGTGATCCAGCCATCTTCAAGCTTTACTTCTTCTCCTGAGAGCAGAAGTCACTATCAGACAAACTGGAAGATACTAGAACAGACTCAACGACCTTAATCCTATGTCTCTGTAGACTCAGCAAACCTTAAGCTATGATACCAAAACCTTGTGACGACCATTGCCAAATCGACAAACAAATCATTACTAATTAAGCGGAATAAACATAAACATCAGATTAACAAAATTACTAAAAAATAAAACCTTTTGCAAAGATATTCAATTCCAGGAAGCTCTTATAAAGAGAACCAAATTACTATATACATTCTGATTTACATTGTACATACCATGTACAATCTCATCTCGAGGAATATATTTACAACAGTTGCTTTGCCAAAACTATACATAAGCAACACAAAATCTCGAGGCATTCAAGCCAAAATCTCAGATCGATCACAAAAACACTAAGTACTGATTCCAAGGACCTGAGAGTATAGAGACGACACATAGGACTCATATCTACAAGACACAATAGTTAGTATCTCCACCTGAGATGTTACTGTTGTCCCTGATGCTATCGTCCTTCCTCTATTGTATGGTCCCTACCTCCTCGTCCGCATCCACCTAAAATGTTGGTAACCAACTGAGTGAGACCCATGTCCCAGTGAGAGATATAACTCTCTGCCAAAAATATTATTATTGCAGATAAACAATAATAAACTAAGTAGAGGATTCTCTATTGAAAAGCAAGATTTAATCAATATTAAGCAGAATTGAGCAACATCATCTTTTAAAGCATTACAATTATAAATGATAAAGCAGTAAATCATCTATACATTATAATAAGGAATATGAAGAACATGTATAACATCAATCCATTTAGGATTATAATAAGGAATATGAAGAACATGTATAACATCAATCCATTTAGGATATAGTAAACAATGTAACATCAACCAATGATTTCTGTATTTCATCCTTAAGCAAATATGCTACACGACTGATTACATTTTACAGTCATTCTTATGCCCTGAGGAAGTGAGTCGTACCGCTCAAATCCAACCTTCGGTTGCGAAACCCAAAGCCAGTACCATACAAGATCAAAGGAAGAGTCGAACTCCACGATCTCATCTGTCTCGGTCAGTGTGAGACCACAAGCAGGACCGCAGTCTCTTGCTTAAGTGACCTCAGTCACAGGGTTAGCTCTCATAAGCTACCCATTCTCTAGCCTGCCTTGGTACAGGTCTCGACGCTAGTAAATATGAGCCACGGGCCAGTTCACCGTGCTCCCTGAGCCATGAACGCATTCATGCTTCATCACATTGAGCCATGGGCCGGTTCACCATGCTCTTAAACATATATTGAGTCTACAACCGAAGTTGCACTCTAATCCTCCTATTTTTGGCTAGGAGAAACCCCGCATATTCAACAGTATACGCTCCGGATTAACCCGTAGGAGAATCCGTTTCACCATTACCAGCTACTGACGATGATGGATCTATGGCCAGGGCTCTACATGATAAAATTTCACTTGATTATTTAAGTATATTACCATATTCTTTTAGCATCAGTCAAGTTTTCAAACAAGAATTATTATGACAAATGCTACAAAGAAACATGTAATACTTCTATCAAGTACTTTTCAAAACTTTATAAAACATTGGGATCTCAATCCCTTATCTCATTACTGGGAATTCACATCCCTCAACAATACCATCATCATGTTTACATGATCTGGTTATTCAAACCCTTAGTTCATCACTGAACATGGTTACCACTATCAGGTAACTATTACTTCCAGGTCATCTGACCAAGGAATTCATGATACTTGTTACACAAGCATCTCACATAGTTCACTAGGCATATTAAACTTCTTGTCACCTTTCACTAGGCTACAAATAAAATAATGGCTCACAAGGCCCATTAACATCATAGCTCATACCTGGTTATGCTCATCATCTCATGATACATGCATGGTTAGTATACTTGATAACAACCATATCAATTACATATAAGCATTATGCAATACAAAGATAACCACTATTCCCTCATTAGGGTTAGGGTTTCCCATCTTTATTAATTAGAGTTTCTCATACCATCACCCTATACTAGGGTTTCACATAACATCACCCTATATTAGGGTTTCACATAACATCACCCTATATTAGGGTTAGGGTTTCCCATCCTTCTCAATTAGGGTTTCATGATCACATTATCAAAGATCAAACTCTAATTCAAAACTCCATGCATCTTGGAGAATGCATTGATATTACAATTAATATCCAAAACCTAACTCATTGCTCCACATGTCTAGAATTACATAATACCTTCATAAGTATTCAATTAAACTTATGTATTGTAATTTTCCTTATTGATTAGGGTTTCCATTCTCCATTGATTGGGGTTTTATGATTACCTCATTAATCCAAACCCTAAGTCAGTGCTTCCACATATCTTGGAGCACATAGCATTATTTAAGTATTAAATCATACTTATCATTGTTCCATGTACTTAGGAATACACATCATCATCATCAGCATAACTTATTAGGTTGACTTAACCCCTTACTAAAGTACATGCAGTTATGCTTATCATAGTGTATTGAATTTATTACTTTCATAGGCATCGAGTGATAATCACTCTAAATGTATTAATCACCTAAATACTTTAGATGTGCTTCCATTGAAATCAACCTTGAGATACTCTTAAACCACTTATGGGGTTATTAATACTTACATGGTTTGAGTCAATTGGACCTTCAAATGGTTTGGACCAATTGAACCTTCAAACGGGTTGGCCCTAAACCTTCAAATGGTTTGAGAACATTTAGACCTTCAAATGGTCTGGTCCCAAACCTTCAAACGGTTTGAGACCATTTAGACCTTCAAACGGTCTGGTCCTAAACCTTCAAACGGTTTGAGACCGTTTAGACCTTCAAACGTTTTGAGACCGTTTAGACCTTCAAACGGCCTAGTCCTAAACCTTCAAATGGTTTGAGACCATTTAGACCTTCAAACGATCTGGTCCTAAACCTTCAAACAATTTGAGACCGTTTGGTCAATTCAGAGATGAAACCATTTGAACCTAAATTAAGGTTTTGACATCAATTGATCTAGGGTTTTGAAACCAATTGAGTTCTAAACGTTTTGAAATAATTTGGCCATCCAAGGTTGAGACCATGTGGACTAGATTAGGTTGAAACCATTAGACCTTTACACATTTTTGAAACCATTTAGCCTCTAACGGTTTGAAACCGTTTGACCTCTAACAGTTTGAAACCATTTGATCTCTAACGGTTTGAAACTGTTTGACCAACAAAATTGAAACTGTTTGTTTTTTATATTCTTGAGGTGTGTGCTAAGATGATGTCATCATTATCAAGCTTCAGACCTCCGAATTCTACTGTCATATATATAATGAATTCATCAATTATTCAAGAAGAAAACAAAAGATCAACATATGATGAGGAATTGAAAACAATAATAGCGTTTATGGGTTGAAGTTATATAACCCGCCTTCAAAGTAGCTTCAAATATTCAAGATTCTCATCTCTAATGGTGAAAGAAGCTCCTTCAACTATCCAAGGTTCGTTTCCAACTCTTTGGATGCAAAAGATAGCCAAGGCTGAGCATTGGATGGAAGAGAGAAGAAAATGAATGTTGAAATTTGATTTCAACCATTAATCCTAGGTTGAAGATGATCATGGAGCTTACCTTCAGCTTGGGGAACACTTTCCTCCTGCTCCTAAGCTTCTTGGTCATTGGCCAAAGCAAGGAAAAAAATGGTTTGCAAAAATAGCCTTTCAAGTAAGGAGAAAATTGAGTACATATAATTGATTTTCTAGGAGAGAGAAAGTAGGAGAAAATTCATCCACTTTCTTGCCACATGCCCCCTCCCTTCCTTTACTTCGAATCCATCTTCCTTTTTCCCCAATTTCCTTTCAATTATCCTTGAATTAAAAGCAACCACTTAAGCACCTTAATCATTATAATACTATTGTCCATTTTTAGTGGACATTACTTTTTAATTAAAAAATGTGAGTGGATTTCTTCACCTACTTAAGATATTTCGGTGCCACTCAAAGCATTTGGACGTCCTCCCACTATAGGATTTCAACCACATACTTTTTAGTTGATGGGCACTTCAATTAATATATTTATTTTTGCTACAAAATAAATTAGGGCTTCATTTATGCTTATTTCTTGATTATTTTATTATCAAGATTATCTCTCCTCAAATGTGGTTCCAAAAAGACGCCCCGTTATTTTTCTTTTCTCTAAATGATACCAAAAATAGTAGGTACACTCTTGAGGTGGTATTTTACATATCCAACCCTAGGTTTTGGGTAATTTGCAAATTACACCAAAACTAGCATTCAATACACAACATTACTCAAACAAGCTCCTTCTTGGAACTTAGGCTTCCACAAGCCATACCTCAACATCATTCTCATTCTTATGATGATATAACACTTGAGGAACCTTTATCATGTAACGTTTGCATGGTAACCCCTTAAATTGGGTAAATTGCACTTTAGTCCAAAATAGGTAAAATATTGTTTCAACATTATTCAAATAGGACCAAAATTGAAACATAAGCTCTCATTTAGTCTTAATTACTTTTCAAAAGATAAGGACAAGAATACAAAAGACTTACTTAAGCAAAACTTCTAAGGTTAAGGCATAACCCATGTCAGGGATGTTACAACTGCCCCCACCCTCCTCCAGCATGGGCTAGGTAAGGTGAACATCGACAAGCTCATGTCTTTGCCATGAATGCAGATGAGGCGAAGGCCAATGAAAACAAACTCATGGAAGGTACCTTTTAAATTCAAAATTATTTCCAGAACATTATATCATGATTATCTTGTACAAAATCCTTACAAAAAATATATGTATACGTAGGTATGATGCAAATCTCTGACCATTTTGTTGTTACTTTGTTTGACTCTGGGTCAACAAACACCTTCATGTCTAAGAATCATGCCTCTATGTTGAATCTTGAAACAAGGGACTTAGGGTACATACTTGATGTAACTACCTCAAGTGGGAAGATGAAAGTCTCCTACTATATTGTCAAAGAAGTCCCTCTATCTTATGTTGGACGTAGTTTTGAGTCAGATTTCATAATCTTAGACATGGAAGACTTTGACCTTATTTTAGGGATGGATTGGCTCCATAAAAATCATGCTCTGATTGATTGTCATGCCAAGAAAGTCATTATTTCCAAACACAACCTCCCTATTCTTGTAATTCCTGGAAGGAAAGATCGAAATCAAAATGTTGTTATTTCTCTGATTAAAGCCCAAAACTTGATAGCTAAAGGGTGCAAAGCATACCTAGAAACTGTAACCATAGTCAATCCTAATACGAGTGCCCTAGAAAACATTGATATAGTGCGGGAGTACCCGAGTGTCTTTTCTGAGGAGCTCCTTAGGCTAACACCAGATCGTGATGTTGAGTTTTCTATTGTTTTAGCACCTGGTACCGCACCCATTTCTCGGGCACCCTATCGGATGGCTCCTGCT
The DNA here is from genome assembly GCA_963693085.1 of Alisma plantago-aquatica. Classification (NCBI taxonomy): domain Eukaryota; kingdom Viridiplantae; phylum Streptophyta; class Magnoliopsida; order Alismatales; family Alismataceae; genus Alisma; species Alisma plantago-aquatica. Next base: position 493,035,539 of record OY856415.1, read on the forward strand.
GAATTGACTGAGCTGAAAAAGCAGTTGCAAGAATTGCTTGACAAGGGTTTCGTCCGCCCCAGTACCTCTCCTTGGGGAGCCCTCATTCTATTTGTCAAGAAAAAGGATGGTTCCCTTCGCATGTGTATTGACTATCGTCTGATCAATCAAGCTACTGTGAAAAACAAGTATCCGCTGCCCAGAATTGATGACCTTTTCGACCAATTCCGTTCTGCCCATGTCTTTTCAAAAATTGACCTCCGTTCTGGTTACCACCAACTCAAAGTTAAGGACGAAGACATCCCTAAAATAGCCTTTCGAACCCGATATGGGCATTATGAATTCCTTATCATGCCTTTTGGGTTGACTAATGCCCCCGGTGTGTTTATGAACTTGATGAATAGTGTCTTCCAACCTTTCCTCGATGAGTTTGTAGTGGTCTTCATTGATTACACATTGATATATTCAACTGATGCTGAATCACACTGTATTCACCTTCACAAAGTTCTTGACATCCTCCAATCCCAAAAATTCTATGCAAAGTTGTCAAAATGTGAAATTTGGATTTCTGAGGTCATGTTCTTGGGCCACATAATTTCTGGTGGGAAAATTTCTGTTGACCCCGCCAAAGTCTCGGCTGTTCTTGAGTGGCAACCCCCAAAGAATGTCTCTGAGATTCGAAGTTTTCTAGGTCTTGCTGGCTATTATCGACGTTTCATTTAGAACTTCAGCAGAACTGCCTTGCCTCTCACAAAACTCACCAGGAAAGGAGAATAGTTTATCTGGTCAAAGGAGTGTGAGTCTATTTTAAAGACAAAGCTGACAACTGCACCTGTCTTGACTCTTCCCTCGGGAAATGATGGGTTTGTCATCTTCACCGACACATCAAGGTTCGGTCTGGGTTGTTTCCTCATGCAAGAGAGAAAGGTAGTTGCTTATGCCTCTCGATAATTGAAGCCAAACGAGGTCAACTATCCAACCCATGACCTCGATCTTGCCGCCATCATATATGCTTTGAAGATATGGTGACACTACTTGTATGGTGCCACCTTCGACATCCTCACCGACCACAAGAGTCTAAAATACATCCTGAAACAGAAGGATCTCAATCTCATACAGAGGCGTTGGCTCGAGTACCTTAAAGAATATGACTTCACCATTGCCTACCACTCCGATAAGGCAAATGTGGTGGCCGATGCACTCAGTAGGAAGCAAGCTAAATGTGCTACTGTCTTTACTACTGAATGAAAGAACATGGAAGTCATGTCACCTTGGGCCCCGAGATGTATGGGCAACGTTCTTAGATTGGCCAGTGTCCATGTAAAACCAGGCCTCCAATCTGAGATCCTATCAGCCCAAAAGAATAGCAAGAGCCTTGATGAAATGACTAAGCTATTAGAGAAGCCCCAAAATTATCTGGCAGTTGGTATGGATGGTGGAATTCGATACAAACAATGCATATGGGTCCCAGAAGATTCAGCCATGATAGAAATGGTGTTACGAGAAGCTCACAGGTCGAAATATATTGTGCATCCTGGATCGACTAAAATGTACAAGGATCTGCAAAGGCACTTTTGGTGGAGGATAATGAAGACTGACATTACTACTTTCATCTCCAAGTGTCTGACCTGCCAACATATCAAGGCTGAACATCAACGTCCATGAGGTCTTCTACAACCCCTGCTTATCCCTGAGTGGTAATGGGAAAACATCACCATGGATTTTGTGGTGGGTCTACCCGGGACTAGGAAAGGGAGTGATGCCATTTGGGTTATAGTTGATCACCTAACTAAGTCAACCCATTTTATTCCGATCAAGACAACAACCAAAGTCCCAGAGCTAGAAGAGTTGTACATTCGGGAGATAGTCAGATTGCATGGAATTCCTGTATCTATAGTATCAGATCGTGATGCAAAGTTCATTTCTCACTTGTGGCGACAAGTACAGGAAGAATTGGGAACTCAGCTGAATTTTAACACTGCTTATCACCCACAAACTGATGGACAGTCTGAGAGGACAATCCAAGTTCTAGAAGACTTGCTGAGATCATGTGTCCTCGATTGGGGCGGTTCTTGGGACCACTACCTTTCTCTCATTGAATTTGCCTACAATAATAGCTACCAGTCTAGTATAGGCATGCCTCCATATGAAGCTTTGTATGGGAGACCGTATAGATCTCCACTTTATTGGGATGAAGTAGGCAAAAGATGAATTCTAAAATCCGAGGAACTACAACTCTATTTTGACAATGTCAACCTAATCAAGCAAAGGTTAAAAATGGAACAAGATCATCAGAAGTCTTATGTTGATGCACATAGGACTAACACTCAGTTCTTAGTAGGTGATCATGTTTTCCTGAAGATACGACTGATTCGAGCCATTACAAAGAACAAAGGAAAACTTGGCCCTAGATATGTGGGTCCATTTGAAATTTTAGATTGTATTGGGGAATGTGCCTACATGTTGGCTTTACCTCTATAATATAAAATGATGCACAATGTCTTTCATGTGTCGAACCTGAAGTAGTATGTCAAAGACCCTAGCCATGTCCTCAATAATGAACCAATTGAATTAAAGGACACCCTTGTATACCAAGAAGCTCCAGTCAAGATACTTGATACTTGCACCAAGGAGCTCAGAAACAAGAAGATCGAGATGGTTAAAGTGTTGTGGAAGAACCATGATAGTGATGATGCTACTTGGGAGTTGAAGTCAGACATGGATGAATGATTTCCTGACCTTTTTCAAAGAAGCCTGAATTTTGAGGACAAAATTCCTTATAAGGAAGGGAGGATGTGATAAAGTGAGTTTTACTCATACTTTTATCCAATTTCCAATTTTGACCTCCTTATGTTCACTTTTGGTCCCAATCTATTTTTCTTAGCTACATAATTAATTTTGAGACTCAATTACAAAATTTGGTCACCAATGTGACTTGTTTACACTTTATAACATTTTAATTAGGTTTAATGATCACTTTACTCAAAGAAATAAATTCGCTCCTCAAACTTCTTTATCTTGTCCTCAAACTTTTTCTCTATGTTCTGCACAATTTTGTGAAGCAATAATCCAAATCTCACTCAAATTGGACACTCCCACTAATTTCTACGATTTTCTAAAGTTTAACCATGAAATCCCTATTTATTTGCTTTTCTTTTTGCCCTTTTAAGGACCTGCGATCCTGTGAGTAGGGCGAGAACGATCCCTGACCCTCAGATCAGGCACCCATGGATCAGGGCCCTAATCGGATGATAGCAGGGTTGTTCCCTACCTCCCGCAATCAGTGGGAGAAGACCAGAGGGGGGGCGAGACCCCAGTTTCACTCCTTCCTTGACCCATTTCAAAAACTGAAAGAACTGGGATGTGTTCCCCGCCAATCTGGATGCAAACACCTAGTTCCCCCCCCCCTCAAATCCCTACGTATCGAGGGCAAGTGAGAGCCGCCTCTCTCAGCTACCGCCATGGGAACAGACTTCCCCGATAACCCGAACCCTAGCCCATTTGGGCTATAAAATCTTGGCCCTCACCTTCAATGAGCCCTGACGACCCCAGTCGACGCCTCACCTCTCCCTATCTCTCCCTTGCTTGTGTTCCCCTTTTCTTCTCCAGCCGTTGCACCACCCCGGAGCAAGCCTACTCGCGGGTGGGTTCCTTGGTTTGGGACGATCAACCAAGACCCTCAGATCTAAGTCCACGCTGACCCAAACTTGGATCGACGGTCCTAGCGCCTCCCTTTGCTCCTTCATCTCTTGCACACTCGATCAGCAGCGGACGACCTCGCAGCCGCTTGATCCGATCCAATCAAAATAGACTGAGGAATCCAACGGCTGTCATTTTTCTTGACCTTTCTTTTTCAAGTATTTATTTCCCTCTCTGCCCAAAATTCTAGAAAATGACTCAAACTTGCAAAAATGATATCGTGAGATTCCTAGCTCCAAATATATCGAAATTATAGTCCATTTTCATCAGAAAAATTAGACCGATCTAATAAAAATGGTTTCAGAACCTTTTTCGTATCTATGTTCTCTATTTTGATGCATGTACCTTTGAATAACCTTCTTGAGTATAAAATGGACAACTTTCTTAAGTTCATGATCCTAATCTAGTTCCTGATCCATCATGCAATCTTACTCTGATGTTTAAGAACAAACCTACCACTATGATCTAGAAACTTGAATAATGACTCGGATATTGATGATATAACTAGGGTTATCTAATATGGTTCCTAAAACACCAAAGTAGATCATTCATTCTCGATATATGCTTGATGCTTGATTAAATGTTGAAATATTGATATAATGTCGATTATAAATGGATGATCTACCCTAGGGTTGTATAGGAATGCAAAACCATAATCTTGCATATTCGATACATGATTCTTGCATAATATGATCTTGACCCTCCACTCTATATCTTGATTGATCTAGGAACTACTTGAGACCTTGACCTTTCACTCTTGAACCTTTACTCAGTTAGCATCCAAAAAGGTACGCTATTATATAACTCCTCCTTGATTGTAATGATGATACTTTTAGGTATCTCTTGACCATAAGCTTGGCTATTTATTGGATGAACTACTGTTCCCTATGATTAGTCTTCTGTTTTTCTTCTATACTATATTTTGAAAAATATGAAACCATAAACTGCAATGCCCATTATGACTGCCCGTATATTGATGTTGATAATGATGTTAGAAAATTTGATAATGTTAATATTGAATATAAGCAAACCCCCCTTATTTGAAGGGTGGGATTTTGTACTCTGACCTCCTATCTCCTAGGGTGAGAAGGAGCTTGGTGATCTCCTCATCGCATTGGGGTAATAGAGTCACACAAACCAATATAAGAATGCTTCTTGATTACATCATGATGGGAAATTCGTAATAAAATTCTTGTTGAACAACATTTTGGTTTTTGGAAGATCGTTCGATATACTTTTGAAACATAAGTCCTTCCAAGCATACTAGTTTTCTTATAAATTTCTTTACTTGTTTTTATATAGTGTGTCGTGCAATTGCATTGACATTGTGTCTTGATTTTCTCGATTTTAGGTAATGCAAGGAACTAGAGATTTACATTCATCTACTCATTTATCCACTGTAATAAAGACCGCAACATCAATTATGGACTCTACATGGGAGCTAATTGTAAAAGGGATGTAGTTGTTGGCTAGTTTCTTATCTTTTTCTCTTTTCATGTTTCCTACGAGCCTTGTGTACTAAACCTTTTGGTTCATTTTAATAAAGAAGAATGTTATTTCATTTTCGCATATTATCTGTGTGTGATTTTCGGGCCACTCGGGGACGGGCGCTCTAATCCCTTTAACACTGCCCTTTTGGACAGTGGGATTGGGATTAGGGTAAGAAAGGATCCGTGACACTTGGTTAGAGTTTCTCTACCCATCATGGATATCTTATATATAGGCCATCTACTAATCATCTCATCAACTCTATCAATGCAATCAACAAAGTCTTTCACGTGTAAATTCCCCCCACCAAGCGCAAACCCCATGTATCTGGTAGAAAACTTGCATAACTCCACTCCCATAGCATCCTGTAGTCTATCTTAACTTTGTTAGAAGTTCTTGGATAGAAAGAGTTGGGTCATATTAGCATTTATACACGACCCAATTTGCTCCCCAAATCTCCTAAGTATCCTGCAACCCCTCAAGAATTCTAGGTTTGGTTTCTACAAAGATCATGTGATCATCAATAAAAAAATTAAGTGACTCATCAATCTTATCACATGCATTGTGTATGGTTTGATGGCCTTCCTTTCTTCCACATAATTCATCCTTTGTGTGAAATATTCCATGACAATTGTGAAGAGAAGAGGATATAGATGATCCTCTTTCTACAAGTCATTACTCCCCTTGAGCAACCCTATAGAAGTGTCATTCACAAGGATGGAGAAGCTTGTAGTTCCCATACATTATTTCATCTAGCTGATCAACTGTTCATTAAAACCCATTTGTTGCATGACCCACCATAGTTTCACCCACCTTACTTTGTCATACGCCTTTAATACTTATATCTTCTAACATGCTTTGTTGCTTCCTCTCATAACATTATTGTCAAGTAAGAACTCACCACCCAGAAGTGCACAATCACTAATGCTTCTCCCTGATGTGAAATCTCCTTGATTCTTAGAGATAAGGTATGGGAGGACTAACTTCAACCTTGATGCTAGAATTTTACAATGATTTTATATTGAACAATGTAGCAAGTTGTGGATCTAAAATCAACATGAGATATAGTAATTTCTTCTTCAGAGTAAGAATTAGAAAAGCATGATTAACACGCCTCACCATGTTGTCTCCTTCCAGAAATCATCTCACATATTCTACCAAGTCTTCCTTGATTATGTTCCATGTCTTCCTATAGAATAAAGCGTTGAAACCATCTGAGCTTGGTTACTTGTTGCAACTAATACTCCATAGAGCATCTTTCACCTCTTATTCATTAACTTTCCTTGTGAGGATATTATTGTGTGTGCCTGAGAGTTTGAAATTCCACTCCATTTCCTCACCTTCCAGTACCACCTCATAGCTTTTGTTGTAGAGTGAGTTGTGGAACCGTATGACTTGCTTTTACAGATCCTCGACCGCCCTCTCTTATGCATCATCAAGCTTAAAAATAATATTGCTTGCTTCTCTCTTCCTCACTATTAAGTGGTACAACTTTGTATTTCTATCACCATCCTCCATCCACTTATCTCTACTCCTCTGCCAAAAGCATTTCTCCTCCACCTTCCTAAGGTCTTCAAGAATCTTTTTCAGCTCATCATCTCTCCTAATGAACCCCTCATTGAATGGATCTGAGAGAAGCATCCTCTTCACCTTCTTGAATTTTTATTTTATTTCAGAGATCAGGTTTGGGATATTTACTTCAGCCTTGAACCATCTCTTTAATGCAACATTGGTATTTTCTAGCATTTTGCAAAGGTGAACATAGGGTTCCCTTGCACCTACAAATTCCAAGTCCCCCTAACAACTTCACCAAACCCCTTTCCAAACAACCCAATAGTTAAAGAATCTGAATGGTTTCCTTTATTACTTCTTTTCTATGATCTGAACCAATAGGGGTACATGATCACTCAATTCTGAACCACCTGCTTTCACCTACACATTAGGAAACAACTTTAACCATTCCTAATTCACTGGTGTCTTATACAACTTGCTTGCAATATTGTCTTCTGGTCTCCTTTCATTATTCCATGTGAAGAGATCACCACCTTTCATGGGAAGCTCAATCAACCCAACTTTGTCAATAGTAAGGTTACAAAGCATAAATCACCATATTCAACATTGGTGTCCCTCCTCTCTTCTCTGCATGTAGTCTAACATTATTGAAGTCTCCAATCACCATCCAGGGAGTTGCCATCTATTTGGACAGTGAAGCCAAGTCCCGCCAAAGCTCCAACCTTCTCTTTGCATCATTATGAGTGTACGCCATTGTCAAGTACATGTGTAGACATGTTATATTCTTGCACTCTATTGTGATATGTTGATCTAAGATAATCCACACTGTCACATGCCATGCATTTGGTTTCTACTCCATCCGCACCTTTGCTAACTCATAATGTTCCATATTATACACATGTTCCCAACCTTGTAGAAACATGTATCTAATGCTTTGTTTATTATATTTCTTTATCTTAGTTTCAACTAGTGCCACAAGTGAGGGCCCACTTGAAGCAATTGATAACATCAGTTTTTGTGACGTTTTTGCCCTTTATTTTGTTATCAAAACTGCCCTTTTCTTCTATTTTCCTCTATTTTATTAGCATTTTCGCAATAATTGGCCAAGCAATTCTCTTACTCCGATTTTCCTATCTTTTACAGAATTTTCCTCATTTTTGTGCAATAAGGCCGTTCCGGCCCACGAATAAGTCCAAGCCCGTCTCGGCCTCCCTGACGCCCGATACAACCCCAACCCGACAGGGGCTGGGCAACACAAAGATACTCGACGAAGAGGTGCCGCGCGACAGGAACGTGCCGGCCGACACACCTCCTACCCGACAGGGAGCCAAAGCCGCCTTGACGACCCAGCTCATCGGGCGATACAACCACCCACCGGCAGGCGTGCTGCCCGCCACGTGACCGATAGCCAGCGCCTCGCGCCAAGATATGCTTGTATCGGCCGTCCATCTCCATCGACCGGCGCTTAAGGTGGCTACGTGGCGCTTCGAGCGCCATGTCTTCTCACCAACCAACTAACTATAAATAGCAGCTACAGGGAGCCGAAAAGAGAGGACACAACGGTCGGAACAGTTCGCATTCGGATAGCTGACAGTTAGACAGTTGGGAGCTTGAGTGAGGAAACTCCGAGAGCACGTATCGTGCCCCAGTGCTCGTCTCGGGCGACACAAGGTGAGCTTCTCCTCATCCCGAGAGGGAGGGGACAGTTCACCTAGGACCGTCCCGGGCGACACTGCGGGCCGATATCGGCCGACATCACTGCCCGACACAAGTGACCGATATCAATAATGCTTAGCTCTTAGCCCGACACGATATCAACCCGATACGCTTAGTCTATCGAACGTGCCGCCCGAGAGGGTGTGTCGTCCGACATGAGCGTATCGGCCAGAGCCCTTGACCGATGCAGTCGCCAGTCGGTGCGTGCCGCCCGAGAGGGTGTGTCGCCCGACACCTCTGTATCGGGCTAGGCCTCTGACCGATATCGGGCAGGAGAGCTACAACACCCTGTCGCCCTTCTACATCAAGGTGGCAACACCTATCTTTTAATTCTATTATTTAATTCTTTGTTTATGAAATGTATTAAGACCTTTAAATGTGTATGGAAATGGAAAGATTCAATTACTTGTTGCTCTATGCTTGGTGTACAATGTTGGATGACTGCTCTGTTTAATATCCGAACCCTAGCTTGCATGATTTGGATCGCGTTTCGATTAGCTACCGAACCGTTTTCCCGTCGCAACAACTTTGAGAGTTGTGTTGCGGCTCTAGCGTTTGGTCCGATTCTGGAGTACGAAAGTGCCTGGAACGGAGCTGTTTTCTGTAACATTCCACTCTAACTGAAGCCCAGCAACCTCGAGAGGGGTGTTGATGTAGAGGTTAAAGGTACCCGCTCTGAGAGGAGGGGTGCAAGGTGTTACCGCTACCGCTTGTTTTACTACAATCTTATCCTCCGAACCTTGCCTGAGCTCTAGTCTTTATCTTTCTGCTTCTGTTGCATGAAAACTCCTAAAAACTGCTAAATGACTAAAACCTTAAATCTCTCTTGTAGCTCCATTTGGAGATAGTTTTCTTGTTTATTTCGTGACATCTTACCGTTCCCTTTCGGGAATTTATATCTCTTTATACCTACCGGAGTGTAGCGTGTCGATTTATGGTTCTCAACACTACCCCCTTGTCCCTATGTTCGACCCCGTATGACTACTTCGACCCCGTGAGCAAAGTTGCGGGGGCCTAGAAGGATTCATGTTTATAAATGTGAAAGCTCGATTACCTCAAACCCGCCTCCACTTTTGGACGCGCGATTTAGGCCGGTCAACTTTCTGGCACCGTTGCTGGGGACAAGGCAATAGCGGTACTGTAAGACGAACCTGAATCCACTAACTACACTCCTGTGCCTCAAGCTTAGAGATAAGCTTGACAGCACTCTTTTTCCTTTTTCTTTTCGTAGCATTATACTTTGCTTTAAATAAAAATTTCAATTTTCTAAACTTGATTTTCCATGCCTTTTCAGAAACTCTGAAGATCTGCGACTTGTCCCGCCAAGCTTTGAGACATGTCTCGCTGCGAGCAGTCCCTTTCTGCGGATGAATGTCAGGGTAAGGGCAAAAGGTCAAGCCAGCCTAACTTGGTTGGCCAGCTTTCTGCCTATATAAAGAGACAGGATGCCATCATCAGCCGACTGGTGCAGTATACACTCCCTAGCCTTGGGGCTCTGGATTCAATGCAGTGCCAGATGGCCAGCTTGCAGACGCGCCAGTGCGAGGTTGATCAGCGACTGACCCAGATGGCTTCTCTGATGAAGAATCCTGCAATAAAAGCACTCCCACACCCTGAATATACCGTAATGGCAGTTCTGAGGTCTGGAAGGATGCTGGAGCGCCCTGATGAAGCCAGGCCCGAGCCCGAGCAAAGGCCTGAGGGTGCATATCCAGCAGAAGGAGAAGAAAGACAGGCAGCCGTTTGAGAGTCTGCGCAAGGTTCCCCTGAGGAGCTACCTGGCAAAAGGAATGCCTACGCTCCTAGGATCCCGTTCCCGTACAAACTAATAAAGGCGAATCTGAAGAAGCATCATGAAAGGTTCATGGACTTGATCAGAAAACTGCATCTTGAAGTCCCCTTCCTTGACGCCCTGGAGGAGATGCCTACGTACGCCAAGTTCCTCAAGGACCTTATCACGAAGAAGAGAAGGGGAGAAAGGATAGAGACAGTGCAGCTAGCTTCCTCCTCGTCCGCCTTCCTCAAACCCGACTTACCAAATAAGAGAAGGGATCCCGGAGCATTCACAATCCCTTTGGCCATCGGGGACAACGTCGAGCGCAAAGGTCTAGCGGACTTGGGGGCAAGCATTAGCCTCATGCCTCTTAGTTTCGCACGAAGGGTGGGCTTGACCGATATGGTTGGAACCAACATGCGGATTCAACTAGCGGACCACACCTTTAAGAGACCCGTTGGCATTGTCGAAGATGTGTCGATAAGGGTTGGCGATTTCTTCATCCCTTGTGATATAGTAGTCATGGATATAGTAGTCATGGAAGGCGTTACAGGCACTATCTTTCTGCCTATCGTGCATTACAATCACTGGACGCTCCTGGCGATGTACACTCGGCAACGAGCTGGCATTTTCTACAACAGCTCGGATAGCAACAAGAATCATCCGGTGTCGTGTACATCGGAACCTTTGACACCCGTCGAATGTATAGTTCAAAAATTTTACGACGAAGTGTCAAAGATGATCGATCCATTCCTGAACATACAGGGAGGCATATGGCACGGACTCCATTTCTCCCACCGCAGTCCACAGCAAGTTGCCTTATCCAACAACTGCGGCATCTTCGTCCTGGAGTGGATGGCAAATGAAGCAACACCTGACCAGCTCCAACACATAGGATGCCACAGCAAACGAGGAGAATATGTGTGGGAGCTCCTCTCTAACGCAGGCACGACCTCACTGGAATAAACATCACCTCACCTTATATACTTCACAACTCTGGGGACAGAGTGTGGAGTAAGTTTGGGGGGGTACCATGTTCCAGTGAGGGAGGTACAAATTTCCTTCCTCTTCCACTTTGTTCTTTCATTCTTTTTGTCCCATATTCATTATTCTTTTACGTACATATACACTTTCAGTTTTGTACATATACATTTTCATACCAAAATTTTGAAATTTTTGAAAAATTCTTTTGTCTATATCGCCCCTATGCATATGTACAAAGTTGCTGTAATAATAATGAAAATCTGTTGTTACTTTTTGCAAAGTTTATTTTCTTTGTGCTAAATGTGATGCAAGTCATGTTATATGTTTTTGATAATGCTGCTCCAAACGAACAAAAGAGTATACTTCACCATGACAAAAATTTCAAAAATATAATAATCTCGCGAACAGCTAAGAGATAAGTATGGAGAAGGAAAAAGCTGCCCAAACAGCAAGAATCTCTTTGTCTTCCCTCACCCAACAAAAATCCCAAAAAGAGAGATAAGCCTGACGAGAGTGAATAAAAGCATGAGAGTTGTGCCCAATAAAAGAAAAAGAAAAAAAAATATATACCCACTTATTTTCCAAAAGTACCCATCTTTAGGCATGGTAGATCTGGGGCAGTGGTACGTAGGATGTGAAATCATTGCTCTAAAGCCAACTGGCTTGGACTGCAGGGACCACTTGCCCGTTAACAGACCCTTACCTGGATGGACTGATGGGAAACAAGAATGAAAAACCCAAAAAGCCTTAGCCTACCCTATACACAACTTTCTGCCCCAAAAATAAAGCTGTTTGGTGCGTAAGCTAACTTCGGAATCATATAACAAAGTCTCGCTGAAGCTGTAGAGAAAAATTTTATTGAAATAATAAGGCTAGGAAACGCATAGTCTTTTGTTTGAGTGAAGCAGCATTATCTCTAAAGGCATTACTACACTTTTTTTACCCCTTGGCCTGAAAGTTATCCGAGCAAAAAGAAGCATCACAAAATATAGTTTAAATATTGATTGAGGACAATCAAAACGCTAAGTTTGGGGGAGTTGATAACATCAGTTTTTGTGACGTTTTTGCCCTTTATTTTGTTATCAAAACTGCCCTTTTATGCTATTTTCCTCTATTTTATTAGCATTTTCGCAATAATTGGCCAAGCAATGCTCTTACTCTGATTTTCCTATCTTTTACAGAATTTTCCTCGTTTTTGTGCAATAAGGCCGTTCCGGCCCACGAATAAGTCCAAGCCCGTCTCGGCCTCCGTGACGCCCGATACAACCCCAGCCCGACATGGGCTGGGCGACACAAAGATACTCGATGAAGAGGTGACGCGCGACAGGAACGTGCCGGCCGACACACCTCCTACCTGACAGGGAGCCAAAACCGCCTCGAAAACCCAGCTCGTCGGGCGATACAACCACCCACCGGCAGGCGTGCTGCCCGCCACGTGACCGATAGACAGTGTCTCGCGCCGAGATATGCATGTATCAGCTGTCCATCTCCATCGACCGACGCTTAAGGTGGCTACGTCGTGCTTCGAGCGCCATGTCTTCTCACCAACCAACTGACTGTAAATAGCAGCTACAGAGAGCCAAAAAGAGAGGACACAACAGTCGCAACAGTTCGCATTCAGATAGCTGACAGTTAGACAGTTGGGAGCTTGAGCGATGAAACTCCGAGAGCACACGTATCGTGCCACAATGCTCGTCTCAGGCGACACTAGGTGAGCTTCTTCTCATCCCGAGAGGGAGGGGACAGTTCACCTAGGACCGTCCCGGGCGACACTGCGGGCCGATATCGGCCGACATCACTGCCCGACATAAGTGACCGACATCAATAATGCTTAGCTCTTAGCCCGACACGATATCAACCCGATGCGCTTAGTCTATCGAACGTACCGCCCGAGAGGGTGTGTCGTCCGACATGAGCGTATCGGCCAGAGCCCTTGACCGATGCAGTCGCCAGTCGGCGCGTGCCGCCTGAGAGGGTGTGTCGCCCGACACCTCTGTATCGGGCTAGGCCTCTGACCGATATCGGGCAGGAGAGCTACATCACCCTGTCGCCCTTCTACATCAAGGAGGCGACACCTATCTTTTAATTCTGTTATTTAATTCTTTGTTTATGCAATGTATTAAGACCTTTAAATGTGTATGGAAATGGAAAGATTCAATTACTTATTGCTCTATGCTTGGTGTACAATGTTGGATGACTGCTCTGTTTAATATCCGAACCCTAGCTTGCATGATTTGGATCGTGTTTCGATTAGCTACCGAACCGTTTTCCCGTCGCAACAACTTCGAGAGTTGTGTTGCGGCTCTAGCATTTGGTCCGATTCTGGAGTACGAGAGTGCCTGGAACGGAGCTGTTTTCTGTAACATTCCACTCTAACTGAAGCCCAACAACCTCGAGAGGGGTGTTGATGTAGAGGTTAGAGGTACCCGCTCTGAGAGGAGGGGTGCAGGGTGTTACCGCTACCGCTTGTTTTACTACAGTCTTATCCTCCGAACCTTGCCTGAGCTCTAGTCTTTATCTTTCTGCTTCTGTTGCATGAAAACCCCTAAAAACTGCTAAATGTCTAAAACCTTAAATCTCTCTTGTATCTCCATTTGGAGATAGTTTTCTTGTTTATTTCGTGACATCTTACCGTTCCCTTTCGGGAATTTATATCTCTTTATACCTACTGGAGTGTAGCGTGTCGATTTATGGTTCTCAACACTACCCCCTTGTCCCTGTGTTCGACCCCGTATGACTACTTCGACTCCGTGAGCAAAGTTGCGGGGGCCTAGAAGGATTCAGGTTTATAAATGTGAAAGCTCGATTACCTCAAATCCGCCTCCACTTTTGGACGCGCGATTTAGACCGGTCAGCAATCTAGTCATGTATCTCCTTCTTCTTGTACCTATCACACCCCCTAATATTCCATATAATATGGACATATTAATGAGTCTTTTGGGATCTTATTCACCTTACAATCTCCTTATTGGTCTTTCTCCCATCATACCTTTCCTTCTAATTTGTCATTTCTTCTACTTTTTTGTTAGAGTCACTCAGTGCATTAAAATTATTTATTGTGTCTAGGATGGATCCCACCCCTTGGCTCTTTGGAATCCCAACATTCTTGAAGCCCTTCTTCCTTGAGGAAGAGGTGAACTATCCTTCCTCTCTTTATTTATCTTGGCCCTTGGTAGGTATTGTATCTTGGTAGTTGCATCCTCAACCTTGTTGTTAAACTCCCAATCATCCACCACCTCGTTGGCAGTGCCTGGTTCTATTGGAGTTTTGGTTGCTCCTCCTTCATCCCCCATCGGTAGAGTCCAGCTCAGGTGGTCAAGTTTTGGCTGCTCCTCCTTCATCCCCCATCGATAGAGTCCAACTCAAGTGGTCAAGCACATTGTAGGTATGTATCTATGTATGTATGGGATTAAGAGACACATCCAACTTTAAACATGCCTTTCTGCTTCCTCTCATCACATTGTAGTCATGCAAGAACTCGCCTGCAAAGAGTGCATAATCACTAATGCTTCTTCATGTCACAAATGCTCTTTGATTTTCAGCAATGAGGTAGGGGAGTACCGTCTTCAATTTAGCAGCCAATATCTTTGCAATGATCTTGTATTGTACCGAACAACAAGCAATAGGTCTGAAATCAACAAGAGAAGTTGTCACTTTCTTCTTTGGAATGAGCACCAGAAAAGAATGATTGACCTGCCTGACCATGTTTCCTCCCTCTAGGAACCATCTAACATATGCAATCAGATCTTCCTCGATCACCTCCCATGTCTTTTTATTGAAAAAGGCATTGAAATCATCTGATCATAGGGAATTATTATTTCCAATGTTCTACAATGCTTCTTTCGCTTCCTCTTCATTTATGCTCCTTGTAAGAATGTTGTTGTGAGTGCTTGAGAGTTTAAACTTCCATTCAATCTCCTCTTCCCCCAGATCATCCTAAAACTTCTTATTATAGAGAGTTGAGTAGAACTGTATGGCTTGTTCTTCTAGATCCTCCGGTTTGTTGACAACATTTCCATCTTTATCAATGAGTTCAAAAATAATGCTCTTGGCCTCTCTCCTTTTAACAGCTGAGTGATAGGGTTTAGTATTCTTGTCACCATCCTCCATCCACTTCTCCCTACTCCTTTACCAGTAGAATTTCTCCTCTACATTCTTTAAATCCTCCAACATCCTCTTCAACCCTATCTATTTCTTTCTCAGTCCTTTATTGAGTGGTTCTCTTAGCAATTTTTCCCTGACCTCTCTACATTCTCTTTTAGTTTCTGCCAGTAGGTACAAAATGTTTCCTTTAGTTTTGGACCACCTCTTTAAATCAAGTTTTGTGTTTGCTAGCTTCTTTACAAAGACATACATCGGGTTATATGACACCTCTATGTTCCATCTCTCTTTAGTGACTTCATTAAACCCTTTCCATTCAGCCCAATAATTCAAGAATTTGAAAGGTTTCCTTTTCTATTTCTTTTCTATGATTTATAGGGAGATCAGGGCATTATCACTCAACTTAGACCCTCCCACCTTCACCTACACACTGGGAAAATTTTTCAGTGACTCTTAATTCACTAGAGCCCTATCCAGTTTGCTTTCACTCCCATGTTATGGTTTCCTCTCATTTTTCCATGTGATGATGTCTCCTCCTACCATGGGTAAATCAAGCAAACCAACCTTATCAATGGTGTGGTTAAAAGCATCTATCATTGTATTTAGAGACGGCCTTCCTCCAATCTTCTCAGACTACAGTCTAACATTATTAAAGTCCCCAATAACAAGCCCAGGAAGATTGGTCTGCCTCAAAATTTCAATCAATTCCTATCATAAACTATGCATGCATTTTGCATCACTATGAGCATACACAACTGTTACTCTAATATGCAACCCACCTACATTCCTACAATCCATTGTGATATGCTGATCTGACATATGTATCACTTTCACCTGCCATGCATTTGGTTTCCATGCAACACAGACTCTGTCCAGCTCATAATACGCCAAATTAGATTCATGTTCCTAGCCTTAAGGAAACAAGTATTTAATGCTATTTTTATTATGCATCCTTATTTTAGATTCCACCAATGCCACCAAAGAATGCCAACTAGCAACAACCCACTCCTAGATCTCCTTTTTGTTCATGTCACACCCACCTTTGATATTCCATAGGAGCATGGACATATCAGAGGTTCTTGTTTGACTCGGTATGCCTACCCGACTCCTTGTTGTCCTTCTTCCTCACCTCCTATTCCTTTTGTTCCTTTGCAACTCCCTATTCCTTTTCAGAGTTAGAGAGAGCATCAAAACTGTTTGTAGTATCTAGAATGGTGCTCACCCCCACATTTTTGGGGATACCTGTCCTCTTGGGTCCTTTCCTCCTCGAAAGAAGAGATGAATTCTCCTTCTTCCATATCATTACATGTGCCTTATGGAGTGCTATTGCCTACTTGTGTTGTGCCACTATCATAAGCATATGAACCCCCATGAGAGTCGTGAATCTTAGTAGTAGTAGTAGTATCACATGTAAGTCCAGTCATCTCTAAGTTTGTCTCCTGACCCTTTGCACTACTAAAGGATCCAACCTCGATGCTTCTAGATTTACCCAGTCCATCACTCAGGCCCTTTTCCTTCCATACCTTCTTTGATCTCTTCTTCTCCCCCACCACACAAGCAACTGCTTCCTTTCCACATGATTCACATTGCAAGTTGCTATATCCAAAAGCACAACATCTGCTACACTTTGCCGACATCACATCATAGGAGATCTTCACTGTTATAGGATCTCTCCATGAACGTTCAACCATATCTTCTCTAGTGCTTTAGTATCCACCTTCAACTCCACAAGAATTCGAGCTTCATCTATCTTTAGAGATCAATCATAAATATGAAGGACTTTGCCCACTTCTGCTGCGATTGTCCCCGCCGCTCGCCATGTCCACGCTCGATCAATTGATTTCAATGTAATCCATGTTGGAATGGAGGCAAATAGATCCAACCATATGTCATCTCCTTAATGATAATCCTTCACCACCACAAGTTGGGCATCGACCAGTGAGACCTAAGGTTCAACACCTCTTTCTTGTGGACAACGTTGCTAAATTGGACCAGGAAGATGATGTTCTCCCTCATCAACACCTCAAATGACCTGTTTGGTCTCCATGTTTGATAAATACATGCATGGAAGTGTGGGTAGTATGTATGTTTGCCCATGACATAGGCCATGACAGTGTATTCCCAAATATTGTGCATCTGATAGAACTCCTCCTCCTCCAAGTCGACATGTACCTATCCATCTGCATGCCTTGTCTCCGGGAAACTTTTCAACTTGTTGTGTGGGGGTGGTTGTTTCACAACCTGGCACCACACCTTCCTGGCGGCATGCCCTTCCTTCCCTGCTTCCATCTCCAACTTGCCACTACAAGGAGTCATCTTATTCCCACTTCCTTCATTACTAGGAACCCTGCAATTATAGTTAGGGTTCCCAACAATGTTGCTTCCTTCTCTTCTCTCCTCTACATGTGGTGGCTTGGGGGTAGTGGGTGGATGTGTGGGGTTGGTGTGGGAGTGGACGCCACAAACCAGAGTGACTAATGGTGTGGGCGCCATGCCCAAAGGTCCTACTCGCTTGAGAGATCACCTAGATGGAGCCTTAGGGTAGACGTGTGGTTGTATGTATGTATGTATGTATGAATGAATGAATGATTGTTTATATGTATATAAAGGTGATGTGGCCCTTATTGTAACCATTTAAAGATATGGAAAAGTAGATGAAAGTAGGCTGTTACGCATGATGGAGGGAATCACTACTAAAAATGGTCTATAGCGTCAATTTTTTTAAGCCTATAGCGTCACTTTTTAACTGACGCCTAAGTGACCGTCACTATAGATTTTTCTCTATAGGGTCGGTTTTTTTTACCAATGAAAACCAACCTTATAGAGTAAAAACCGACCCAAGAGGCTGTAAAAAACCTGACCCAAGTGAGAAAGAAGAGGCTGTAAGGTCGGTTATTCCTAAAACACCAACCCTAGAAATGTCTTGTAAGGTCGGTTATTGCTAGAAAACCGGCCCTATAAAGCAACAGAGGTTTTATCGATCGAAAAATATGTCGACCGAGAATATTTCGGTCAAGAAAATTATCGACCAAGAAAGTACTATCTTAAGCTTCTTAGAGGTCTTCTAAGGTCAGTTATTTCTAAAATACTGACCCAATAGAGTATAAAAAATGAGCTTTCTGATCCCATTGTCTATAAGGTCAGTTATTCCTAAGAAACCGACCCAAGAAATCTATAAGGTCTTTTAAATAAACGACCCTAGAAGTTAAAAAACTGACCCTATAAAGCAACAAAGTTCCTGTAAAGTCAGTAACTTGCTCGGTCGAGATATTTGTCGACCGAATTGATTTCGGTCGAGAAAATTGTTGATCAAGAAAATACTGTCTTAAGCTTCCCAGAGGTCTTGTAAGGTCGTTTATTTCTAAAAAACCGACCTTATAAAGCAACATAGGTTTGCTCGGTCGAGAAATATGTCGACCGAGAGGATTTCAATTGAGAAAATTATTGACCAAGAATGTACTGTCTTAAGCTTCCCAGAGGTCTTGTAAGGTCGGTTATTGTTAAAAAACCAACCTTATAAAGCAACAGAGGTTTGCTCGGTTGAGAAATATGTCGACTGAGAGGATTTTAGTCGACAACATTATCGACCAAGAATGTACTGTCTTAAGCTTCCCAGAGGTCTTGTAAGGTCGATTATTGCTAAAAAAACTGACCCTATAGATCTATAAGGTTGGTTTTTTAAAATAACCGACCCTATAGATCTATAAGGTTTGTTTTTTAAGATAACTAACCCTATAGGGTATAATTTTTTTTATAAAAAATTCTGTAGAAATAGAACAGAACAGAAGAACAAGAAGAACTAGATTATGGGAGAGGGGAGCATTGATGCTCAACCATCACCATTCCAAACCACACATTCATAACAAAAATGATTCATATATTCAGTTGAGTTACACATAATCACATCATAATTTACAAAATGATAGATTGCAAGTCTGAGATGATATTAAATGTCAGATACATAAGTAAATTTAAAAGAGTTCCAAAACCACATACATAATGGATCTGACATATGCATTCAATCTAATGCTATATTGACTTCATTTAGAAAATCATATGACTACTCTTCTCAGAATTCATTTAAGTCCTCAGGTGTGTAAGGCTGAGTTGTAAAGATCTGTAACAGAAAATGCACATGCTAATATTTTATAAAATGACAACAACTCACTTGTAAATTTATGATGTAATTCTTTATTACCCGATCTATAGTCTGAATGTCATGTGATGCTTGTTTGACAATAGCTTGCATATATTTCATTACATAGTAGTCACAAGCCCAACCATTATTTTGTATAAGACACTACAAATAACGAATTATACTTAATGTTAGTAAACTACTATAAATAGAGTTGAGATAAGACTATAAGAGTTGACATATAAGAGTTGAAAATTAATACATATAAGACTAAGTGGTTGTCAAAGTAGCTACCTTGACATTTTTCAAAGTCAATGTCTTTAATTTTGTGGGTATTTGTCCTCCACCTTCACGAAAAGCCTTTAAACCCCTATCAATTAAACAATAGTTGGTAAAATAGATATTCTAAATAGAAATACCATGTTGAAGCATTGACTAAATTTATGCTTACTCCATAGCTGACAATTTCAGTTTGTGGCCCCTTGTTGTTTTTCCCATTGGGTCAAGATAATAAGGAGTCATCAATTTTGGGACAACCACCACTAATTCCTAATGTCTAGATCTGAGTAAGAATAAAACAAACATTAAAATAAATAAATTTATTCATTATTAAAAATTATATTGAATAATAATACTTACTGGACGTTAAAAGGAATTAGGATAATTTCCTTTACCACACTAGTAAAATATTTGAATGCAGTAGAGAAATACTCATTGACATCATCAATACATGTCTCCACTTGACTAGTGACTGAAGGAACTAAGAATCCAACATTCCTTATATCAAAGTTTATGGTCTCGGTATATAAATGGCTATAAAACATTTGTAATTATTTTCATATATAGAAATAAGCTAAAAATGTGTATTGGAATTTTCTGTATTGATAGATCCTTACCTTATCCATACTTTTAATATCGAAGTATTTAGCCAATCATACCGAAACAACTCTATAATATCATCAAGAAAAATATAATTGTCAAAGTCCCTCCCAGTTACATCTTCTGTTAAATTGACCAACATTTGTAATCCAGAGCTTTGGTTGGCTAAGTATCGGCACAAACATTTACATTTACTTCTCAACTCATAAGATGTGGATTCTAGAATAAAAGATGGCTTGGTCATAGGAGGACGACTAGTATAATTTTTACTTTTTGGTTTGCAAACTTGTTAATTAAATTACATACTTATATTACACAAGTTCATATATGCAGTCAAATATGAAAAACATGGTAGAATTCAAGTATACCTTGTTATTGATAACCAAGTGTCTAGGCCAACCTACCATAGCACCCTCTGCTTCTTCAACTGTATTATATTCAGGATTAGGTATGGGTAGTGTTTGTCCCCCATTCCATCATACACAAGATGGATGGACACACGACAAATGTCATCAGTAATTTATTGGCAATGCAATGTACCACCAAGGTTGTATACCTTGCCCGCTGCCACAACATTATATTATGGAACCTCCACTGCAAGTTTACAGTTCATACCAACCTAGAATTGAAATAATATAAGTTATATATGAATCGGTAAACCAAATACCTACTACAACTAATATATAATCATATATATATCATACTAATAACACAACATATAGAACAAAAACTTACTGTAGATTGTTGTGGTGGGTCATTGGGAGTGCTCTCATGACCTTATACAGTTGGAGCATGGGCTTGTACCTCTTCATCTGAGAGACACACAATTTGAATAGGTTGAGAAGGTTGAGTAGGCTAAAATGAAGACATTATTTCTTTTACTTTCTGTGCTACTAATGTTTCAACTTCCTCTTGTGTAAGACCTCCTGCACGACCTCTTTTAGATTGTGAAGGGCCAAAATAAGACTTGAATCCTATGCCAGCTCCTAATCCCCTAACATGGCCAGGATGTTCCTTCGTACCAAGAGCAACTGATAGTTCATCCATGCGGTCAGTTGGGATGAACTTTCCTTCCTTTCTTTGCTCATAGAGAACAATCTATTCATAGTTAATAAAAATATTAAATCATAATATTTATTAGATATAAATAAATCTAAGTTTGTGGGAGTTACTCTTTACTTAGTTGGGATAAACCTACCATATTTTGTGCCACCTCCTTAATTGTAGGGTTGACAATTTCATCTTCTTGATTCTTTCTAGCATCAATCCACTACAAGTGTCGGGGGTGGATGGTCAGCTTGAGTTGTACTAGACTCTTCTCCAGAAGAGAGTTGCTTCTCTTATAGTTGGCAGTGGAAGGCATAACCACCGGGCCCCAAGCGATGGTCATGCACATTTTTGGCCCGTCTTTCCTTTTGGGCCTCGTGAATAGCCTGATCATTTAAAATGAGGTATTGCAATTTAGACTTGGCAAACATATATAAAAAGATTCACCTCCTTAATTGTATAAAATTAAAGATTCATACAATAAATCACAATCTTTATTACCTAAAACTCTTCCATGTTCCTAGCTATAACAAATCTTTCCCACACCTCAGGATCTATAAAAATATGCATATTTGTTGCTTTATTCTTTTTTTTAGGATTATCTATAAATTCCCTTTTGAGATATGTCTTAAAAGCCCTCCATCGTACACCACAACGTTGTAGCACTTTTTTCTTGTGATCTTTTTCATTTAGATGAAAAACACCCTATACATGCAAAATAAGCAATAATGTTGTCTTAAACATGATATGTCTTTCCAAGCAAACTAAATTAGAATCAATAAACAAAAACATATTAAAACAATATCACTTCCACTCACAGATATATCTTTCCATAGGAGGTCTTTTAAGGCATTAGAAACATCATGCCAATTTTCTATATCTATTGCCACCTTACTGCGTGTGGTCGCCCCTATGTAATGCTTGAAAGCACTAGCATGTTCCCCAATAGGTGCTCCTGTGACATCAAACTGGACTGCCAATTTCTCCCCTTTGGCCCTGAGCTCCTACAACCTACGCATCAGTGTGGGACCTCTACTTTTCTTATCATCACCACTAACATCCTCATGGTGCTCATGCTCAAAATATTCATATGCACTTGCCAGTTTAGAACATGCAAGTATACATGATAAAAGAGACATAAGTGATAATAAAAGCACAAGTGGTTGAATGGTATATGATGTATATTTAAAATATTACGTACTTGAATGATAATAAAATAAATAATTCAAAGAATACATGCCTCTAGTATTGGTTGAGTTGTTAGTCAAGAAAAATTCCTTCAGCATGGTCTTGACATTTATAGTATTCATCAGTGTTATCTTCAACATTTACACTTGGCAAACCAACTGAGAATGGGCTAGAATCATCATACTTTTCGTATTCTTCTTCTTCATTTATAGTATCTACAATAAACTGTCTTTTTCCATGAAGAACGACAGACCAATTTTTATTTACCGGGTCGTCAATATAGAATACTTATTTTGCTTGGTCTGCCACGATGAATGGCTCATCTTTCTCACCAATCTTTTCAAAATTCACCAATTTGAAACCCAACTCATCCACTAAAATGCCTTTGTTGTTGTCAACCCAATTACACCTAAAGATAGGAACTCTGAAATTTGTATAGTCCAATTCCCATATGTCCTCAATGACACCGTAATATGACATCTCAGCTTCACGTGGTCTTTTGTCTTTGGTACTAGCAAAGTACAACGAACAAGCTTGAATAGTGACCCCACTATTTTGGACTACAATACTTTCATCTTGACGCTTTGTATAGTATGAAAATCCGTTTATGTCATAACCTTCATATGACATGACATCCATTTTTGGCTTAAAGGTGAGCCATTTTATGTTCTCAACAACAATATTCGGTGATTCAGATAGTTGATTAAAGACTTTCTCTTCAAATCACCTAATAAATGTTCGATTATGCTCTCTTGCAAGCCACATTGAACTGGATCGCAGATGATTTCTCTTGATAAGATCATTGTGTTATGTGATGTAGCTACTAACTTCATCGATGTTGTGTAAAATATACAAATGTGCTTGTTCCCACAACTCACGACTGATTCCTTTCACTCGTCCTCCCAGAGTTCCTTTGCCACAATAAGATTCAATGTGATGGGAATTTTTCAGATCGCTAGAAGTTTCATTACAATTCAAAAAATCATTGCAAAAGTCCATCACCTCCCTAGCCACATAACCCTCAATAATACTCCCTTTAGGATGATAACGATTCCGAACATCACCTTTAAAAATACTCATGTAGCGTTCAAATGGATACATCCAGTGTAAGAAAATTGGACCCAACATCTTCACCTCCCTTGTAATATGTACTACAAGATGAACCATGATATCAAAAAATGAAGGAGGAAAGTACATTTCAAGCTGACACATGGTAACAATTACATCTTTCTGTAATTTATCGAGAGTATCAGGATGTATCACTTTGTTGCATATTTTATTGAAGAAGAAATAGAGTCTTGTGATTACAAACCTTATATGATTCGGCAATATAGATTGAATAGCCACACGTAAAATTTGTTACATTAAGGTGTGACAATCATGAGATTTGAGACCTATAAACTTTAGATCCGTCTTTGATACCAATCTACGTACGAATATTAGAAGAGTATCTTTTAGAACCTTAATATTATACAAGCACTCACATAAAGTCTTTTTCTCCTGCTTTGTCAAAGTGTAACAAGCTGGTGGTAAATATGTGCGGTGACCCCTGATCTCCACTGATAATTCTTTTCTTATACCCATTAATTCTAAATCTTTTCTAGATTTGATGTCGTCTTTAGTCTTTCCTGGTATGTTCAATAGCGTACCAATGATGCTATCACAAACATTTTTTTCAACATGCATGACGTCAATGCAGTGTCTAATTGCCAAAGATCTCTAATAAGGAATATCCCAGAATATTGACCTCTTCTTGTATAGAGATTTGTCACATGCGAGAGTACGACTACTTGAACTCTTTCCAAATTCATTAACAATATGTTTCACCCTATCATATACAACATTTCTTGGTATAGGTTTAGGAGCACTTCATTCCTCAGTTGACCCATTAAAGGTTTTACGTTGCCTTCGATAAGGATGCACTGGTGGGAGAAATATCTGATGACCAAGATATATGATTTTACCACCATGTTTCAGTCGGATTGAATCAGTATTTTCCTCACAAACAGGACATGCTTTGTATCCTTTTATGCTATATCCAGACAAATTTCCATAAGCTGGAAAGTCATTAATCATGCAAAACAACATAGCACGCAAACTAAAGATATCTTTACGTGAAGCATCATATGTCATAACACCTTCTTCCCATAGTTTCATTAGGTCATCAATTAGAGGTTGAAGGTAAACATCAATATCATTTCTAGGTTGCTTGGGCCCTGATACCAATATTGACAACATGACATACTTATTTTTCATACACAACCAAGGAGGAAGATTGTATATAACAATCATAATAGGCCACATGCTATGTTGGCTGCTTAATGTACCATAGGGATTCATTCCATCTATACAGAGTCCAAGTCCTAAGTTTCTTGTTTCTTTACCAAATTGAGGGTATAATAAATCAATTTTCTTCCATTGTAGTGAATCAGATGCATGTCGTAGGATGCCATCATCATTGGCATTTAACTCCTCATGCAAAGACAAATTTTGTACATCTTCTGTATTAGCAAATATGCGTTGAAATCGTGGTATAATTGGTAGATACCACATCACCTTGGCAGGAGAGCCATTTTTAGCCTTAGCTGAATTTGTGGTCTTATACCTTGATGCACCACATTTTAGACAATTTATCAAATTAATATAGTCCTTCTGAAATAACACACAATCATTTGGACACACATGAATCTTCTTAGCCTCCATTCCCATTGGGCACATTATTTTCTTTGCTTCATATGTTGAAATTGAAAGCTCGTTGCCTTTAGGAAGAATTTCCTTTAACAAAGACAATAGTGAAGTGAAACTCTTATCGCTCCATCGATTTTGAGCTTTAAGAGTATATAATCGCATCACATCACTCAACCTTGTGAACTTAGTACAACCCTTATATAGTGGTTTTTCAGAATCATGGACAATGTTTGCAAATAAAGAAGGTGGATCAATGACATTGTCCCGACAACTACGTAGCATCTCATCAACCATATCACCCTGAATTGGGTCATCCTGAATCGGTTCATCATTGACATTATCATCATTATCTATATCTTCTATGCCACAACTATTAGTATCGACATTTTCTGATCCATAATTAAATTTCTCTCCATGCCAATACCATTCATTATAACCTTGTATGATCCCATTGTAAATGACATGATTCTTAATTTCCTCAACAGTATCAACTTTCAAATTGTTACCACAATTTCTACATGGATAATAGAACCTATCTGTAGGTAGTTTCCTATGTTCCTCAGCAAATCTGATAAACTCATCAAGACCTTTGACAAACTCTGGACTGTAATGGTTCTTTATAGAGATCCAACTTCGATCCATTTTCTATATCACATTAAAATTAATTATAAAACTAAGCATTTAATATTGATACTATAAGTTGTAAGTTTTTATTGATGGAAAATTCATTACTTTTATACTAAAGTGTACCACCTATCCCATTTTTAAATATTTAATCTCACTAGTAACTGTATAATGTATGTCACACCCCGATCTCACACTAACCACTAATCACGAGATTAGGGCGCGACGGAGGAATTATCACATAAACAAATCACTGAGAACTTTTTTCTTTCTTTTTAAAACCTCGTAATGATATCCGGATTTTTTCTGTAAACTAAAACATAATAAACTATTGCGGAAGCATTTCAATTAAACTGGCTAGAGAACATAAACAGAGTTTACAACATGTAATATTGTTTAACAGAAAGTAAACATAACAGTTAATTCACATCTTTTACACATTCGCCATACATACTTTCTCTCACCCACACCATGTCCCAAGGACCGAGGGGAAAGGACTAAGAGACCTCTAACTAAACTAACTATAGATTAAGCGTTAGGATGAAAAGATCCTTCTGATTCCTGGAATTGTCGCTGACCTGAAAAATGTTTGAGTAGAGGAATGAGCCTACTCGCTCAGTGAATAGTACTTCACTTAGCCATCATTGGATAACTCCATATTTTACATTTAACAGGAATATGTGAATAAAATAACAAACTGAGCAGTTCTAATTAAACAGTGCAATTATCGCAGAAAAGTATACTGAACATTTAAAGAACAAGTATTATAAATTCTAAATCTGAACATACGCAAGTTTCATATTAATCTACCTTAATTCTAAGTGATCATCTTTTAACTTATGCCCTGATCATATGCAATGTACTCTGCATATAAAGTCTCGTAGCGAACTACGAACCCACCGTATAAGACTTAGCGACACACCCGGGAAATGCCAAGTCTGACTGTTGTCCTGGTCTGCGTCAGGACTCTCAGGCGCTCAAGGGCCTCACTGCACTCTCAAAGAGTGTACTCTAGACTCCTCCTCTAACCTGAGCACACAGGCGGAGAGTCTGGGTTACCACCGTGACACACACACGGATTATTGTTGAATAACCCCTATTTACTCCAGTGCCACCGTGACACACGCACAGATTATTGTTGAACACTGCCTTTCTGTCCTCGTGCCACCGTGACACACGCACAGATTATTGTTGAACACGAGCCACCGACCATCTAGACACACACTAGGTAGGTCATTTCACCCCTAAGGCACAAACCTCTCAAAGGGGTTCTACGGTGTCAGGGCATCTAAGTCTAACACATTTTATTATAACAAGAAAACTCTTATAACATTGTGTCTCTCTCTCACATATTCGACTACTGGAAAATACTGTAATTCTGCAATTCACTAGCTGAAACTAGAAATTCAACTTTCATAACATTTCTATATATAGTGCAACAACTATTCTCTTATATCGCAATAACTCATAACTCAGCTATGCTTTCATGCAAACAGATTCGTTCACTGTAAATAGATTTCATATCTATTCCACGTCTCTATACTGATTTCATATTACTGAACATTCAAATATACTGTATTGAAAGGAATACTCAACCTAAAATACTTTATCACATATTTTCGCATCTTACTAAAATTACTCGTAAAGCATACACATTTATTTTACTAATCATTTCATTTCATTTGAACTATGCAAATTAAAAGTCTAGGGATGATAACTATGCTCGGCATCCGAGTAATCTCTATTACCCACATATACACATAAACAACATTTTCATATACGCAATATCTACGATTAAACGAGTTAAACCTTGATAACTAAGTGAGATAATACTCACCCAATTCGGTGTGTTTGTATACACCGAAAATGCACAAACACGCCAAATTCTGCTTTTCTGCAACTTTGCACCCCGTGCAACTGATTTGCACGCCGTGCAACCTATGCAGAAAACGGAAATCCCCGAGGAAGAAGGTGGATTTGGGGTCGTTTCACGGCCAAACTCAGGGACATTGCTTGGGACAGCTGCTCGCGCCCAGGGCTCCTGGAACAAACCTGCTGCAATCCAACAGTGGTTTCCCCACATGTACAGGTTGAAGAAGGTCCGGCTAGGATGCTCGATCGAAGCTAAGGCTTCGGATTTTTTCTCTGGACCCTTATCCGAGCTCCATGACGGGCGATTCAGGTGCTAGCTCTGTCAAAACAAGCTCCTAGCTATTGCCTCATGCAACTATAGTTGCTGCTATGTAGGGACGCCGCCCCCCTGCTTGGGCGCCGCTTCTTGGCGGTTAAGGTGAGGAAGGAGGGCGTCGTCGAGTAGTTGGTCGCTGGCCAAAGCTAAGGGGCCAAGAACCGCCCCGCCCCTCCGCTTATCTTGCTCGATCGGACTGCTGTTGCCACTGTGGTGGTCGGCCGGCGCCCTGGCTAGGGCTGTAGATAGGGTGAGGTTGTTGGAAGATGGGGGAGGGAGAAGGGTAAGGGAAGGGTGGACGGAGGTCGACGGAGGTTAGGGGCTTAGCTAACCCGCCCTAAATCACCCTAGGTCGCCCTCACGCGATCCCCCCCTTGCTTCTGTTCTGTCGGCGCACTGTGCGCCGCTTTGCGGTCCTGTTCCATCGGGTTAAAGAGGAAGATAAAGGAGAAAGATAACCGACCCAAATAAAAGGGTAATTTACATTATTGGTCCAAGAAAAATAGAAATGCTATAACTTTTTACTCGATTGTCCGATTTAAATGATTCTTCTCGCAAACTTTCAAGCATGGGGTCCTCTACATCTCAAAGCATAAAATCATGCTAATTAGCTTATCTCAGCTAACCAAAACTCTAATCACACATAATCACTTAGCTTAGGTCAATTAACTTGATTATGCACTAATCATGATACTTACTAGTTAATCATGGAGTGGGTCATAACAATCTCCCTCCCTTATAAGAATTTCGTCCCGAAATTCCTAAAAGAGAAAAGGAAATTTGTTACGCATTTCTGACTCAAGCTCCCACGTGGCTTTTCTAAGTTATGATTCATCCACAAAACTTTTACTAACGGTATCTCATGATTCTTGAGTTTCTTGATCCTCCGATCAACTATCTGTATTGGTCCCTCAACATAGGACACATCTGATCTGAGCTGTGTCAGTTCTGGGTCCACTATCTTCTCTGTACCAAGATAACACTTCTTCAGCATTGATACATGAAACACATCATGTAAAATAGCCAACTCAGTTGGCAAATTCCAACCTATAGGCTACAGGTCCAATCCTCTCAATGATAGGATATGGGCCCATAAACCTAGGAGTCAGTTTGCCTCTCTTACCAAACCTCAACACTCCCTTCCATGGTGAATCTTTCAGGTACACTTCATCACCAACCTCAAACTCAAGAGGTCTACGTCTATTCTCAGCATAACTCTTCTGCCTATCCTGTGTAGCTTTCAACTACTCTCTGCATGTCCTCAAGAGTTTGAATGGTCCTCCCTGACTGACTATCTGTTTGTGGGTAAGAAGTTGTACTAAACCTCAGCTTTGTGCCCAAAGCATAATGCAACTGATTCCAAAAACCTAGATGTAAACTTAGGATCTCTATATGATATAATTGAAACTGGGATACCATACAAACTGACAATCTCATCCATGAATATCTTAGCCAACTTCGGAACATCAGAGGTTGACTTGATATGAAGAAAGTGAGAAGACTTAGTCAGTCTATCCACAATCACCATATTGAGTCGCAACCTCTAGGTGTCCTGGGTAGCCCTACTACAAAATCCATTGTGATATGTTCCCATTTCCATTCTGGTATATGAAGGGATTACAATGTATCTACAGGTTTCTGGTGCTCAGCCTTAACCTGCTGACACACACTGCACCTAGTCACATACTCAGCTACATTCTTTCCATACCAGGCCACCAATACAACTCATTGAGATTCACGTACATCTTAGTGTTACCTGGATGCATAGCATACATCGATGCATGTGCCTCCTCAAGAATCTTTTCTTTCAAATTACTATCTCGAGGTACACGCAACCTGTCATACTGATACAACACACCATTATCTTAAAAACTGAACTCTAGTCTTTTTCCCTTTGTCATATCATGCATGATTTGGTGTAACTCACTGTCACCCTGCTGTAGTTTCTTGATCTGATCATAAAAAGTAGGCTTGACTTGCATCTGTGCAATCAAACCACTCTGTTCTGTCACCCCAAAGTCTATGTTCAACTTCCGCATTTCTACTAGCAGGTCTCTCTTGAAACATGCCATAGAGAATGCATCAGTTGTTGAACTTGACCTCCTGCTGAGGGCATCTGCTACCACATTCACTTTTCCAGGATGATAATCTATCATTTTATCATAATCCTTAATCAATTCTAACCATCTCCGTTGTCTAAGATTCATATCCTTCTGGGTAAAGATATATTTCAAGCTCTTATGATCTATAAACACCTGGCACACCTCACCATAAAGATAGTAACATCATGTCTTATGAGCATGAACTACAACAACTAATTCCAGATCATGTGACGAGTAATTCTCCTCATTCTATGCTACTTACCTCTTGTTACTTATCCTTCTCATTTTGATCCTATAGAATAAACATCCCAAAAATTGAAACACACAAGGTAAGAATAGATTATTCCTCATTCTTATTATTACTGTAAGAATTTATTTATATCGCACTTCACTTATATTGTATTTCTCCTTTTGTTTCAAACACATTTGTTACATTTAAAATTTGTATCTTATTCTTTTCTCTGAATCATTTTCATATTGTTTATCTACCTTTCAGATTAACTACCTTTAAATCCTCGATTACTATCAATACTAGTTTACTTTTCATAGTGCAAATCTCATGATTTTGTTTTATAGAGATGCTAGTATTCAAGGTCAAATCACTAGCAACATCCCTTGAACTACTTCAACTCTAAACATTCTAGGGTTTGGTCCTTATCAGTAACATAGCATTATTGTGGTGTGACTTTGCTTCCTTAGTTTGAAATCAAACTTTAGATCTCATAAGTTCATCCATCTACTTGTAATGAATACAACAAATATGAATAATCATCAATGAACTATAGATATATAACAAAAATGTAACATAAGCCAAGTTCTCTAGCATAACTTATTAACACAAATGCTACAAATAAACGTGATACTTGTTACCCAAGCATCACACATGGCTCACAAGGCCGTTCATATCTTGTCACCTCTCACTAGGCAACAACTTATTCACATGGCTCACAAGGCCATTCACATCTTGTCACCTCTCACTAGGCAACAACTTATTCACATGGTTCATAAAATCCGTACACATTATTACTTTTATTAAGCAACAACAACATCAACACACAAAAAGCCAATCAACATTTATTATATAAATGTCACAGCCCAAACTTGGCTATATTCATCATCTCATCATACCTGCATGGTTATTAGGCATGATAACAGTCATACAAGATATTTATCACATCATGTGATACAATAGTAATACCATCATTCCTTAACCAGGAATTAGGGTTCACTATCAAACAGGGCTTATCATTCCCTTTTCCCCAAATTAGGGTTAGGGTTCCCCATTTCTCATTAATTCAGACCCTCTTGAGTTAACCAACTTTATCTTGTATTAAGGTATTTGCCCTCTTAATACATTCCATCACAGAATACTCACCCTTAGCATATAATGCATAGGCCACGCATTAGAATTGTCCAGCTATCTCACATGATATGGACTTATCTTAGTTTAAGGCATACCTTTATTATAAAGTTGCCTATAAACAATCGCAATGATACACCCTCAACTAGGTCTTCACAAGGATACACCCTCAACCAGGGTTCACAAGGATACACCCTCAACCAGGGTTCACAAGGATACACCCTCAACCAGGGTTCACAATGATACACCCTCCACTAGGGTTTACTAATCATGTATTGGATCCATGCATTTGTTATGCATTATTGATTAGTACCATTAAGGGTATTTCTCACCTAATCATTAAATTTAATCTGAACCTTATTGTGTTCCTTTATTTCTAATTAAGGATTGCTCATATGAGGTCCCAATGTTGGGTCTCCGATATCAGTTCCAACTAATTCTTAGTTGTTCTAATCTTTCTCTTATATCTCAACATCTTAGTGTATGTACATTCTCACTATGATACTGGTCTAAATTATCCAGAGTCTACTTTTATTATATTTTTAATATGAGTCATTAGATCCCAGTAACGCATCCTGCCAGCCGGACCAGGCTGAACCTGTAGTCCTGAAGCCAAGACCTACTCAGGATTAACCAACTCCTATTAATCTCAAACATGTGGAAAGAATATCCACTTAGGGAAAACTCATTTAAACATAACTTCTGGTATACTTAATACAAAGAATATAAACAATAAATAAATCACTTCATGACACACAACAATATAAAAGAATCATATTTATTCTATAAACTGAAAATCTAAATCCATACATATAAGAGCATTTCTAATGATTTCCAATCAAATAAGCAATATAAAGCAAGAGTTGCATCACATCCTATGTTTAATCTCTTACTCCTGCATAAATTTCCAGTTTCTTAACCCTAAGATTTCTAGGGTTTCTCTCTAGCCTATCCTTCCTCTGCATACCTGGCCAGGGCATCCAGAGAAGAATAGACAGAGTAGCTTGATACTGGTCAATCTAAGTATTCAGACACCTGGCCAGGGTATCTAAACACTCAGACCTCCCAGAGCTAAAGACATATCACTTCTTATTTTTCTCACTTATAACTCTATCTTTCGACCCTAATGATCCATGACGATACAACATAAACTCTTTACTTGGTTCTCGTGACCACGTCCTCTTTCTGCCATCTGCAATAGTATAACAGAACACTTCCTGTTAGAAAATTGCAGTTAGAAGGAAGACACTTAAGTCCTAATCCTATTGGTCTCTTGTCGTCCCCTGACCTTGACTTAGAGTAACCATGTACTCAACCTAGGCTCTGATACCAAAAGATGTCACACCCCGATCTCACACTAACCACTAATCACGAGATTAGGGTGCGACGGAGGAATTATCACATAAACAAATCACTGAGAACTTTTTTCTTTCTTTTTAAAACCTCGTAATGATATCCGGATTTTTGCTGTAAACTAAAACATAATAAACTATTGTGGAAGCATTTCAATTAAACTGGCTAGAGAACATAAACAAAGTTTACAACATGTAACATTGTTTAAAAGAAAGTAAACATAATAGTTAATTCACATCTTTTACACATTCGCCATACATACTCTCTCTCACCCACACCATGTCCCAAGGACTGAGGGGAAAGGACTAAGAGACCTCTAACTAAACTAACTACAGATTAAGCGTTAGGATGAAAAGATCCTTCCGATTCCTGGAATTGTCACTGACCTGAAAAATGTTTGAGTAGAGGAATGAGCCTACTCGCTCAGTGAATAGTATTTCACTTAGCCATCATCGGATAACTCCATATTTTACATTTAACAAGAATATGTGAATAAAATAACAAACTGAGCAGTTCTAATTAAACAGTGCAATTATCGCAGAAAAGTATACTGAACATTTAAAGAACAAGTATTATAAATTCTAAATCTGAACATACGCAAGTTTCATATTAATCTACCTTAATTCTAAGTGATCATCTTTTAACTTATGCCCTGATCATATGCAGTGTACTCTGCATATAAAGTCTCGTAGCGAACTACGAACCCACCATATAAGACTTAGCGACACACCCGGGAAATGCTAAGTCTGACTGCTGTCCTGGTCTGCGTCAGGACTCTCAGGCACTCAAGGG
This sequence comes from Alisma plantago-aquatica, assembly GCA_963693085.1. Classification (NCBI taxonomy): domain Eukaryota; kingdom Viridiplantae; phylum Streptophyta; class Magnoliopsida; order Alismatales; family Alismataceae; genus Alisma; species Alisma plantago-aquatica. The sequence goes on from OY856415.1 coordinate 493,069,148, forward strand.
CCTCACTGCACTCTCAAAGAGTGTACTCTAGACTCCTCCTCTAACCTGAGCACACAGGCGGAGAGTCTGGGTTACCACCGTGACACACGCACAGATTATTGTTGAATAACCCCTATTTACTCCAGTGCCACCGTGACACACGCACGGATTATTGTTGAACACTGCCTTTCTGTCCTCGTGCCACCGTGACACACACACGAATTATTGTTGAACATGAGCCACCGACCATCTAGACACACGCTAGGTAGGTCGTTTCACACCTAAGGCACAGACCTCTCAAAGGGGTTCTACGGTGTCAGGGCATCTAAGTCTAACACATTTTATTATAACAAGAAAACTCTTATAACATTGTGTCTCTCTCTCACATATTCGACTACTGGAAAATACTGTAATTCTGCAATTCACTAGCTGAAACTAGAAATTCAACTTTCATAACATTTCTATATATAGTGCAACAACTATTCTCTTATATCGCAATAACTCATAACTCAGCTATGCTTTCATGCAAACAGATTCGTTCACTGTAAATAGATTTCATATCTATTCCACGTCTCTATACTGATTTCATATTACTGAACATTCAAATATACTGTATTGAAAGGAATACTCAACCTGAAATACTTTATCACATTTATTCGCATCTTAAGGAAATTACTCGTAAAGCATACACATTTATTTTACTAATCATTTCATTTCATTTGAACTATGCAAATTAAAAGTCTAGGGATGATAACTATGCTCGACATCCGAGTAATCTCTATTACCCACATATACACATAAACAACATTTTCATATACGCAATATCTACGATTAAACGAGTTAAACCTTGATAACTAAGTGAGATAATACTCACCCAATTCGGTGTGTTCTTATACACCGAAAATGCACAAACACGCCAAATTCTGCTTTTCTGCAACTTTGCACCCCATGCAACTAATTTGCATGCCGTACAACCTGCGCAGAAAACGGAAATCCCCGAGGAAGAAGGTGGATTTGGGGTCATTTCACGGCCAAACTCAGGGACATTGCTTGGGACAGCTGCTCACGCCCAGGGCTCCTGGAACAAACCTGCTACAATCCAGCAGTGGTTTCCCCACACATACAGGTTGAAGAAGGTCCGGCTAGGATGCTCGATCGAAGCTAAGGCTTCAGATTTCTGCTCTGGACCCTTATCCGAGCTCCATGACGGGCGATTCAGGTGCTAGCTCTGTCAAAACAAGCTCCTAGTTGTTGCCTCATGCAGCTATAGTTGCTGCTATGTAGGGACGCCGCCCCCCTGCTTGGGCACCGCTTCTTGGCGGTTAAGGTGAGGAAGGAGGGCGTCGTCGAGTAGTTGGTCGCTGGCCGAAGCTAAGGGGCCAAGAACCGCCCCGCCCCTCCACTTATCTTGCTCGATCGGACTGCTGCTGCCACTGTGGTGGTCGGCCGGCGCCCTGTCTAGGGCTGTAGATAGGGTGAGGTTGGAGGAAGATGGGGGAGGGAGAAGGGTAAGGGAAGGGTGGACGGAGGTCAGGGGCTTAGCTAACCCGCCCTAAATCACCCTAGGTCGCCCTCACGCGATCCCCCCCTTGCTTATGTTCTGTCGACACACTGTGCGCTGCTTTGCGGTCCTGTTCCATCAGGTTAAAGAGGAAGATAAAGGAGAAAGATAACCGACCCAAATAAAAGGGTAATTTACATTATTGGTCCAAGAAAAATAGAAATGCTATAACTTTTTACTCGATTGTCCGATTTAAATGATTCTTCTTGCAAACTTTCAAGCACGGGGTCCTCTACATCTCAAAGCATAAAATCATGCTAATTAGCTTATCTCAGATAACCAAAACTCTAATCACACATAATCACTTAGCTTAGGTCAATTAACTTGATTATGCACTAATCATGATACTTACTAGTTAATCATGGAGTGGATCATAACAATGTATGTTTAATTTTCAAGAAAATTTTAGTAGCATTTCCCCTAAGTTCTCCAAGTACACCGATGTAAATGGTAAATAACCACTCACATATGTACCTAGAGAACAAATGAGGAAATACTACTAAAATATTCTTCAAAACTAAACATAAAAATACACTTACATTCTAAGTGAGATTAAATATCTAAAAATAGTCCCATACTGGGGACTATCCAAAATTTACACCTAATGAGAAAATGTTGAACGAGTTTCTAAGTTAATATATAAATGTATTATTGTCATATTTATGCATCGATGGTCTCATCTATAAACCCTAAAGTGTCAATATGAAACTACACAATGTTTACCCTCGTATTTCTAGAATGTATACAATGATTACATATGTGATTGATACTAAAATGTAGATATGAAAGAATACATGTTTTTATTATTGGTTGGTTTACTAGTCAAATAAAATGAAAAAACAATGTAATTGACCTGAGCCGCCAAGATGAAAATGAGAAGACCGTGGGCAGTGGATGGCATACGGGTGGTGAAGTGTAAGAGGATGATCGCCGAGCACCAAAGCTACTATGAGCAAGAGGATGATTGTCATGAAAGATATGGGTAAATCAAGAGTACTTCCATAGATAAACATTCATTATATGTACTGAATTGAATAATCAATTCGGTGTTCTTGACAAATATAAACATAAGGGCGTAAGTTAAACATCATGTAGGCTCTTTCATAATATATAACAGTAAATCAAAAGTTTGACCATTTCAGATTACTTTTGGGTTGTTAGTTAGTCTTTGATCTACAAGGAAAACATTTTGTCAAAGTATACATTTATGCAAGAAGAAGTATAATACACGCATGGTCAATCACCTTCATGGTTACACAATACCACGTGCAAGCACTCATTCGGGTCATACAACCACAAATTGCCTGCCCAGTTCAACAACTGTGTGCCCACCCCAGGCGCCTCCACACCTAGTACCCCCCCAACCGACAGTCGTCACCCCAACCCATTATAGTGTTGTCAATGATGACATGTCCAACCCCTATATGACCTCGTCGAGCAAGGCCTTCAGTGGCTCCTGACCCCATGGCGGCGACGACCACTACAACAATTAGGTCAAAATTAGAGAGCTTGAAATGGGAAATGAACTTACCAATGTGTTCGGGGTGGTGGTGGCGTCGACGACCACGACGATGACTCTTCGTTTGGCAGTGGTGGCAGCTTTGGAGTGGCGGCAGTAAGAGCTTGGTCGTGGCGGCGGCAAGAGCTTGGAGAAACCTTGGCGGTAGTGGGGGCATCCTCGGAGAGAGAGCTTGGAGAGACCTTGGCAGTGGCGGCGGCAAGATCTTAGGGGTGGTGGCGGAAAAAGCTTACAGTGGGGGGAACCCTCTCTTCGTTTTGCTTCACTACTCACGCAAAAATGAACTGGGTTCTTAGCAAACAGCTGTGTCTTTGGTTCCATATAAGTGACTGACTGTTACAACCCCAATTTTGGGTTCATTTGCTGAGAAATGAAATTTCTCATAACAAAGATAAATGAACAAATAATGATGTCTTTTTTATGAATAAATGGATTTCATTTAAAATAGCCTTGTTGTTTGATTTGTGGGCTTTATTGGCTATTGGGCCCAATAACAAGGAAATCCAATTAATAAATGAATAATTGAGTTTTGAGAAAAGAAAGGTGTGGAAACCTCTAGAAAGTAAAAGAACTAAATCTAAAGAGGGATTTCGTGCCTCTTGGGTTCCTTGGGTTCCAAGGAGTCCAAAGTTGCAAAGAAAAGCAATAAGAAAAGAAAAGATCAATTAAGTATTTCTTTATTAAGAAAGAAATTGAAAATAATGGTAAAATGTGGAAAACAAGTGAAAAGAGGTATAATTGAGTTATCCTTGGTGGAATTTCATATCTCAAGGATTCCTAATGTTAAAGGAATACCAAAGAGGAAAATAAAATAGAAATAAAGAGAAATATTCAAAAAGAGATATTTTAATAATAAGAAAAGGGATGAAAAAGAAGGAAAGAGGCTAAGGAAATATTCCCAAGAGGGGATTTCGAGCCATTAAGGTTCTCTGAGGTGCAAGGAACCCATAATAATAATTTAATGGCAAAGGAAAGAGAAAATAGTTGAGAAATATACATAATTGAGTAATAACTTGCAACTAAAGAAAGGGACCCCATTTCTTTAGATAATGTTCCCAACTTTGGCATGATGGTAGAATAAGTAATCAAGAACTTTCCCTAAAAATTTGGGATAAAAAAGCTTAACGTATTAGGAGATATGGAATTTTGAAAATCCCTAAAATAAATGAATTGTTTGAGCTTATGACCGTTGGATCGAGATCTGATGATCAAGAGATCATCACCTACCTCAGAACAGATAAGGAAAATCGGAAACATAAAAGTTGAGTTTCCACAGCAAATTTCTTGCACTTGAATGGATAGGCAAACTCGGAGAACTTCCCAAAGAATCCGGGGGATCAATCCGAGTTGATCTACTCCTGGTTTCCCTGTGTTTCATTGCCTCTAGACGATTTTCCCAATTTGGGACTTCTCGGCAGCCATATAAGGACTTGTATATATAGGGGGGGCTACACGCCATGTGCATAGCCCTAGAACCCCTCTATGAGTCCGCGTGGATAAGGCGAGTTGTTGAGAGCAACCAATTTCAGAAGATCTCCCCAACCTGTACCCTAACCAGGCCGCCCTTCTCACCGGAGAAGAGCTCTGCCGTCCGAGCCGTTCGGGAAAGACAAGGGACAATAGCGGCATGCGTCGATTTCAGGGAAGAGAGGCGGCGGTGGGGTTGCCCTCGCCATGTGCCCAGGTGCAGCAAGTCACAGAGTCAACAATGGAGTTGACTGCGGGCTTGTGCTGGACTGCGCGGGAGAGTCCTGCGTGAGGTAGAAGAAGACAGGGAGAAAAGACTCCCTTACCCTGGCAGCCGTGTGAAGGAATCAAGGGCAGAAGAGTAATCAACCGATTTGCAAGGAAATTAAAGTAAGTCTTGCTCAGTAGACGTGTCACTTTCTTATTGGCTTAAAAGTATTTATCTTGCATAAATCACAACTAAAGATTGGTAGCTCCGATGGAAATATGCAAAACATGAAAATTGATCAAGAGAAAGTGTAGAGTTTAATAAAAATATAGTTGAAGACAAATTCTGATTGCAATTCAAAAAGTATGCAAAGATACTATCTTTAATGATTTAATTAATGCAAAACCCAAATCGTTGGTGATTGATGAATTAGAAAGGGTTTTAATGGATGATTAAAGTTAATACTAGACTGTTAATGATAAAAAGGAACATTAGGAACAAAAAAGACGAACTTTGCACGTAATTCATTTGATTTAGATTTCCATATGCATGAATATACTTTAATGGGCCTTGAAACCCTAATGTTGACTAATTCGACTATTAATGGCTTTAATTGATTAATCTCATGATTAAAAATTGGAATATGTTGAATCTAAGCTATTTTGAGAATTAAAGTTCCTAATTTGTGGATAAATACCCTAAATGTAATAATTAGGGTTTTCTCATGAATAAAAGGTGGAATTAATAGCAAATCAAGTTCATATGTGTTTTGGACCATAACGAGCTTTGAGTTGATGATAAATGCGTATAATGATCTTGTCATGGATTAAAAGGATAAAAATAGTAGCTTTAATAGAAGAGGCTTAATAAGCTTAATTAATGAATAATTATGCCTTTAATTCAGAATTGAGAACTAGATGTGGAAATAACTAGGGTTTGTGATCAATTGCGTTAAATTAATAAAAGATGAAGTGAAACCCTAATTGCAAAGTAAACCTTAAAAAGGGCTAGTAACCCTAGGTCAGGATTAGGCCTATTAGATTTTTATACCATGATTCATGATAGAAAATATTGGATGAATATTTCAGGATAAAATTGTGCTTGCTTGATTTACTCTGGATTACTTATTTGCTTGGAATTGTTGATTCTGCAAAACAGGTATGTGGTTACGCTTATGACTACCCGAATTAGTTTTCCAGGATTTTATCGATGTTTCCATCTTGCTTGAATTAAACTGTTGGATGTATTTAATTCATGCAAAGTATAATGTGAATATGACTATCACATAAGAAATATGCCTACTAGCTCAGATCCTAGTCCCCTCTGTAGCTTTATAGATTGACCTAGTAAATGGCTACCAATGAGGGTAGGTCCATCAGGTCATTAAATGACTTAGTAAATGGCTACCAATGGGGTAGGTCCATCAAGTCATCATGAGTCAGGGATTGGTCTACCTTTGGGTAGGACCATGCGACTCCATAACCCTAGGTATTGGCTACCTGTGTGGTAGGGCCATGGGGGTAAGGATCTACCATATGAGAGAGGTGGTATCCATGTCCACTGCAGGGACGTTACAGAGAAAGGGGATAGGCAATGATTGAGTAGTATTGCTTAAAACGTAATCTTGGTTGTTAAATGATATTTGGTTGATTACATTGTTAACATAGTTGCACAATTATTGTTTCCCCCACATACCGGCTTCGGCTGACCGACGTTTTGTTTGTCGGCGTTTTAGGTACAAATGAAAGAACAAACAGTAAAGTGACATATGTGGAATTGAATGAGAAATAACATGCACATGAGGATTAGTTAGATTAACATCTTCATGGATAGAAGTTTAGAAATCCCAGTTTTTCCAAGGTAATAAAAAGTTTTATTTTATACCTATTTTCAGTTTAGTTGGTAAAGTTTATTAATTATTACTGATTATTTGTTGAACCTTTGATCCTGTTAATTGAATAACGGCTTTGACCTTCAGGTCTCCCTTAATTGGGGGTTACCAGGAGGCGGGGTTGTTACATTTGGTATCAGGGCATAGGTTCCTCAATTAATCTTTAATAATTATTAAATTTAACAAATTCTATAGAAACCAAGGGAGTTATTTGAGGATTGTCCGAAGGACTGAGGTGTCTAGAAAAGGATCACGTCCGGGGGCTGGCAATATTTTCCTCCGCACCGCTAGTTGGAATATGAGGACTCCCAGATTGTGTGACTGCCTGGCCAAAGTCTTAGGGTATGAATCGAAATAAGATACCTTTAGGACTCTCTCATCTTGTTCATCCCTTCTCAACTCAAATTCTATTAAGAACCTTAAGGATTAGGGTTTTCTCTCTTTTCCTCACCCTCATGAGGTATGGGTAAGGTTGATAAGGATTAAGGAATCCTCCATCATATTAATAAAAAGCATGTAAATAAGATGTCATGGACATAAGCTTAATAGAGTAAGCGTAAAGGAATAGATACATGCTTAGGTCGTATGACATGAGTTGTCTTTGCCCTCAGGAGAGATCTGAGGATAGACCTCCTTGGTAGGAGGATGTGTAGAGAGAGTTAGTCTTGGAGGTGGAGACCTCCATTAAAGGTAGAAACCTAGCACATCCTTTGAGGATGATGTTAACCCTAACCCTAAGTGAAGGTTAGAGAGAGATGACATGGTAAGTTAGATGTCATCGTTGACCGAGTGTTTGGTTGGAATGCCTTTGGAATTCCATAAGAGGTTAGATGACCTAGTACCTTTGGCAGGATTGTGCATGCTAGAGCGAAGGATAGTTCCTTCGTGGATGAGGTGAGAGGAGAACCTATAGTTACCCTAAGGGCTTAAGCAAGTAGGGTATAGTTTGATGAAATCCTGGTTAAGAGATCATGATGGATGGCTTATGAAAGGGCTATGGATGATCTTGAGCAAACTTAAGTTCACACCTAGACTTCACCCATGAAGAGGTATACCTATGAGCTTGATCCTTCATGGAGAGATGACCTCCAATAGTATGGCTGGATGTGAAGTTAGCTCTAGAGAGAGGATGATGCTTCTAGTACCTATGGTATAAGTGATTACCTGCTGGATGAGATAAAGAGTACTTTAGACCCTAAGGAGGTTTAAGTAAACGGTTGTGAGGCTTTATACCTAGTTGGTTGTCCATGAAGAGGACTCGACTCTGAGGTATTACTCATATAAAAGGATCATGGGAGTACATGACATACCTTGGACGTGTTTGATTCGTGGTTAAGAGTTTGAGCATGCAGTTGGATATCCAGAGGAGAACCTAGGGTTCCTAGGCCTAAGAGGGGAAGCAGTGTATCCGATGGTCCTGATGAGATTTGAGTCTCTATAGTTTTGAGCATGGAGGTAAAGGAAATCCCTTAAGTTAAGGGTATGTTTGATGAACCTCTCACAGCTAAGTTGATCTAATGTTGAGGAAAGAGAACAAGTATGATCTAGCATAGTTAATAGGTGGTCCGCTTGTGCCTTAGTAGTTGTTGGTTTAAGCATGCTCATATGGATGTAAACCCTAAGAATGTTTGTGACCTTTGTTATAAAGGTGTAGTTTCCTCCCATCCTGGGAGAGCGACCCTTTGGTAGGAAGTTTACCAGTTTGGATGGTTTTGAGGTAACCTAAGGAGGTTTCATAGGATCTTGAGAATCTAAGTGAAGAGTACATGGCATGAGAATGAACCTATAGACCCATAGATAACCATCTCTATGTACATGTGGATGTGTTACCATGGAGGTAACCGGTATGGGGCTCGACCAAGGTAGGCAGGTCGCCATGACCCTTATGAAAGGATGAAAGTCAGTCCATGAATGCAAGAAGAGAGATGAGGGATGTTTGGGTAAGGTTCTATGTTGGACATGTACAAAAATCGAATCCTAAGTGTATCCTAGGGTCAGGTAGGGATAAAACCAATGGAAGGAGGAGTTTCCTAATTCCCTAGTTGCACATGACCATAGGGTCGGGAGGTAACAACTATCATTGTCCGAGGGCCATGGGTTAGGAGATTGATCACCTTCATGGACTCATGGGGCCCAAAGGGCAGATGAGTAGGGCACTCTCTGGATGCATAAGGGAAAAGGGACGACCCCAAAAGTGCCGGCACCCTATAGACCTAGAGGAGATGACTAAGGATTGTGCTTGGACCAAGTAAGTTCGAGACCAGTTTTCCCTGGAAGTAGTGTGGATATCATGATGTTTGTGATATAGAGACATAAGCTGCATGTTTCAACTTGGATTTGAAAGTGTACGGGCAAGGTGGGATGTACCATCTCTACTCTTAGAACAAGAAGAACTCTGTATTTGGACTGCAACCAAATGCTTATTTCTTCTTGTTATGGGAGTGAGAGATAGGACAGTACACATGCCTTACACCAAGGATAAAGATGATGTAAGTTGGAACGTAGTTACAAGGTATGATGATAGAGATGATAACATACCCTAGTAAAGTGAATGATACATGGATGGTTCACAAACACTAAGAGAGGTAGTGTAGTCATCTTATGAGGATGTTTTATCAGGAACTATGTAGAATTTGCAAGTTAACCAAGGTCGAGTTCGATCACAGTGAGGATGAGTTCAGAGCTTCTTGATAGACTTAGAGTTTGAGATGAGATGATAAGTATAATACACGGAGGTGTATGTTACCTAACACCTTAGAAGTGGTAATGAATGCTCTAGTTGAGATATAGTGCCTAGTTTAGATGGAATCTAGAAGAAGTTGAGGTTGTTGGATAAGTTTGGCTAACCCTCAGACATACGAGATCTGTTGAATAAGATTAGTGGTTGTTTGGATAGCCAGCCTAGTCCTTGATGTGGTGGAAGGATGGTTGTAGAACCCTGGATACACTTCTTTGGATAGGAAGGTAATGAAACCCTTTTGAGAGTGGTTTAGGGTTTTTGAGGAATCGATCTTGAGGAATCATGTCCTACAGAAAATCATGATTTTAAGATCACCATAAACCATGATACTACTGAGGTAATGAGTGATAGGAGTATTATGGATACTAGAGGAGGCTGCATGTGGTATGTTGCATGCAAGCCAGGAGGTGAAGGATGAACACCAGTAACCCAGTGTATCGATATAGAGGATAAAAGAGTCCTGGAGAGGGAACGGGAGTTCATCACTATGGATGATGTGGAAAATCTCCCCTCAACCAAGAAGGTCAAGATACAATATGGGTTATGGTAGATCGCCTTACTTAGATGACATGAGAAAGGAAGAGTTCTGTCAAGGGGCAGATCTGGTTGAACTACATATGAAAAGAGATGGTTCAACCACACCAAGATGTGAGTTCAAAAGTTCTTGGATATGACCAAGGTTCACTTCCATGAAGTGGAAGTAGGTACATGACAAGCTTGATGATAGTATAGTTTATCACCACTAACTAATGGACAATATGATCCAGACTAGAGGGTCTAATGAGATCATGTGTGATACATAGAGACAATTCTTAAGATGTGATGTTAACCACCATAACCTTTATCGGGATGTAAGAAGTCTTATAGGGAGGTTGTGTCGGTCACCACTTCATTATGATGATGTTGGTGAAGGAGGCCTCACGAAGGTTAGAAAAGAAACATAGTGTGTGCAGATGATGTCACTTTGATCGTGCAATGGCCGAGAGAGAGCCCAGTGGTGACATGAGTCACAAGCTAGTGCAAAGCAGACTGACATGCAGTTCACTGTGAGAGAATATGTGATGTGAAAATCTGACCCCTCTAAGCTACAACTGAGAAAGCTGAGTCCCCGATATATGGGTCCATTTGAGATGGATTGGTGGAGATGGTTGTGTTAACCTTACCCCTTAGGATAAAATGATGTGTTACATGAGTCTGATCTAGAGAACTATGTGAGGTACCCAAGCCATGTGTTGAGCCCAGAACCTATTCAGCTTTTGAGAGGCTGCAATGTCCTGAGTCACCTATGAGGGTACGATATACCAAGGTAAGAAAGAACTCATATGGAAGAATAATGAGACGATGAAGGTTCTTGGGAAGCACCATGAAAAGGGGGAAGCCACATGAGAGCCATGATGGACACACAAAAGGCTTTTGTTTGCTTGCTTGATGGAATTTTGAGGGCAAATTTCTTATAAGAGGGGAAGGATGTTACAACCCCAATTTTGGGTTCATTTGCTGAGAAATGAAATTTCTCATAACAAAGATAAATGAACAAATAATGATGTCTTTTGTTGTGAATAAATGGATTTCATTTAAAATAGCCTTGTTGTTTGATTTGTGGGCTTTATTGGCTATTGGGCCCAATAACAAGGAAATCCAATTAATAAATGAATAATTGAGTTTTGAGAAAAGAAAGGTGTGGAAACCTCTAGAAGGCAAAAGAACTAAATCCAAAGAGGGATTTCGTGCCTCTTGGGTTCCTTGGGTTCCAAGGAGTCCAAAGTTGCAAAGAAAAGCAATAAGAAAAGAAAAGATCAATTAAGTATTTCTTTATTAAGAAAGAAATTGAAAATAATGGTAAAATGCGGAAAACAAGTGAAAAGAGGTATAATTGAGTTATCCTTGGTGGAATTTCGTATCTCAAGGATTCCTAATGTTAAAGGAATACCAAAGAGGAAAATAAAATAGAAATAAAGAGAAATATTCAAAAAAGATATTTTAATAATAAGAAAAGGGATGAAAAAGAAGGAAAGAGGCTAAGGAAATATTCCCAAGAGGGGATTTCGAGCCATTAAGGTTCCCTGAGGTGCAAGGAACCCATAATAATAATTTAATGGCAAAGGAAAGAGAAAATAGTTGAGAAATATACATAATTGAGTAATAACTTGCAACTAAAGAAAGGGACCCGATTTCTTTAGATAATGTTCCCAACTTTGGCATGATGGTAGAATAAGTAATCAAGAACTTTCCCTAAAAATTTGGGATAAAAAAGCTTAACGGATTAGGAGATATGGATTTTTGAAAATCCCTAAAATAAATGAATTGTGTGAGCTTATGACCGTTGGATCGAGATCTGATGATCAGGAGATCATCACCTACCTCAGAACATATAAGGAAAATTGGAAACATAAAAGCCGAGTTTCCACAGCAGATTTCTTGCACTTGAATGGATAGGCAAACTCAGAGAACTTCCCAAAGAATCTGGGGGATCAATCCGAGTTGATCTACCCCTGGTTTCCCTGTGTTTCATTGCCTCTAGACGATTTGCCCAATTTGGGACTTCTCGGAAGCCATATAAGGACCTGTATATATAGGGGGGGCTACACGCCACATGCATAGCCCTAGAACCCCTCTATGAGTCTGCGTGGATAAGGCGAGTTGTTGAGAGCAACAAATTTCAGAAGATCTCCCCAACCTATACCCTAACCAGGCCGCCCTTCTCGCTGGAGAAGAGCTCTGCCGTCCGAGCCGTTCGGGCAAGACAAAGGACAATAGCGGCATGCGTCGAGTTCGGGGAAGAGAGGCAGCGGTGGGGTTGCCCTCGCCATGTGCCCAGGTGCAGCAAGTCGCAGAGTCAACAATGGAGTTGACCGCGGGCTTGTGCTGGACTGCGCGGGAGAGTCATGCGCGAGGTAGAAGAAGACAGGGAGAAAAGACTCCCTTACCCTAGCAGCCGTGTGAAGGAATCAAGGGCAGAAGAGTAATCAGCCGATTTGTAAGGAAATTAAAGTAAGTCTTGCTTAGTAGACATGTCACTTTCTTATTGGCTTAAAAGTATTTATCTTGCATAAATCACAACTAAAGATTGGTAGCTCCGATGGAAATATGCAAAACATGAAAATTGATCAGGAGAACACGTAGAATTTAATAAAAATATAGTTGAAGACAAATTCTGATTGCAATTCAAAAAGTATGCAAAGATACTATCTTTAATGATTTAATTAATGCAAAACCCAAATCGTTGGTGATTGATGAATTAGAAAGGGTTTTAATGGATGATTAAAGTTAATACTAGCCTTTAATGATAAAAAGGAACATTAGGAACAAAAAAGACGAACTTTACATGTAATTCATTTGATTTAGAGTTCCATATGCATGAATATACTTTAATGGGCCTTGAAACCCTAATGTTGACTAATTCGACTATTAATGGCTTTAATTGATTAATCTCATGATTAAAAATTGGAATATGTTGAATCTAAGCTATTTCAAGAATTAAAGTTCCTAATTTGTGGATAAATACCCTAAATGTAATAATTAGGGTTTTCTCATGAATAAAAGGTGGAATTAATAGAAAATCAAGTTCATATGTGTTTTGGACCATAATGAACTTTGAGTTGATGATAAATGCGTATAATGATCTTGTCATGGATTAAAAGGATAAAAACAGTAGCTTTAATAGAAGAGGCTTAATAAGCTTAATTAATGAATAATTATGCCTTTAATTTGGAATTGAGAACTAGATGTGGAAATAACTAGGGTTTGTGATCAATTGCGTTAAATTAATAAAAGATGAAGTGAAACCCTAATTGCAAAGTAAACCCTAAAAAGGGCTAGTAACCCTAGGTCAGGATTAGGCCTATTAGATTTGTATACCATGATTCATGATAGAAAATATTGGATGAATATTTCAGGATAAAATTGTGCTTGCTTGATTTACTCTGGATTATTTATTTGCTTGGAATTGTTGATTCTGCAAAATAGGTATGTGGTTACGCTTATGACTACCCGAATTAGTTTTCCGGGATTTTATCGATGTTTCCATCGTGGCTTGAATTAAACTGTTGGATGTATTTAATTCATGCAAAGTATAATGTGAATATGACTATCACATAAGAAATATGCCTACTAGCTCAGATCCTAGTCCCCTCTGTAGATTTATAGATTGACCTAGTAAATGGCTACCAATGAGGGTAGGTCCATCAGGTCATTAAATGACTTAGTAAATGGCTACCAATGGGGTGGGTCCATCAAGTCATCATGAGTCAGGGATTGGTCTACCTTTGGGTAGGACCATGCAACTCCATAACCCTAGGTATTGGCTACCTGTGTGGTAGGGCCATGGGGGTAAGGATCTACCATATGAGAGAGGTGGTATCCATGTCCACTGTAGGGATGTTACAGAGAAAGGGGATAGGCAAGGATTGAGTAGTATTTCTTAAAACGTAATCTTGGTTGTTAAATGATATTTGGTTGATTACATTGTTAACATAGTTGCACAATTATTGTTTCCCCCACATACCAGCTTCGGCTGACCGATGTTTTATTTGTCGGTGTTTTAGGTACAAATGAAAGAACAAACAGTAAAGTGACATATGTGGAATTGAATGAGCAATAACATGCACAGGAGGATTAGTTATATTAACATCTTCATGGATAGAAGTTTAGAAATCCTAGTTTTTCCAAGGTAATAAAAAGTTTTATTTTATACCTGTTTTCAGTTTAGTTGGTAAAGTTTATTAATTATTAGTGATTATTTGTTGAACCTTTGATCCTGTTAATTGAATAACGACTCTGACCTTCAGGTCTCCCTTAATTGGGGGTTATCGGGAGGCGGGGTCGTTACACTGAATTTTAAGGACAATTAAGGAGGAAAAACTGACCCTATAGGCCGACCTACTAGGTCGGTTAAAAGAGAAAAACTATCCCAAGAGTGAACCACCTATAAGGTCGGGTAAGTTAAAAAAACTGACCCTATAAAGCAACAGAGGATTTCTCAGTCGAGAAATACGTCGACCGAGAATATTTCGGTCGAGAAAATTGTCGACTAAGAATGTACCATCTTAAGTAAGATTTGCTCGGTCAAGAAATTTGTTGACCGAGTAGATTTCAGTCGTTTGCTCGGTCAAGAAATTTGTTGACCGAGTAGATTTCGGTCGAGAAAATTGTCGACCAAGAAAGTACTGTCTTAAGCTTCCCAGAGGTTTTGTAAGGTCAATTATTTCTAAAAAATCGACCCTATAAAGCAAGGTTTGCTCGATCGAGAAATACGTCGACCGAGAGGATTTCAATCGAAAAAATTCTCGACCAAGAAGTATTTTCTTAAGCTTCTCAGAGGTCTTGTAAGGTCGATTTTTTAAGAAAACTGACCCAAGAGGTTTTAAATGGTATCCACATTTTTTGTAGACATATAAGGTCGGTTATTTGGAAAAACCGACCCTATAGATCGAGGCGCGAAGCCAAAATCGAGCAAATTTTCACCGTAGGAAACTTAATTGGTCGGCTTTCTGACCCCATTGCCTATAAGGTCAGTTATTTTAAGAAAACTGACCCTATAGAGATACACTACAAGGTCGGTTATTTTAAGAAAACTGACCCAAGTGGTCTTAAGTGGTGCCTGCATTTTTTGTAGACATATACGGTCAGTTATTTGGAAAACTGACCCTATAGAGATACACTACAAGGTAAATTATTTTAAGAAAACTGACCCAAGAGGTCTTAAGTGGTGCCTTCATTTTTTGTAGACATATAAGGTTGGTTATTTAGAAAAATGACGCTATAGGCAGTGACGTTCTTGGCAAAAAATGTAGAGTGAATAACAACCCGATCACCCTCTTAATCATATGGTAGATAGATGTAAATAGGAAGCCAAACTAGGTTTTGTAAGGTTCAACCAAGAAATGAACATCAATTATATAGTCTATTATACACACTCAAAAAAAAAAATTGATACAGATCCCGTCATGCAACCTATATTGTACAAATTTTCCAGTTTAGAAACTTTTGCATTGTTTAAGGGTGTTGAAATTTTCAAATGATCGATAAAAATTTGGAAGGAAGAAATTAGGCATATTGGATCCTAGAGGGGATAAGAACCTAACAACTACATATTAATCTGACAAAATATTATCAACTTCCAACATGAAACCAATATGTAATCATGTTTTTTTTGCAAAATGATAAATTGATAATCAAATACATTTTGTAATGTATAAATTTGAATTGAAATTGGATTTCTACATCATTCTAAACAAATTCAAGTACTGGTTTGTGTCCCCATCTTAGAAAATGAATTGTCCAAAATTTTCATTTAGAGATCAACCTATATCGGGAAAATCCAAACTAGAGACTAATTGTTGGTCTTAATTTGTACATTAAGTTTCAAACCCAAAGCAAACACTAGGTATACAAAAATTTGAATCCTAAACTGATATTTTCTCAGTTCATACCAAATTGGGATCATGGATTCTGATAAGAATATGAAAATTCTACTCTTTTGGAAAGTTACATGTGTAGAGGGTGCTTATTGTAATTATTCAATATATAGGAAAATATTGGAGGGAAGAAACCATGCATGTTAGAGGTCACTCCATCTTATTGATAAGAGAAATAGTTTCAAATAGAACTTTGACAATTAAGTTCTTATGATGATTTATGGGTAAGGGGCCTCATAGTACTTATTTAAGGGGAAGAATGCTCCAAGGAAGCAACTGGTCATGTTGAAGGAAAATGGTAGCCTAATTACTTCCTTTTATTCATATGATATATATATATATATATATATATATATATATATATATATATATATATATATATATATATAGAGTCAGGCTAGTGTACACTCGAGTGTACCGGAGGCACCGTACACCTCAGTCATTTTTGAAGATGCAATAAATTTTTGAAAAATCTAAACCGTTGATATTCTTAATTATCATAAGAACGTACTATATAATAAATTTTAGCTCATTTAGACACTTATAGGTCATGCATCTAAATGAGGCAAAAATCATGTATTTCAAATTAGTTTTGTTCGTCGATTTTGTTGTCCTTGGATGAGTGACTTACACTCATCCAAATGAGTTCAAATTTTGTATGTGGCCTATTATTACCATGAAGATCAATGGATTAGATTTTGGAAAAATATGGTCTAGATAGGAAAACACCATTGGGGTGTACGACGTGATTTGTACACTCGAGTGTATTCTAGCCTGACTATATATATACATATATATATATATATATATATATATATATATATATATATATATATATATATATATATATATATATATATATAAAGGGTGATGCAAGCTTTATTGTTATTATTCAAAAGAGAGGGAAATGTTGGAGGGAAGCGACCAAGCATGTTGGAGGGAGTAACAACTGATTGAATCCATCTCATTCATAGAACATATAGAAGTTGAGCCACCCCCTCCTATATATATATATATTCTATTCTAGTCCAAAATAGGATGTTAGAGAGAATAACAAACTGGTCAAAAAGACACCCCTAAATCCAATTCTCCTGAATCTGAACTGAAAAAGTTTCAATTTCTTGTATATCTAGGTCAATCTAACTATGAAAGTTGATGTTAGAATTGAACTTGAGCCTATCTCAAGTTAGGATTTTATCTATCTAGATCATACTCTAAGTGAAATTTTTGGATAATGCAGGTTCTGACATTCTATATACCTTTGAATGAGTGACCAACCACTATTCCTCCAACATGTCTAGTTGCCTCCCTTCAATATTTTTCCACTCCTATGACTATTTACAATAAGAAGTATTCACCCATAACTCGCATAATAATAGAATTGTCAATGTCTATTCAGACCAGTAAAAACAATCTGACCCAAACTCGCAAAATGTTGATATGGGATTTAGATTTTGTATACTCATGTTGGTCTATCCTTTAAAGTTGAAGCATGAATTAAAATTGAGTCACTCTCATGTTTAGATTTTATCAACTTAAATCACTTTGTAAGTGACAAATTTTAACAATCTTAATTTTGGCATGGGGCACATATCAATATCATTTGAATGTGTATAGAAGGATATAGCAATAGTGCTTGGTTCCCAATTACATGCTACAAAACTAGGTCTAGTTTAGGGCTTATGAATTTTCAAAAAAGTATGATATTATAATGGTTCTAGGTTGAAGATTAATAATCATTTACCTATAGTGATATACTTATATCTATATCAACATATCACATGTGACATGCCTACTTCTCTTACATCTTTTATGGTTAATTACATTAATGAATGGCATCCCCAGAGTAGAAAAAGCTAGACATCCTACACCACTAAATATAGATACATAAAGTGACCATGATTTCAATGACAAGCAACACTCATTTTGTTTTATGAGATAAAGATGAAAAAAATGAGATTTTGAAGAAAGCAACTACTTTCAAGAGAAAGTAGGTGGAAAATCATGAAAATGTACTAGGAAAAAAATCTTATTTATAGGTGATAGGTGTATAAAACATGGACACACTACAAGAAAAGCAATAAAGTCACCAATTATATCGGAAAAGTTCCTCAAGTTTATATGCAATAGGTATATAAAATATGGACATGATGCAAGAAAACAGGCATATCATTTGCAATACATAGATATAGATATAAGTGTATAAACAATGGTTGGTAAATGATTACCAACTTTCAACCTAGAAATGCCGTGGTCAATTTTTTGACAGTCATAAACCAAAAATTGAAATCCGAATTGTAGTGTCTAACTAGGAACCAATCACCTATTTCATATTTTTCTATACACATTCAAATAATATTGATTTGCATCCCATGTTTGAACCGAGAAAATGAAGCGGCTACCATGTTTGTGCAGAAAAATGAGGAAACCCATGAAGACGTGCTTATGAAAATAGCATGGATAAGGTAGACAAGAATAATGAGAGAAAAAGGGTAATGCATCAAGTTATATGTGGGGAGGGTGTTAGAAACCACTACAACACCCTTGTGGTATCATAAATCTCAATGGGGTTATGATGTTTATTTTCTTTAAAAAGGTCTTGTATGTGAAGTATATAAGAAAAAATATAAGGAAGAAACCATTTGCAACCAAATGTTAGATATAAAAAATTTATATAGGTGATAAACAACCTTGTTTGGTTATATCTTCACACCACTAAGAGGTTGGAAGGGTTAAAGAGAGAATGAGGTGATGTAAGAATAAGAAAACAACAAGATACAAATGGCATTAGTAATATCAAAATTGTATTGGAGATCATCAACCTTTGGTGCTCATATCTTCACACCACTAAGAGATCAGAAGAGGGGGGAGAAGAGAAAAGGCCACAATGTTCTGGTGTGCCTACCTTGTTTAGGCAATGGTGGGAGAGGATGATGCTCTTTCTTCTCTCAAGGAAGGGGAATTTTCACTCTTCTCTCTCTTTATTGTAGCCAACATTAATCCTATCCTTTTTGGAGGATATCCCAATCCTAAAAGCTCTAACCAAAGTGTCAACTAAAACTCTAGCCTCTTTTAAAATCCTAGCCAACCTCAAGCTTGAGTTTGCCTAAAAACAACATATATAACTGGTGGGGGTATATTTATAGTGGGTAGGAGTGTCCTAGGACCATGGTTTGGCTTGGAGTGTTTATCAAGCAAAAAAGGGATCTGAAGGTGGTTTGACATAGGATATGCGACTGCCCCTTCTAGGGTTTTCATGACACAGTTTGGTCAACTTGGTCAGAGCAAGAATACAAGGCATGCTCCAAGTGTGTGCCCTACCTTCCGTAGGTTTTTTTGAGTGCATTTGAATGATATGGAATTGATTGGACAAAGCATGAGATGTGGGAAACATGGGCAATGTTCCAGGTGTGTGTTCTACCTTCTATAGGATTTTGGGATGCATTTGGATGACATAAAGTTGACCAGATAAAATGGGAGACACATGGAACACAATGTTTGTGCCAAATGTGTGTCCCATATTCCACATGCTTCCTAGGGTGGGTACGAGATGCTACAGTGGGAATAGGGTAGGCAGGGGGTGGGGTCCTTGCAAGTGTGTGTCATGCCTCATGTGGTTCAATTCTAGTGGATTCAGACTCAAATACAAATGTATATCTACCTTATACATGTTTGTAATGCATTTTCATGGATAAATTCACCTTCAATGATGAGAATTCGATTCATGAGACAACCTTAGGTCATGTTCTTGGTGAAAACATAAAAAGCAGTATGTAATGGATCACTCATGTATTGAATGTTCAATCCGGTCAGAGGCTTGCCCTAGAAGGGATTTTTTTAATAGTACAAACATGACTTCTAATCATAAGAGATATAGATTCATCTTTTGATCATTCATCATGTGGTTTTGTCATTCACGATGTTTATTAAATCACATTTTGAAATGTGATCGTGCATCTAATCATAATTATTGTGGTCAGTTAGATTGTTGAGCATCATGTTTTGAATCATCATCTTGGAATCCCTCAAAACATTACTCTCAAGCTTAGAATGTTTGTATCATTCTCTCTCACTCCAAGGTGACCTTTAGTGCCTTTCAGCTAGATTTTAGTGAATATTGTTATGTCCATAGTTTGTAATGTCACATGTTCTCATTTTGAAGTTAGTTTTCATATCTATTTTTAAACCATTACTCATATTGATTTAGTTTTCATATCTATTTTAAAACCATTACTCATATGGATTGACACTTGTCACTATTTTACACATTCAAAAAATAACTTGAGAAAACTCAAAAATGGAGTTTCGACAAGTTTCCCCTCTCAAGAAGAGGTATGAATCATGGTTGGTGAATCTATTGATGATCAGGGCTAAAAAAACTTAATACTAATAGATAATCATAATCGCATGTGCCAATATGACTAAACCAAATGTTGGCTAAAATGTGATGCAATCATACTCATGGAAATAGTAATATTGATTTATGAAATGTATTTTAGTTACATGAGTAAGGCTTTAGATATTGCATTTGCTTGTCCCAATGCATCAAAGGAATCAACAAAACTACATGCAAGCACATAGTTTGTCATGTCACATGTTCTCATTTTGAAGTTAGTTTTCAAATCTATTTTTAAACCATTACTCATATTGATTGACAGTTGTCACTATTTTACACATTCAAAAAATAACTTGAGAAAACTCAAAAATGGAGTTTCGAAAAGTTTCCCCTCTCAAGAAGAGGTCTGAATCATGGTTGGTGAATCTATTGATGATCAAGGCTAAAAAAAGCTTGATACTAATAGACAATCATAATCACATGTGTCTATCTGACTAAACCAAATGTTGGCTAAAATGTGATGCAATCATACTCATGGAAATAGTAATATTGATTTATGAAATGTATTTTAGTTACATTAGTAAGGCTTTAGATATTGCATTTCCTTGTCCCAATGCATCGAAGGAATCAACAAAACTACATGCAAGCACAAGGTTTGAAACAAGATGTTTGTAATATAACACTTTTGGCATGTAGTTTCTTATCTCTTTGATGATTATTTCCAATGGTAGTTGGGGGAAGTGGTTAAATCATGATATGCATAGCATGTTGCGGCTTTGTAGAGTGAACAGGAGGTGAAATGCCTCTAAAAGGGATGAAATCAGCATTTTTGGGCCTAAAAATCCAATATTGATGGGAGGTAAAATCCCATCTTGACTAGTTGGGCTATGGGTGATGCATGTGGTTGGCTTACTGATCTAGCCAGGGAAAGGACTGTAGTGGGATGTGTACCCACTCTACACCCCTTTGGTGTGGAAGCATGGGCTTTTTTGGGGAAGGCATGACATTTTCGCTCCTTTTTTCCAAAAAAAATAGAAGTCATGGGGATGCTAATTAAGTGTGTGCCCCTCCTTTGACTACCTTTATAAACACAATGTTGGGGTAGAAGTAGCCTCACAACTTGGAAGCTCAATCTATCACTCGCGCAAAGTAAGAAAGAAATGAGATTGTATTAGGACATTAGCAAGACTAAACAAAGTGTGAACTTACATCTTCTTTCATTTTTTCTCTTGATTTCCTCAAGTTGTTTAAGATGGATTTCTCCTCTACCCATAGATTGTATTTTGACTCCATGGGAGATACATTCTATGTGGTTGAATTTGGGTGTCTTCATCATTGTTCACTTATGATGGGGATATGGCTAAGTTGGAAATGAGATATGGATTGAAAAGATAATGGTCATTTGGATAGCCTTCATTCTCCAATACATCTTTCTGGACATGAACTTGATGGGTGTTATGGTGCAATTTTGGGATCCAAAAGTCTACAGTTTATGGCTCATCCAATTTTATACGGCACCAACACAGGAATAGATGCATTACAACATGTGCCTCTTTTTGTGTGATAGGTGGTTTTCCTAGTTCACTCATGACTCCCTAGTACATCTTTTAGCTGGCTTGTTATGTGCGAATAAGATCATTGATACTTCTTTCTTAAGTAGGAGAGATGAGATGGTACAATTGTGGATATTATGGGACTTCTTTCAATCATAAAAGTTCCCACCTTTACATTGTTACTTGAGAGGTCACTTGGTAGCATTTCTCATAATGTTGTTTGGGTAGATATTGTTTTAATGCATGGGGGATAATGTCTATGCCCAAGTGCTTCCAGTCATGGAGGTCATCATTTAAGGCAAGTGTATCCTTCCCTTAATTATGTATAAATTGTTCCATTGCATAACTAATGTGAATCACCATGGTTTCATAGAGGGTGGACTCCTTTGTTCGCTTTAGATTTGGGTGTCCACACACACTGGTTGTGATGGGTTCATGATATCCCTAACAAGAGATATGAATTTAGTGGTCTTATATCATAATTCTTCATAGAACATTGGTGTTAAGACACCCAGAGATTATGGTCTCCTGGCAAGTTGGTTGGTGGCTTTGATAGATTAGGATGTTTGTTGGCGTTGGGTGACAGTAGATGGAGGCACAAAGTCACATCCACTAGAAATCATAGGGTATCATAACCTTGTCATACACCAAGACTTAAGCATTATGCAGTTGATGTATTGCCCATGAGTAGGACACACATCATGGATAACAAATTTGTAACCTTAATTGGCACACTCTATTGCATTGATCCACAAGCGCACTAGCTTAGGATTTATATAGAGCATGCAAGTCAATGAGTGATCCTCAAGGAGTGGGTAGCTAAGGCTATTTCTCTGGGTTTCTAGAGGGTTTCAATGGTTTAAACTTATGCTTTTGAGTTAATAGAAGATGAACATACAAGATGGAAAGGCAAGAATCAAACCTAGATTGACCCTACACAATTAATACTAGCTAACAAGCTGAACAACAATTACACTAACTAAGAAAGAAAGTGTAAACTGGACTTAAGCAGGACAATTAATTAAGCAAAGAAAGCTACTGATACATTAAGTACTTAGTAGAGTAAAGCCTATCACAAGAAACTAAGAACAAGATCTAATCACCCTAGCAAGAACTAAGTATGATGAACAAGAACATGGACTAAGCAAGCAAAAGACAACTAGCTAGCAAGGGAACAAATTAGGGTTCTAGCAAGTAATTGGGGAAGTGGGCTATTTTGGGGGATATGAAATCATCAATCATGTACAAGGATCCTACTCATGCACACACATACAACAACTAAGTTATCATACCAAACTATGAAGATTAATGTATAATATGCATCCTACCATATTAGTTAACCACAGGTGGCATGGTGGTGTATAGGGAAACTAGTCCCTGTCACATGACATTTACCCTTATGAAGCTCTATGAACTAAGGGATAGGTAGATGCGTCTGGATTATCCAATTCTATTTTTATAGGTTGTATTATCAAAATATACTTAGGGGAAAGGACCAGTGTGGGGTTTTGGTAAAGGGTATGCCACCTTCCACTATCCCCATTCAACCACTAAACAAGCCTTTTTGCTAAGTGCACATGGATGATTATGTTGATTAAATTTGATATTTGCACACTTTCTTTTTTGGCGATGATAACATTTCTCTTTTGTGAGTGTTTCAAATATCAAGAGATGTATAGATAATTTTTTTGAAGATATTTGATTAAATAGAAGTGGTTATTTATCATGTCTACATTTGTATAAGGCATAATATTACAAGTCATTAGATATCATATTGTATCAAGCTATGAGTCAAGTCCAAATATCCTAAACCTAATTTCACATTTATATTAAGCCTTTAGGAGGATAGTTAGATCACATTAGAAAAATCATTTATTGTGTTTTTAAAAGTTAAATGATGCATTTACAATAACAATTTTGGTTGAAGTCTTTCTAGACCAAAATCTTCACTGGTCTAACTCTTCCCCGACTGAGCAAAATTCTTCATGGTCAAAATAGACATTGAATAAAATGTGTCATTGTAAAAATTTCCAAAGAGAACAACTCTCGGTCAGACTATAGTTCGACCAAGAGGACCCTCGGTCGAAATACAATTCGATCAAGGAAGTTTTGTCAAAATAATTTTGAGTACTCCATTAGCCATTGTTATTAAGTGTTTTACTAGTCTAAAGTCTAATTTGACTCTAACATCATCCAAAAATCTCCCAACAATGATCCTAAGTATGCTTAAGTATTTCCTATATATAGCATAGCTCCACTGACACTCAAAACACACTTGAGCACTCGATTACTTGCATAATTGAAGCTTGAACCAAAGATTTATCAACTCATGTTAGCTACAATATTTGAGTGCCCTATTCTACCATTCACATACTGTCCTAACCTCAGTGGAAGTGACTCATACACTTGATATAGGATATTTGTGTATTGGGAGCATTGGTGTTCTCTCTCTCTCCAATCTTATTCAACAACATTGTTTGAGTGTTCTTGGACTACTTCTTATGATAAGGTTGTCTAAGAACTGGCTAGAGAGGAATACGTCTTCTCACCAGTGCTCTTCAAAGTCATTAAATAAGAGGTGAAGGTTCATTGCTCTTCAAGGCTATTATAGAATATTTGAAGGTTTTTTGATCTTACTTGTCCATGAAAGAAGAGGGTAACAATTGTACTTTTGTATTGTTCCTTGGGAGGTTAATAAAAGTTTATTGTTACAAATCCTGGTTGGAAACAACCAAGTAGTGAACTGGCATCATTTGATGGAACCACTCTAAATCTTTTCCTCTTGTGGTTGATTGCTTATCTATCTTTTCTTTAACAATTTTTTTTATAAATGATCAAATCAGCTCTATTCACCCCCCTAGATATATGAATTGGTATGAGAGCAAGCCTTTAAATAATCTTAACAGGTTTTAAAGGATGGAGGGAAATGCGCTAAGCCCTCTCAATCTCAAAGGATCTCATGTGAGCCGACCGCTAGTATTTGAGGACACAAACTAAACGTATTGGAAGAGAAGGATGCAGTTCTGCTTCCAAGGGATCAACTTCGGTCTATGGAAGATGGTTTCTCTTCCATACAAACTTTCAAAGGAGGATCTAGATAACCAGAATTCAACGACACTAAAAAAAATGCAAAATTCAATGCAAAAGTAGTTATTATTGTTTATACTTTCCTATCTACCAGTGAATCAAATCACATATCATCATGTGAGTCTACATACAAAATCTGGATACAACTTTTGGTGACAGATGAGCAAACTAAATAAGTTAAGAACACAAAAATAATATGCTGAAACATAAGTTTTAATTATTTTGCATGAATAAAACTAAAGCTATCGCCGAAATATATGCTAGATTTTATACTCTTAGAAATGCCTTGAGTGTTTTAGGTAAACATATGACTAAGGAGGAGCATGTGCCTAAGATGCTTTGATATTTACCTCCCAAGTTCAAAGACAAGGTCACCACTATAGAAGAGTCAAGTGATTTATCTACATTAATGATGAACCAACTTTGTGACGACCCCCTCCCCTTGTTATCCCCAATTAAGGTGGACCACGAGGGCAATGAACATTATCATAATACATGATCGATGGTTCATCAAATAACCAGATATAATTATAAAAATTTCACTAAATGGTAAAGAGTTTGAACAATATAAAAGATAGACTCTCCACTAAGGAGTTACATTTAAAGGGAAAACTACTATTTGTAACTGAAAATAAAATCGTCTATCTATATCCTCTAGAAATTGCATTAAATCTTTTCGTTTAGTGCCTTCTTCTCTAGATGACCTTTTTTCATCATACTTGCATAATAATAGGAAATTAACCTAAAATATAATGAAATAAAAACATGGTCAATATAACAAGTTATATTGGTATGCGGGGGAGATAAAATATTCACATGTAGGTGTAATAGTATAATCAATTATAGCAACAATTATGATTACAAAATTGAACAAGCATTTTCTTATTTTAACCTCACCACCTTATCCTTTTATCTCAATGGTGTGCCCTCTCTAAGGGGAGCCTCTTTATGGGAAACCTTCTCTGGCGGTTTTGGTCTGTGTAGTGGACATTTCACAACCTTCCCTCACCCAGGCTAGGTTTCATACACAGTCCTTCCTTTCTGGGCCTGATCACTAGTCATCCCCATGATGACATTAATCACCCCATGATATTTAACTCACCATAGATGATACAAGGTTTAAGCAGTTTACATTTATATATTATGATATCCATAGTGACTTTATAGATTGCAAGATTTATATAAACAAGCACAATTTATTTTGAAATCAATCCGACAAACCTCGGAAAACCAAGAAAGTCATTTAAATCGGGTAGTCATAGGCATAACCACATACCTTTCTCAGGAGTAACTTGATGTCCAAGCAAAAAGGCAACAAACAACCAATCAAGCAACTATTTTGAAAATAAAGCATAATACCCATGTATCTAACATTAAGACTGACCTGGGGTCCAAGTTAGGGTTTTGGGGTCAAATAGGGTTTTGGCTTCCCAAACCCTAATTATCACTTTTCGTGCCTTTTTGGTTTACAAACACCCTGATTTTATCATCATCTGCATTTTTAACTCAAAAAACCATCTCATATTATATCCAAGATATCCTTTTTATACAAAAAGATCAGTATTTGACTATTAAGAACAATTAAACATATTAAGATCATCAAAACCTAGAAATTCAGAGTTTTAAACATTAAACACATTAAAGTTGGTAACTTGAAGCAATTTTAGAATTAGAGACAAAACTAGGTCTTAATTATATTTTATTGTATTCCTCACGTTGTTCTGATCATATATATATATAAAATGTCATCATTGGACCATCCTACTCACTACAACAATTTTTAGCAATTTAATTAGTTTCACACCAATCACATGTTGCCACCTAGGCAGTGCGTCCCGGTCCTGGCCTTAACAACCAAGATGAGCCGACCAATGGGCTCGTGCCAGCTAGGTTGGGTGCACTCGTGTGGAACCATGTTATCCAGAATGAAAACAAGGTAAATGATAGAGATGTCTTTACCTGCCTTGAAGAGGAGACATGGTAGATGGGTCTTTTCAGTTCCATGGTTGTCTTCAACCTCACTGCATTCACGACCAACATGGTTGGTCATCAATGATGGTTGACTTTGAGGTTCTGACCTTCTATGCGGCAAGTAAGGGGACTATCACCATCACCCTGCTCTAGCAAACTCAACGTGGGCTTCAATTTCCCTAGAGATGATCAGAGTTAGTGGGACAAGAAGAGAGTATCTCCCATGAGATACCATAGAGAGGTAGATGTGAAGAATGGGTCTAGCGAGAGAATTGGGGGCAAGGAAAGATGCACACGATTGAGTAGAGCTTCACAAGCCAAAGTGTAGTTTTTCGTAGGGTCCCTAGCCCTCTATTTATACTTAATCATGTTGGTAGAGTTTCCTCTAGGATGGAAAATAGGGAAAATATTCTAGAGCCCCTCCAAGCCAGGACAAACTTAGGATAGATGGGTTCGTCTTGGCTTTACGAAGACAAAAAATAGGTTTCCAACTTGCTCAAGCATTTAATCATGAAGAAGACAATTTGGAAATCTCAATTTACATGCTCCTTCTTTCCTTATTCGTCACGAGCTAGGTGACGATCTGTTGATCATTAGATCCAAATCTAATGGTCGGCAAGGTGTGTGACAAATTGAATTATCTAGATATAGTTCAAGTATAAAAAGGATTTGTGACATTCAATGCACATTTTCCATAATTCTTTCACTTTGGGATTTCTAAAAAAAAATATAACTCTTATTCTGTTAATAATCCGAAATTTTGAGGGAAAGTTCTTATTGAATTTTTCTAGGTGTGGGCAAGGTTTGAGGCTAAAATTCAAAAATAAAAGATACCTTTCTTAGTATCTAAGTCTCCCTATTTATCTTATCATTTAAGTCATCAAACCTATTGTTTTCTCTTTCTACTTTTCCTATATCCTTTATTTTGATTACTTTTTCCATTAGGAATAACATGGAAACAAAACTAATCCATTAGTGGACTTGAACACCACTTTTCTAGAAAATTCCACACAATTCCATATTATTTGTCCATTACATTTAGTAATTCATTTATTTTAGGATTTTCTCTCTTTATTTTCCCCATGTACATTATTGGATTATTGAAAATAGTAGAAATCACAAAATTCATAGCAAAGAAAAATTTGCCAAAAGAAAATCATATATTTAAAACAAAGCACAACAAGTTTCCAACATGTCCTCTTTATTCAAATAATTGTATTTCAATTATGAATACATGTGAAAAACCATGTTATAACAAACTTATTGGTAATTTGAAGACACATGAAGTGAATCTCTAGGAGGAGACCAATATAGAAGAAGAAGAATGTAAATATAAGAAAAAGACATTGCCTTCAAATGCGCTGTGGGACACGTCTCGGAGAAAACATTATTAACGATGCGGAAGCGATTAATTAGTAGCAGAATTATTAAAAATCATTGAAAATTAAATTTTTTTCATAAAGGTCCACAAATTGTAGGACTCTTTCATACAGAAACAAGATAAGTTATTTACAAGCTGATACATCAGCACATCTCTGTATCATCACTTCTCGAGAATCACAACATCAATTACCCTGTTTCACTGTACAAGGCAAGATATAAAAATCTCGAGGCATTACGCCAAAATCTCAGATTTATAACAAACCATCTACTGACTCCTAGGACCTAAGAGTACAGAGATGACACATAAGAATTTCTATATATACAAGACCTAACAGACAATGTCTCCACCTGAGGATCACTGCTGTCCCTGATGTTGCTGCTGCTGCTGGTCACCCACTGAAGGGTTCCTTCGTCCTCAGTGTCTACCTAAAAAGTTGAATCCTACGGGGGTGAGACATTTGAATAATTGTCCCAGCAAGAGTTATAACTCTCTGCCAGAAGCATTGCTATTGCAAGTCTTAAAATAACAATGAGCAATAGAACTATAATTATTCAACAACAGGCAATTCATTGAATAAACTAAGTAGAGCAGTATTCTCTAAGCAATCATTTCAATTATAACTTGATTGAATGACAAGACATATATCAATAAGGAATATGAAGAACATGTATACTAGTTATTCAACTAGAGCACTATAAACAATGTATCATCAATCATTGTTTCTCGTAGTTCAACCTAAGCAATTATGCTATACGGCTGATTACATTTTTCAAACATATTTATGCCCTGGGGAGATGAGTTACACCTCTCATACTCCAACCGACCATTACGAAATCGCAATCGGTACCATACGTAGGTAATTAGAAGAGCCGTGTATTCCTATGACCTCATCTTCCTCAGTCAGTGTGAGGTACAACATGTAGGACATCTTATGTCTCTGCCATAATAGCTTTCCAGGGTATTATGGCAACTTCGCTATTAGAGTTACAGTAGCATGCTGTAATCTTTTCGCCATCGAGGGATTTCTTGTTTATCTCACATCGATGCAACATTAACAACATCATCAGGAGATTTGTGATACATCATCCCGACATATACATATAATGAAGGATTGAGAGATTAAATTTACATCTCACATCAATTCCCTCATTAGGACGTAAGGATATTTGCATCCATGACCCCCACATACTCAAAAGTATGCTCTCTAAGAGTTCCCTTAGGAAAACCTGTTCACCATCATCTAACTTCTGACAATGATGGATCTATGGTCAAGTCTCTACATGATATCATTATACTTGATTATTTAAGTACATTATGGCATTCTTTTAGCATCAGGCATGTTTTCAGACATAAACCATTAAAACAATTTCTATAAAGAAAGAGTACTAATTGTATTAAGTTCATTTCACATCTAGTTATCATTGGGATATCAATACCTAACCATCTCATCATTATGATTCAAGAACATGGGTTTTCAAACCCTTAGTTCAGCAAAACACTTGTTACCAAGTAACATATTGCCATCAAGTCTTTTAACAATGTGAACATTATTGTAGCAATACTGATATTTCTCATGGCTCATACAGCCTATCAGTCTCATTTGTTACCTCTCACTAGGCAACATAGCATATCATTGCTTTCAAAGATTATAAAGTGCTTTTAATGAATATTGCATCATAGCTCTTACCAGGCTATGCTCACTATTTCATAAAAACCTGCAATGATAACATGCACATTATTTCTATATCAACACAATGTACAATAATGATAGCATCACTATTGGTTAAGGTTTACTTGCAAATCAACTCCAAGTCAAGTATAGAGCACCACGGCCGTGCAACCAAGAACGGCCGTGCAAGGGGAAGCCACCATGACCGTGCTACCTTGCATGGTCGTGCTACAGAAGATCACCTCGACCATTTTACACTTATGAAATCAATACTTCAAACTGATTAGGGTTTACTATTCATATCACATCACTCAAGGTTAGAGTTCTTATTTAGCATACTCTGAATTAGGATTTACTATACTCATCACATTACCCTGGGTTAGCATTTACTATTCACATTAAATCATCCTTGATTAGGGTTATCATTAATATCTCACCATTAGGGTTTACTATTCACCCTAAGTAGGAATGATCAACAAAGTACCTTTAATTTAAGGGTTACTATGTCATCATTATGAATTAAGATTATATCATCATCATGTATTAGGGATACTCCCATTATTGCTCTCAATTAGGGTTATGATTCATTAACCATCATAATTAGGGTTTCATGATCTCACTAACATGGATCATACCCTAATTAGGTATTCATTTATATTGGGAATCCATTACTTAATTAACATTCATATAAGAAGTCTTCTCTCTCATCTTTCTATAAGTTAATGTTTGCATTACCTTTGGTTAGGCTAAGTCAATTCAATATTGACATCATGGGTTATGTCATTTCTAATGTGATCATTAAAGCTCACTCATTCAAAGAGTACTAACCACTCTATCCCATCAAGGGTACCTTTGTTATAATCACCATTGATTACATCATGTCCTAATCAACTAACTACTTGGTCCTTTAACCACATTAAGTATTCATGAGGTTTAGGTTAATCAACCACTAAACCATCTTGACCACTAAGGCATCAAACGATCTTGACCTATTTAGACCTCAATCGGTCTTGCACACTAAACCTCCAAATGGTCTTGGATTTCCCTTGAAACCATTTGGTGATGAAGACCGTTTGTTCATGTTTGACTTTGAAACCATTTGGTGGTGAAGACCATTTTGTCATGTTTGACTTTGAAACCGTTTGGTGGTGAAGACCGTTTGGTCATGTTTGACTTTGAAACTGCATGGACACAACCGACCTTGAAACCGCATGAGACTAAACGGTTTGGGATCGTTTGGTCCCAAACGGTCTTGAGACCGTTTGGTCCAAACCACCTCAAAACTGCAAGGACCAAAAAGTGTCTCAACCACTTCAAAAGAATTAGGGTTTCCAATGTTGAACCCCTCAATCGATCATGCACATGTTAGCCACTCATCAATTGAGTTAATTAGGTCAACCTTCAACTGATTTGACCCTAAATTGACCCTCAATTGATCATCAATTGATAATCAATTAGGGCTTGGATCAATTGGATTAGGGTTTGAAATTGATGACCCTTAAACATATTTCATTGTGAGTCTAATTGATTTGAACCCTTTGACCCATCATCCAATTTGGTCATGACCTGACCCCAAATGGTCTTGGGATCATTTGGATGACCTCCAAACGGTCTTGAGACCGTTTTATCAAGTCAACATCAAAAACCAACTCAACTAAATAAGGTTTGGCTCATTGGATTGATCACTAGGTCAACAATCAATTACACTTCAACTTGTTACCTTTAAATCTTCAACCACTTAACCATAGTCAACCCTAGACCTCCAAACAGTCTTGGGTGACACCAAACGGTCTTGAGACTATTTGGGTGATCCCCAAATGGTTTTGAAACCGTTTGGGTCACTCAACCCAAACTTCAACATAATTCAATTATTAAAATCAACAATTAACCCGATTAGGGTTTTGATGATTGTTGGACCTTTGATTGGTGAACCACTTGGAATTAGTTGATGATTTTTGGTAGGTAGTTAGTCTACATTATTCTCAACAGAACTCCAAATGGTCAACACCTGGTAAACACCTCCAAACGGTCTTCGACCGTTTGCTTCTATGCGGTCTAGTGAAACCGTTTGCATTCAAACGGTTTGAAACTGTTTGCTCCCAAACGGTTTGGGAAACCGTTTGAGCAAGGTTGGGAGACCGTTTGTTAAAGTAAAGTCTTAGATAAACATAGAAATTAATGTCATTATCTTCTACCTTTGTTAAACCAAGAATAGGGGCTGTTCTTCACGGAAATGATAGCAAGATCACAAGAATAGTAAAAGAACAAGAATAACCAACGATTTTAGGAGAGAAGGATGCATTAACAAAGCTTAAGGGTTAGAGTTATAAAACCCATTTCTAGGACTGATCCAGAGCTCCAAGATCCATAGCTTTAATGGTGTATTGAGCTCCAGTAGTTGTCCAAGGTCCGTTCTTCAAGTTTTGGATGAAGAAGATGGCTAGAAAGGAAAATCGTGTGAAGAACACCATGAATCTAACCTTATATTGTGGTTTCCACCATGAATTCGAGGTAGATGGTGATCAAAACTTACCAATCTTAGTTGGGTCGTCCTTCCTCTGGTCCAGATCTCTCCCTTGGTCGGCCAAAGCAAGGTTATGAGAAAAGAAGCTAAGGAAAATGATCCTTTGTGTTATTGGAAAAGATACCTTATATATATATTTATGGGTCTTTTCAAAGAAATAAAGGAAAAAGATAGATATTTCCTTTTATCTCCCAAAAAAAATCCACCAAGGATTCCTCCATCCTTGGCCACGTTTCCACCTTCTAATCTCATGCAAAACTCCTCCTTTATCCAAGGTTTAAAGGAAAAGAACTAATCACCTTTTAAGAGAGGTATATTAATATCCACCCTTATTGGATATTACTTAATATATTATTAGTGTGAGTAGTTTCCACTCCTACCATGATCTTTTTGGTGACCAAGCATGACACAAGCTCGTCCATTTTATTACAAACACATACTCCAACTTTTGGTTGAAGGGCTTCATAATTAATATATTTCTTTTTGCATTAAATTATATTAAAGAGCCTTTTGTGCTTAAATCTTGGTTATCTTAACATCAAGATTCTCTCTCCTTCATGATCATTCAAATGAGGCGCCCCTCTTATTTTCTTTGCTCTTCTTGATGCCAAGAAACATGATAGATCCTCTAGAGGGTATATTTTACATGTTGGACCCTAGGTTTTGGGTAAATTACACTTTACACCAAAACTAGGTTTTAAAGCACAAGGATTGCTCTACAAGCTATAGCTTGGTACCCAAGCCTGTGAAAACTGTACCACTTCATCATATTCACTCTTATGATGTCTCATAATTAGAGGAACATCTTAACATGTGAAATTTGCAAGTTAACCCCTCTACTTGGGTAATTTGCACTTTAGTCCATTATTAACACAACAATGTTCCAACATTATTAAAAAAGGACTGAAATAGAAATATAAGTTCCTCAAAAGCTTTAATTATTTTTCAAGGAATATAAGCAAGAATCTAATCAACTTTATTGGACAAAACACCTAGGGTTAGTACATAACCTAGGTCAGGGATGTTACATGCGCTGCCAAAGCTGGCTCCAAAATCACCACTCAACTCATCAGTGATTCAAGTGAAGATGATGAAGAGACCTTAATTGTAAACAATAAGAAGTATAAAAGAGTTTATCCTAAAAAAACTCTAGTGTGTGTTCCTCTTGTACTGCCAGGTGCTTTGAATATGGAAAGAAAATACACCTAAAAATAATTGTCCTAAGGCACATTAAAATAAGAAATCCTCTCTCAAAAAGAAAGAGGATAAATATGATACGTCCTAAAGTTGCTTGGGATGCACCAAGTGGAGAAAGGAAAATTGATGATGAAGATGATGAGGTAAATGTCTCATGGATAAGTCAACCATAAAGGAAGAAGAACCCAACTAGGTAGATACTTTTTACTTGTCTAAAGAAGAAATTATTATCATTCTTGAAGAGACTCTTAATAAGTATATTGAATGTGGAAACAAATAGAAGAAACTAGCTAAAATTGTTGATGAACTTCATGAAAATCTTGAAAATATGAGTATAGAAAATGATAATCTAATATTTTCAAATAGTACACTGAAATAATCCATTGATGGTTATAAAATTAAAATACTCTTGTTAGAAAATAATAATCATCATCTCTCTCTTGAAAAGGTTGAATTACTTGCCAAACTAAATGATTATCAATCCCAAACTATTCTATGCAATCATTCAAACTATGATTCTCTAGTAGTTGAAAATGATACTTTGCTCTCTACTGTTGCTTATTTAAATAAAGATGTATCTAGATTGATTGAAGAAAATAGTAAACTACAAATTACTTTCTCTATAATTATGC
The DNA here is from genome assembly GCA_963693085.1 of Alisma plantago-aquatica. Lineage (NCBI taxonomy): Eukaryota > Viridiplantae > Streptophyta > Magnoliopsida > Alismatales > Alismataceae > Alisma > Alisma plantago-aquatica. The sequence goes on from OY856415.1 coordinate 493,103,282, forward strand.
AAGGAATTTTTTTTTTTGAAACAAAATCTAAATAAATATTATAAGCAAGTTGGATGAAGAGGTTTGGGATATGTGCCAAGGAATGAAAGCACACATGTACCTAGGAAAAATACCATATCTGTGTCTAAAAACAAAGTGATTGATTCTCATAATATTGTAAGGAAAGATCAAATATAATATGTGACATGTCATTATTGTCAACACCTTGGACACTACTCATTTACATGTTCTTATCACAAGAAGGGACCCATTAACATGGTTTGGTTCCTGAAGACCCCAACTTAAATTAAGTTGAGGATACACTTGACAATGACCAACACTTAATTTAAAAATTGTTGTATGCCATTTTTCTCAGGTCAAACATAAACTTACATTGTTTATATTTTTTTTCTCTGGGAAATACATATTTGTTTATGACTCCCACATACTACCTCTCAGTTGATAAATTTCTCAATTGAGGGTCCCCATTCGAAACATAGATCATAGAAAATAACTATGTAAATACATTTGCTATAAAATTGAATTGTTTATATGCTTGTTCATTTATTATATAAACCATCAAGGACTCCACTTGGGTACCAAAAATCTCTTATTTGCATGATTGGGCGGTTGATAGTGGTTGTTCCAAGCACATGACCAGAAATAAAAATACCTTTAGCAAACTAGAAATGAAAATAAATGGATATGTTACCTTTGCTGATAGTGGAAAAGGTACCATCATTGGAATTGTTAATATCAGAACAAATATCTCTATTAAAAAGTATCTTTTATTTGATGGTTTTCTTCATAATATACTTAGCATTAGCCAACTTTATAATAGTGGACATGATATCTTATTTAACATTTTTTTTTGCAAATTACTTGATAAAGACACTAATAATGTCATCTATTAAGGAAAAAGAATATGAAATCTATACATACTTAGGCTAACTCCATCAAATATGTTCAAGGAAAATGTCTTATTTCAAATGATGATACTCAAACTCTATGGCATAGAAGACTAGGACATGCTACTTTTCATATAATAAGGATTTTGATAAAAACATGATTTAGTATGTGGCTTACCTACAACTTCTTTTGATGAATCTGAAAATTTTGAACCATGCACTTTAGGTAAACAAGTCAAAACTTCTTTCAAAAGCAAATCTAATTTCTTAATACTACTCATTCACTTGAACTTATTCATATCAACTTGTTTGGTCCCATGTTGACTCAATCAAAAGGTGGTAAAAAGATTGCTTTGTGATTGTTGATGATTATAGTAGATATGCATGAGTTCATTTTGTTTTTGGCAAAGATGATACTGTTGAAATGTTTATCAATTTTTTTTCTAAAGTAGAAAATCAATTTCAAACAAAATTCTTCTCTATTATAAATGACCATGGTGGAGAGTTTGAAAATCATATATTTGAAGAATATTATTCATCTAAAGGTTATAGCCACAATTTCGCTACTCCGTGTACCCCTCAACAAAATAGTATAATTGAAAGAAGACAAAAATCTTGATAGGAAATATCTAAAACCATGCTTTTAGAACATAATATTCCTAAAACCTTTTCGGCTGAAGCTGTAGATACATCTTGTAATGTTCAAAATTAAATTTGTTTCACCTACATCTTAAAAAGACTTCTTACGAAATATTTTTTTACTAAAAAGTCTGGCATGGATTATTTTCACACCTTTGGAAAACCTTGGTATATTTCTAATACTAAAGATGATAGAGATAAATTTAATCCTAAGTCACAAAAAGGTTTCTTTTTAGGATATTCTACCACATGTAAAGCTTATAGAATTTACAATCTTGTCTCTAAAAAGGTAGAAGAAACAATCTACATAAAATTACATGAGATCCTAATCAATAATAACTTAGATAATGACATAAATATACAATTGAAGAATTACATTTTTCAATACAAAATAATAACAATGCTAAAATGTGAAAAAATTTGGACACATCATAATCAACACCAAGATTAAATAAAGATCATCCACAAGAACTTATTATTGGAAATCCTTTGGACAAAGTAAAAAACAAGATCATCTCTTCAAGATGAAGCAAATACATCTTTTGTCTCAATTATTGAACATAAGAAAGTGGATGAAGCTCTTAAAGACAATTATTTGATTGTATCAATGGAATAAGAATTAAACCAATTTACTAAAAATGATGTGTGGGATTTATTTCCAAGACCCAAAGATAAAACAACTATTGGAACAAAATGGTTTTTTAGAAACAAACAAAATGAAGCCTGTGAAGTTGTTAGAAATAGAGCAAGATTAGTTGCTCAAGGTTATAATTAACAAGAAGGAATAGATTTTGATGAGACATATGCTCTGGTAGCTAGGCTTGAATCAATTTGAATGCTTTTTGCCATAGCTACACATAAAACATCAAACTATTTCAAATGGATATAAAAAGTGCATTTTTAAATGGAATTATTGAAGAAGAAGTATGTGGTGCCTAACCTCCCAATTTTGAAGATTTTAATCATATTGATCATGTATAAACTTAAAAAGGATTTATACTATTTCAAACAATCTCTGAAAAATTGGTAAGACCATTTTAAAAATTTCCTATTTCAAAATTGGTTCTCTACTAGTAAACTAGATTCCTCTTTAATTATAGAAAAATATGACTCAAATTTTCTTATTGTTCAAATATATGTATATGATATAAGCTTTAGTGCATTTGAATAATTTCTTTGCACTTAGTTTAGTGACGTTCAACAAGAATTTGAAATCAACCTTATCAGTGAATTAACCTTTTTCTTAGGATTTTAAATAAAACAAACTCCACCTATATGGAAGAAATTCTAAAATGCTTTAACTTGGAACATTGCAAACATGCTTCAACTCCCATGGAAACATATACTTAACTTGACAAAGATGAGAATGGTGAACCTATTGACTATTCTTTATATCAATATCTGATTGGAAGTTTATTATACTCAACTTTATTTCATCCAAATATCATGTTTTTTGTTAGTTTATGTGCCTGATTTCAATGTAGTTTTATGCAATCACATCTATTGTTATCAAACACATTATAAGATATTTGGTTGCCATGATCGATTATGAAATTTGGTATGCTAAAGTAAATTTTTTGATCTTCAAGCTTATACTAATGCTTATTATGTGGGTTGTTGTCTTGATCGAAAAATTTATAGTGGTGGTTGTTTCTTACTAAAAAATTCTTTGGTTTCATGATTTAATAAGAAATAAAATACAACTACTTTATCTACCACCAAACCCGAATATATTGCTGCCAATAGTTTTTGTGCACAAGTTCTTAGTATGCAACAAGTATTATGCGATTATGGTTTTCTTTATCCATGACTCCCATTTTTTGTGATAATACCAGTGCTATTAATTTAGCTCCTAATCCTAATTTACATAGCTGAGCCAAACATATTGAAGTAATACATCATTTTCTTTATTTTCATACTACTAAAAACGATATATGTATTCATCATGTTGATACTAAAAATCAATTAGCAGACATTCTGACTAAACTACTTGCTTTACAACAATTTCAGGCAATTCAAAATAAATTAAACATTTTCCCTCTTGAATATTGAGTTTTACTCTTTTTTCTAAAATAAATTAAATTATGTTTTAATATAATTAATATTATATTTGTGATTCAAATACATTTCTACCATCATATGTTAGTTCATTTTAGTGGCCCAAACAATGCTCAAATTGTCTCAATGAGTCACATTCTAGGTAGGCTAATATTTCGACCGAGATGTCCCTTGGTCGATGAACAGTTTGACCGAGATCTCCTTGCTTGACGATTGAGTTGAAAAAGTTTTGACCAGTGCCTCAACCTACACTAGCCATATTTGATAGTTAGACAACTCAATCGAACAATCTATTGCCTATATAAAGTGCCCAACTCAGACATTCTACCCACTACAACCTTTTCTATCATCTTCTCCTTTACTAGGGTGATTTCTAGTGAATCCTCTCTTCCATTTTGAGTTGATTTTTATTGAAAAGTCATTTCCACTCATTCTCTACATCATATTAAGCCTTCGTTTCTGTTCTTCCACCACAAGCTTCAAATAGTGCCATCTTCTTGTGGTGGGAACAAAAAGAATCTCTCTAGCAAGAAGACAACTAGCTAACCGTTGATCATCAACAAAATTAGCTTCATCAACTCCATTACCGTTGACAAGTTCCTTGACTTGTCTTCAAAGACTTCTCTACCTTGATGGTTGGTGGATGTTACTTCTTTTCCAAGGGTGTTTTATCTAGGTAACTTCTTTAAATTTCAATACCTTCAAGAGTTTCTTACCCTAACCCATCGCTCATGGTCTTCTCGAGCCATCCATGACATGCCAACCTAGTTTTCTTAGATAAAGACCCATATTTTTTTATCTTCCATGGTCAATGGTCTTTGTTTACAATTTGATAAAAATGATGTTCACACTTTACTTTCAATAGACAGAAATGATTTCAACCATTATATTGACCTCACTAGCAAGAATCCCCTTAATAGTTTTCAAGAACATTTAAATGAATATATTTCTCTTGCCTCCTTAAAAAGTTTGTTCTTCTTTTTGGTTCCACCTATCATGAGGCAAGAGGTATCATCTATGCCTCTTCTCTCTCCCAAGAAGACCGCATCACCAATCTTATCATTAACAAAAACATTATGCCCTGGGTAACATATCATAAATGACACAATTTCACATATGTCTCATCTTTTCTATCCTTAAACAAATTCCCATTAACTTTGTTAAAATCCTTTGTCATGAGATGCTTAATTTTAAGGTATCCCCTCCTTTTTTTGACTTCTGTGTTATAACCCCAATTTTTGGGTTCAATTGATTAGAAATGTAATTTCTCATATTAAAAGATGTTTGAACAAATAATCATATATTGGGTTGAGAATAATTGGATTTCGTTCACAATAGCCTTGATGTTTGTGTTGTGGGCTTTATTGGCTATTGGGCCCAATAACAAAGAAAATTCAATTAGTGAATGAATAATTGAATATTCGAGAAAATAAATATGTAGAAACCTCTAGAAGGAAAATCCAAAGAGGATTTCGTGCCTCTTGAGTTCTTGGGTGTCAAGGAGTCCAAAGTTGCATAAAAGTGCAATAAGAAAAGAAAAGATTAATTAACTATTTCTTTATTAAGGAATAAATGGAAAATAATGATAAAATATGGAAAAGGAGTGGAAAGAGGCATAAATGAGATTTCTTGGGGAAATTTCGTATCCATGAGATTTCTAATGATGAAAGGAATGCCAATGAGGAAAATAAAAGAGAAATAAAGAGAAATCCTCAAAAAGAGATATTTTAAGGAGAAATAAACAAGATAATGTGAACTAATGCAAATAGATGCATAATAAATATCCTTGAAAAGGAAATTTCGAAATAATGGAGTGTCTTGGGATCCAAGGAGTCCCAATAAAGAGGAAAGAAAGAGAAAAGGCAAATAAAACAAAAATAAGAGAATAATGTGATAAATCATTAAATGACTTTTGTTATTATTGAAAAGAGAGGTTATTTGCTTTAAGAAAAGAGGATTTTGTGCTAATAGATTTAAAAGGGAAGTATATAGAAAATAAAAGAAGTGATTTTCGTATTTATAATTATACAAGGGATAAGGAATACCTAAAAGATAATTAGTAGAGAGAGAAAGTTGCTTCTTAGAGAAGAAATCAACTTCCTATGGAAAGAAGGCATGTTTGCTTCGTGGGCAAGCATTCTGGGGGTTTCTATCTACCCCTATAAAAGGAACAAGCCCTTTAGCATCGACTTACCTCATTTTCCTCTCATCTCCAACCGTGCACCTACCCATAAACCCTAACTAAGAGAAACAATGATATTAGGCTTCCACGAGGCGGCCAAAAGGAGTTGCAATGGTAGCTCGATGATCCATGGTGCAAGGAAGGAGCCATGTTGTCACAGCCGTGCGCTAGCTTAGGCGCAGTAGTGGCCGCACAACTGCAACTCCGGCCATGAGTTGCAGGTCTGTGCAGGTCAAAACGACCGACATGGACACGGTATGGGCGGCGGCCCACGTGCGTGAAGGCGTGGCAGAGGTGGAGTGCGGTTTTCCGGTGAGGTTCATGACCTAAGGAGGAAGAACTAGCCCCCGCAAGGCTGCAGCTAGCGGCCGCTAGGGTTGGCTGGAGGTGGAAGACGACCCCTGGGTCATTGGACGGAATTACCCCTCCGGGGTATGAAGGAGCATCCACTTAAGCGAGGGAAACTTGGTAATTGCGTTATGTTTTCAAACCAAGCCGCATGCATGGAAACTTGGCGACGTGGCAATCTCTGATTGGCCGGAAGGTAATTTCCTTGCAAAAATCATATCTTGCTATTCGTAACTCCGATTAGGACAAGTTATATATTTATTTTGATCAGAAAAATGCAAGGAGCCCATTAAAAATAGTTTTATAGCCTGAATCTGATCATAGTTCGAAAAGTAGTGTAAATTATCATCTTTAATGAATTAAAGATTAAGAAACCCTATTTTGATATGATTAATGTGTTTAATAGGGTTTAATGGATCTTTAGAGTTGATATTAATCTGTTAAATTTAAAAAGGTACATTGAGTTCAAAAAGGAAGAACTTTGCACATGATTAGTCTAATTTAGAGTTTATATGCTTGAAATTGGAAAAGTACATAAAGTTATCATCTTTAATGTTTTAAGTACGGGAAAACCCTTAGATTTGATGATAGATGGATAATTCAAGCTGATATTAACATGTTGTTAATAAAAGAGAAAATAGGATTTAAAAATATGATCTTTTTATAAATCTGGTTTAATTTAGGGTTTTGTGCATGATTATGCACTAATGAGCTTGAAAACCCTAATTTTGATGAATATGTCTTTTAATTGGTTTAATTGTGTAAATCCACGAATAAAATAGAGATGTGATGATACTAAGCCAATTTGAGCATAAAAGATCCTTAATGTGGATAATTTGAGTAATTAGGGTTTTTATGAGTGGAAAAGTTGTTTTAGGGTTTGTTGACCTAAAATGGATAACGTTTGAGATATGGATCTAAGAAATCCTAATGCATCCTAATGAGACTTAGAAACCTTAGAAAGATGTCCCAAGTCAATAAGGAGTTGTTTGGGATATGCTTGTGACATTTAGACATTATACATGTTTTCAGGATCAATGTTTGCTTGATTGATTAATTGGCTTGCTTGATTGGACATCTAGTTGGATTTGGATAAATTGTTGCTTGAGATCTCCAAGACAGATATGTGGTTACGATTATGAATAATTGCTATAGTTTCCCGATGGATTCCTGGATGTTTAATCGCATTGAATGCAACTAAACTGTTGGATGTTTATTTATTTCATGCAACTATAAAGTGACTATGATTATCACTATAAATGTGCATATATAACTGGCTAGATCCGGGTCCACCTCTGTTACTTTGAAAAGCTAAAAAAGGGGTAATCCTAGAGTAAGGTCTAGGTTACTGTGAGTTAGAACCTGGGCTACCTACGTGTAGTGCCATGAGACTCTTTAGCATATCCCGAGTTAAGGAGTGGTCTACTTTCGAGTAGTGCCATGTGACTCAACCCTAGAAACTGGTTCACTTATAGGTGGATCATGAGGGGTTTAATGGGGACAACACAGAGGATAGGGTACTCTTGGATCGCGGAGTTATATCTAAAATGTAATATTGGTTGTTAAATAAGTAATTGAATGATTACATTGTTATCATAGTTGCATGTTTATCGTTTTCCCCCACATACCAGCTACGTCTGACCGACGTTTTGTTTGTCGGCGTTTTAGGTACAATGAAAAGAACATACAGTAAAGTGGCACATGTGATACTAAAAGAGAATTAAAGTACAAAGAAGGATTAGATAGATTAGTATCAGTGCGGATAGAAGTTTAGAGATCCAAGTTTTCAAAAGGTATGTAAAGAAAAGTTTTATTACGATTTTCAGTATAGTCGGTTAGAATTTAATAATTGTTTATGGTTATATGTCGAACCTTTGATCCGGAATTAAGGGGTGCGGCTTCAACCTCTTGGTCTCCCTTAATTGGGGTTATCGGGAGGTGGGGTCGTAACATTTGGTATCAGAGCCTAGGTTCCTCAGTTAACCATTAATAATTATTAAATTTTACAAACTCCATAGAACTCAAGGGAGTTATTAGAGGAGTATCCGAAAGGCGGAGGTGTCTAGAAAGGGATCACGACCGGGGGCTGGCAAGATTTTCCTCTGCACCGCTAGTCGGAATACGAGGACTCCCAGACCCATGTGACCGCCTGGCCAAAGTCTTAGGGTATGAATCAAAATAAGATACCTTTAGGACTTCTCATCTTATTCATCCCTTCTCATCACAAAATTCTGATAAGGACCTAAAGGATTAGGGTTTTCTTTCTTCTCCTCACCCTCTTGAGGTATGGGTAAGGTTAATAAGGTTTAAGGAATCCTCCATCAAATTAATGAAAAGCATGTAAATAAGATGTCATGGACATAAGCTTAATAGATTAAGCGCAAATTAAAGAGTAGATACATGCTTAGGTCGTATGACATAAGTTATCATGTCCTCAGAGTAGACCTGAGAGTAGACCTTCTTGTCAAGAGGATAAGTTAGTCTTGGAGATAGAGATCTCCATTGCAAGTAGAGACCTGGCACATCCTATGAGGATGATGATAACCCTAACCCTAAGTGATGGTTAGAGAGAGATGAGTTGGACCAGGTGTTTGAAAGGACATGACTTTGGGATGCCATATGATCCATGGGTGACCTAGCACCTTTGGCAACCCAACCCTGTGAAGGGTCGTGCATGATAGGGTGAAGGATAGCTCCTTAGGTGACGATGTTAGTGAAGGACCATAGAAACCCTATGGGCTTGTGCAAGTAGGGCATAGCTGGCACCTAGGGCACGTCATAATGCCGATAGTAGGATGACACCCTGGATAAGGAATTGTGATGGAGCATAAAGGGTTAGGGATGATCTTGGGCAACCATAAGTTCGAACTTAGGTTTCACCCACATAGAGCATGTTTTTGAGGATGATCCTTCATGAAGAAAGGACCTCTAATGGTGAGGTTGGATGTAGGGTTAGCTCTAGAGCGAGCAGGAAACCCAACAAGAAGGTTGGAAGCCTAAAAACCTGAACAATGGATGATAGTGGTTGCCTCATGATCGGTCCCTGAAAGTTGATGATATCTTGGGACCAACCCTAGGGAATGAAGATGAAGCATCTGGTGCCTATAGTATAGGTGTGTACCTTCTGAAGTAGGAAGAAGAGTTCCTTAGACCTAGAGAGGTTTAGTGAACAGGTTCTGAGTCCTTGTACCTTGTTGGTTGTCCTTAAGGAGGATCCAACTCTTGCTCGAGTTGAAGGATGACAATAAGTGCATGTCATGCCTTTTGCATGCTTGGTTTGTGGTTAAGAGATGGGGCATGCAGTTGAACACCTACAAGTAAACCTAGGGTTCCTAGGCCTAAGAGGGGAAGTGGTGTACCTAATGCTCATGATGAGAAGTTGAGATCCTATAGAAGTGAGCATGGTACTCCTCATGTATAGAGGAAAAGAGGAAGCCCCTTAAGTTTAAGGTGTGTTTGATGGATCCCTCACAGCTAGATTGATGATAAAGAAAGGTATGATTTTGATCCAACTTTGAGGAAAGAGGATAAGGATGACCTAGCATGGTACAGTAGGTGATCTGCTTATGCCTTAATAGCTTTCTAGGGTTGAGTAGGCTCGTGTGGATATAAACCCTAGAGCTTTTGTGACCTTGTTGTCAAGAGATAGTTTTCCTCCCATCCTGGGAGAGAGACCCCTTTGGTAAGGTGTATATCAGTCTTGTTGGTTAAGGTAACCTGAAGAGGTCTCACAGGATCTTGAGAAGTTAAGTGAAAAGTACATGGTATGAGAATGAACCTGTAGACCCATAGATATCCATCACTAATTACATATGAATGTATTACCATGGAGGTAACCAGTATGGGGCTTGACCAAGATAGGCAGGTTGCCATTATCCCTGTGAAAGGATGAGAGTCAGCCCATGAACGCAGAAAGAGAGAGATGATGAAGACTTGGGTAAGGTTCTCAGTGAACATGTACTATGATGGATAATCCTAAGTCTATCCTAGGGTCAGGTAGGGATAAGACCGATGAAAGTAGGAGTTGCCTAATTCCCCAGTTGCACATGACCATAGGGTCGGGAGGTAACATCTATCATTGTCTGAGGGCCATGGGTTAGGAGATTGATCACCTTCATGAACTCATGGGACCCAAAGGGCGGATGAGTAGGGCACTCTCTTGATGCATGAGGGAAGAGGGATGACCCCAAAAGAGTCGGTACCCTATAGACCTAGAAGAGATGACCAAGGATATAAACCTCAGTAGGTTCAAGACTAGTGTGATATCATGATGTTTGTGATGAAGAGACATATGTGGCACGTTGCAACTTAGATTTAAAGGTGTACTGGCAAGGTGGGATGCACCATCTCTACTCTTGGAACAGGAAGAACTCTGTATTTGGACTGCAGCCAAATGCTTATTTCCTCTTGTTATGGGGATGAGAGATAGGACATTACGCATGCCATACACCAAGGATAAGAGATGATGTAGGTTGGAACGTTTCCACGAGAAATGGGGATAGAGAAGATATCTACCCTGGTAAAGTGAATGATACATGGATGGTTTGTAAACACTAAGAGGAATGAGGTAGTTCCCTTATGAGGATGTTTTTATCACGAGCTTTGTGGAACTTACAAGTTATACCAGGTTGAGTTTGATCACCATGATGATGGAATCAGAGAGTGTTCTTATGAAGATGAACATATAGTTTGAGGTGACATGATAAGTGAAATACATGGAAGTGTAATGTTACCTAAGGATGTGAAGTGGTAATGGATGCTATGGTTGAGATACATCTGACTTGTTTGACTAGAAGCTAGAAGAGGTTGTTTGGCTAACCCTAAGTTTGAAAAGGAGAGGTGTTTGGATAACACTCAAATGTAACAAGATGCGTTGAAAAGTTAAGGGTTGTTTGGTTAGCCAGTCTAGTCCTTGATGTAATGAAAGGATGGTGGTAGAACCTCAGATGCACTTCTTTGGAAGAGAAGGTGACGAAACCCCGACTAGAGTGGTTTAGGGTTTCATAGGATTAGATCTTGAAAGAATCATGACATACAGGAATTAATGGTCGAAGATCACCATACACCGTGGAAAATGGCAATAGCACTTTGGATGCTTAAGATGAAGTTGCATGTGGTTTATGGCCATGCAAGCCAGGAGGTAAAGGACGAACCCCAGTAACCCAGTGTATCAATATAGAGGACAAAAGAGTCCTTGAGAGGGAATAGGAGCTCAACACTATGGATGTTGTGATGGGTCTTCCCTGGGCCAAAGAAGGTCGAGATACAATGTGGGTTATGGTAGGTCGCCTTACCTAGATAACATGAGAAAGAAAGAGTTCTGTTAAGGGACAGATCTAGTTGAACTACCCATGAGAAAGATGGTTCAACTACACCATGAAGCAAGTTCAAAGGTTCTTGAGTTTGACCTAAAGGTTCACTTCCATAAAGTGGAAGTAGGTACATGAAGAACTCAATGTTAGTATAGTTTATCACCCCTAACTATGGTTAGTATGATCCAGACTAAAGGGTCTGATGAGGGCATGTGTGCTCGTTCAGGGTGATATCTAGAGACAATTTTTGTCTTATGAAAGATGTGAAGATGACCACCATAGCCAGTATCGAGTTTTATATAAAGCTCTGTAAGGGAGGTTGTGTCGGTCACCACTTCAGTAAGGTGATCTTGGTGAAAGGACCACATGATGGTTAGAAAAGTACCACATGATGGTTAGAAAAAGGGACCCCAGTGCGTGTAGATGAAGTCACTTTGATTGTGCAAGGGCTGAAAGGAGCCTAGAGATGATGAGAGTCGTGAGCAGATGCAAAGTAGACTGACATACACTGACATACAAGTTACTGTGGGAGAAAATGTGACATGAAAATCCGACCCCTCTAAGTTATAACTAAGAGAGCTGAGTCCCCGATACATGGGTCCATTAGAGATGGATGGGTGGAGAAGGTTAAGATTGACCTTACCCCTCGGGATAAAGTAATGTGTGATGAGTTCATGTGTCCGATTTAGAGCACTATGTGAGGTACCCCGACCATGTGCTGAGCAATGAACCTAGTGAGCCCCAAGGAAGGCTGAAATGGCCTGAGTCACCTGTGTAGTTTATAGACGCCAGGATGAATGAACTCAGAAAAAAAAAGAATATGTGATAATAAAGGTTCTTTGGAAATGCCATGAGTACGGAAAAGCCACATAGGGGCCAATGATGGACATGGAAAAGTCTTATCTTGAATTGTTTGTTTGCTTGCCTGAATTTTGAGGACAAAATTCCCATAAGAGGGGAAGGATGTTATAACCCCAATTTTTGGGTTCAATTGATGAGAAATGTAATTTCTAATATTAAAAGATGTTTGAACAAATAATCATATATTGGGTTGAGAATAATTGGATTTCGTTCACAATAGCCTTGATGTTTGTGTTGTGGACTTTATTGGCTATTGGGCCCAATAACAAAGAAAATTCAATTAGTGAATGAATAATTGAATATTCGAGAAAAGAAATATGTAGAAACCTCTAGAAGGCAAATCCAAAGAAGATTTCGTGCATCTTGAGTTCCTTGGGTATCAAGGAGTCCAAAGTTGCATAAAAGTGCAATAAGAAAAGAAAAGATTAATTAACTATTTCTTTATTAAGGAATAAATGGAAAATAATGATAAAATATGGAAAAGGAGTGGAAAGAGGCATAAATGAGATTTCTTGGGGAAATTTCGTATCCATGAGATTTCTAATGATGAAAGGAATGACAATGAGGAAAATAAAAGAGAAATAAAGAGAGATCCCCAAAAAGAGATATTTTAAGGAGAAATAAACAAGATAATGTGAACTAATGCAAATAGATGCATAATAAATATCCTTGAAAAGGAAATTTCGAAATAATGGAGTGTCTTGGGATCCAAGGAGTCCCAATAAAGAGGAAAGAAAGAGAAAAGGAAAATAAAACAAAAATAAGAGAATAATGTGATAAATCATTAAATGACTTTTGTTATTATCGAAAAGAGAGGTTATTTGCTTTACGAAAAGAGGATTTTGTGCTAATAGATTTAAAAGGGAAGTATAAAGAAAATAAAAGAAGTGATTTTCGTATTTATAATTATACAAGGGATAAGGAATACCTAAAAGATAATTAGTAGAGAGAGAAAGTTGCTTCTTAGAGAAGAAATCAACTTCCTATGGAAAGAAGGCATGTTTGCTTCGTGGGCAAGCATTCTGGGGGTTTCAATCTACCCCTATAAAAGGAACATGCCCTTTAGCATCGAGTTACCTCATTTTCTTCTCATCTCCAACCGCGCACCCACCCATAAACCCTAACTAAGAGAAACAATGAGATTAGGCTTCCACGAGGCGGCCAAAAGGAGTTGCAATGGTAGCTCGATGATCCATGGTGCAAGGAAGGAGCCATGTTGTCACAGCCGTGCGCTAGCTTAGGCACAGTAGTGGACGCACAGCTGCAACTCCGGCCATGAGTTGCAGGTCTGTGCAGGTCAAAATGAGCGACCTGGACACGGTATGGGCGGCGGCCCACGTGCGTGAAGGCGTGGCGGAGGTGGAGTGCGGTTTTCCGGTGAGGTTCATGACCTAAGGAGGAAGAACTAGCCCCCGCAAGGCTGCAGCTAGCGGCCGCTAGGGTTGGCTGGAGGTGGAAGATGACCCCTGGGTCGTTGGACGGAATTACCCCTCCGGGGTGTGAAGGAGCGTCCACTTAAGCGAGGGAAACTTGGTAATTGCGTTATATTTTCAAACCAAGCCGCATGCATGGAAACTTGGCGACGTGGCAATCTCTGATTGGCCGGAAGGTAATTTCCTTGCAAAAATCATATCTTACTATTCGTAACTCCGATTAGGACAAGTTATATATGTATTTTGATCAGAAAAATGAAAGGAGCCCATTAAAAATAGTTTTATAGCCTGAATATGATCATAGTTCGAAAAGTAGTGTAAATTATCATCTTTAATGAATTAGAGATTAAGAAACCCTATTTTGATATGATTAATGTGTTTAATAGGGTTTAATGGATCTTTAGAGTTTATATTAATCTGTTAAATTTAAAAAGTTACATTGAGTTCAAAAAGGAAGAACTTTGCACATGATTAGTCTAATTTAGAGTTTATATGCTTGAAATCGGAAAAGTACATAAAGTTATCATTTTTAATGTTTTAAGTACGGGAAAACCCTTAGATTTGATGATAGATGGATAATTCAAGATGATATTAACATGTTGTTAATAAAAGAGAAAATAGGATTTAAAAATATGATCTTTATATAAATCTGGTTTAATTTAGGGTTTCGTGCATGATTATGCACTAATGAGCTTGAAAACCCTAATTTTGATGAATATGTTTTTTAATTGGTTTAATTGTGTAAATCCATGAATAAAATAGAGATGTGATGATCCTAAGACAATTTGAGCATAAAAGATCCTTAATGTGGATAATTTGAGTAATTAGGGTTTTTATGAGTGGAAAAGTTGTTTTAGGGTTTGTTGACCTAAAATGGATAAAGTTTGAGATATGGATCTAAGAAACTCTAATGCATCCTAATGAGACTTAGAAACCTTAGAAAGGTGTCCCAAGTCAATAAGGAGTTGTTTGGGATATGCGTGACATTTAGACATTATACATGTTTTCAGGATCAATGTTTGCTTGCTTGATTGATTGGCTTGCTTGATTGGACATCTAGTTGGATTTGGATAAATTGTTGCTTGAGATCTCCAAGACATGTATGTGGTTACGATTATGAATAACCGCTATAGTTTCCTGATGGATTCCCAGATGTTTAATCGCATTGAATGCAACTAAACTGTTGGATGTTTATTTATTTCATGCAACTATAAAGTGACTATGATTATCACTATAAATGTGCATATATAACTGGCTAGATCCGGGTCCACCTCTGTTACTTTGAAAAGGCTAAAAAAGGGATAATCCTAGAGTAAGTTCTAGGTTACCGTGAGTTAGAACCTGGGCTACCTACGTGTAGTGCCATGAGACTCTTTAGCATATCCCGAGTTAAGGAGTGGTCTACTTACGAGTAGTGCCATGTGACTCAACCCTAGAAACTGGTTCACTTATAGGTGGATCATGAGGGGTTTAATGGGGACAACACAGAGGATAGGGTACTCTTGGATCGCGGAGTTATATCTAAAACGTAATATTGGTTGTTAAATAAGTAATTGAATGATTACATTGTTATCATAGTTGCATGTTTATCATTTTCCTCCACATACCAGCTACGGCTGACTGACGTTTTGTTTGTCGGCGTTTTAGGTACAATGAAAAGAACATACAGTAAAGTGGCACATGTGATACTAAAAGAGAATTAAAGTGCAAAGGAGGATTAGATAGATTAGTATCGGTGCAGATAGAAGTTTAGAGATCCAAGTTTTCAAAAGGAATGTAAAGAAAAAATTTATTACGATTTTCAGTATAGTATGTTAGAATTTAATAATTGTTTATGGATATATGTCGAACCTTTGATCTGGGATTAAGGGGTGCGGCTTCAAACTCTTGGTCTCCCTTAATTGGGGGTTATCAGGAGGTGGGGTCGTAACACTTTATGTGTCAAATCATTGATATCATGTTAAATCAAGCTATGAGTCAAGTTCTCAACTATCCTAAACCTAATTTCACATTTATATCAAGCCTTCAAGAATGTTAGACCCCATTAGAAAAATCATTTAGTGTGTTTTCCAAAGTTAAATGATGCATTTATACTGATAATTTTGGTTGAAGTCTTTTTGGACTTAGATCTTCCTCGATCAAACTCTTCCACGACTGACCAAAAGTATTTGGGTTGAAATAATTGTTTAAGAAAAAGAGTCATTGTAAAATTTCCAAAGAGAACAAACCTCATTTGAGGTATAGTTTGATCGAATGGAAATTCAATTGAAGTACAGTTTGACTGAGAAAGTTCTACAAAAATAATTTTTTAGCACTCTACTAGCCATTATTATTAAGTATTTTATTAGTCTAATGGATAGTTTGACTCTAATTGTGTCCAAAACTCTCCCAACAACTATCATAATTATTCCTTAGTATTTGATATAAATAGGATAGCTCCATAGACGCTCAAAATACATTTGAGCACTCTGTTACTTACATAATTGAAGCGTGAACCAAAGATTTACTAATTCCTATTAGCTATAATATTCGAGTACCCTATTCCTCCATTCAAATCTTGTTCTAACCATAGAGGAAGTGACTTGTCCACTTGATATAGGATATTTTTATATCATGAGAATTGGTGTTCTCTCTCTCCCTTCAATCTTGTTCAACAACATTGTTCAAGTGTTCTTGGACTACTTCTTTCTAGAAGGCTGTTTGGGAACTTGCTTAAGAAGAATAAGTCTTCTCATCATGCTATTCAAAGCCGTTAAGGAAGAGGTGAAGGTTAAATTCTCTTTAAAGTCATTTGAGAATAGGTGAAGGTTTGTGCTCTTCCATGGCGGTGAAAGAATATGGTAAGAATTGTACTTGGTATTGTTCCTTACAAGGTTAATAAAACTTAATTGTTACAAATCTTTGTTGGGAACAATAAATAGTGGATTAGCACCATTTTATGAAAGCACTCTAAATCTTTGCATCTTGTGATTGATTTCTTATCTATATTTTCTATAAAAAATATTTTTAAACATCGAATTAGTTGTATTCACCCCACTTCTATATATATAAAATTACACCTAGTCACTTAGATCTCTCACCTAGAGCTAGTCGAATGGAGGTATAAATAGGAGGGGGTAGTGAGAGGTGGATAAGGATAAATAGAAATAAGCAATAGGTGTCAAAATTTGAGTATAATGTATAAATATTCCCCAACATGCTATCATGGTTACATATTCTTTCCATCAAACAACCCACAAAGGGGAATTATCTACCCATGATCAAAGAAATAACAAAATAAGAGTGGGAAGAAGGTAGAAATCCATGACCTTGGGTGGAGAATATCCACTCTTCACCTCCAACAAATCTAAGATTGACCTCCTCCTCCAAGTGCATAGGCATGAAAGTTGAAAGGAACGTGGTCAAAACCCTAGAAAATTAGGATTTTTAGGTGCAAGATGAAAGTAAATGGAATAAATGAGGTAGGTGGGGGTAGGTGGTGGCTACGATGGGTAGGAGCAGCTAGCCTTTTCCTCTTGGGCCATGTTAGGTGTTAGAAAGTGACATTTGTTGGTAGGTCATTTGTTATATGGGCATAATTGTCTTGGCCCACTAGAGTTAAAACCCACTTCATTGTACAAGCCTCCTTTCCTGTATGTAGGAGGGGACCATGTCATATATCTATAAGAAATACCACATACTTATCATGTTTCACATGGTAGTAGAGCATTGATCCTAACCCTAGGGAGAAAAAGAGAGAGCCTCCTCTTATGACAACACATCATCTTGGCCTCCATGTTTGTCTCCTCCCTTCTTCCTTGTTTGTAAAAATACCCACATCGGCGCTCTCCATCATGACAATAACTGTAACATCCCTGACCTGTGTTAAGGCTTAATCCTAGAAGTTTTGCTTAAGTAAGTCATTTATATTCTTGTATTTATCTTTTGAAAAGTAATTAAGACTAAAGGAGAGCTTATGCTTCAATTTTGGTCCTATTTGAATAATGTTGAAACAATGTTTTATCTATTTTGGACTAAAGTGCAATTTACCCAATTTGAGGGGTTACTTTGCAAATGTTACATGATAAATGTTCCTCAAGTGTTGGAGCATCATAAGAATGAGAATTATGCTGAGGTATGGCTTCCACAAGCCTAAGTTCCAAGAAGAAGCTTGTTTGAATACTGTTTGTGCATTAAATGACTAGTTTTGGTGTAATTTGCAAATTACCCAAAATATAGGGTTGGATATGTAAAATACCACCTCTATTGTGTCCCTACTATTTCTTGGTATCATTTGGAGAAAATAAAAAGAATGGGGCATCTTGTTTGAACTACTTTTGAGGAGAGATAATCTTGATAGTAAAATAATCAAGATTTAAGCATAAATGAAACACTAATTTAATTGGAGCAAAAATAAATATATTAATTGAAGTGCCCATCAACTAAAAAGGCTGTGGTTGAAATACTATATTGCAAGGACGTCCAAATGCCTTGAGTTTCACCGAAATATCCTAAGTAGGTGAAGAAATCCACTCACATTTGTTAATTAAAAAGTAATGTCCACTAAAAATGGATAATAATATTATATTAATTAAGGTGCTTAAGTGGTTGCTTTTAGTTCAAGGATAAACGAGAGGAAATTGAAGGTATAGGAAGATGGATTCGAAGGCAAGGAAGGGAGGGGGCATGTGTCAAGAAAGTGGGTGAATGTGCCCCTACTTTCTCTCTCCTAGAAAATCAATTACATATACTTGATTTTCTCCTTACTTGAAAGGCTATTTTGCAAACCACTTTCTCCCTTTGCTTTGGCCAATGACCAAGGAGCTTAGGAGCAGGAGGAGAACGTTCCCCAAGATGAAGGTAAGCTCCATGATCATCTTCAACCTTGAATTGATGGTTGAAATTGGATTTCAACATTCATTTTCTTCTCTCCTCCATCCAATGCTCAACCTTGATTGTCTTTTGCATCCAAAAAGTTGGAAATGTACCTTGGATAGTTGAAGGATATTCTTTCACCATTGGAAACGTGAAGCTTGAAGCTTTGAATCTACTTTGAAGGGGGGTTATATAACTTGAACCCATTAATGTTGTTATTGATTTCAATTTCTCATCATATTTTGATCTTTAATTTATTCTTGAATAATTGCTGAATCAATCATATAAATGGTAGTAGAAATCGGAGGTCTGAAGCTTGATGATGATGACATCATCTTATCACACACCTCAAGAAACATCATGAGCAAACAGTTTCACTTTGTGTTGGTCAAACGATTTTCAAACCGTTTTAGACCAAACGGTTTCAAACCGATTGAAGGGAAAATAGTTTCAAAACCGATTGGATGGCAAACAGTTTCAAACCATTAGAGGTTAAATGGTTTCAAGAATGAATAAAGGTGTGATGGTTTCAACCTGATCTAATCCACATGGTCTCAACCTTGAATGTCCCAATGATTAGAATTCCATTGGTTTTAAAACCCTATCTTAATTGAGGTTAAAACCCTAAATTAGGGCTAAACGGTTTCAAGTTGTTGTGACCAAACAGTCTCAAACCGTTTGAGGACCAATCAGTGTCAAACCGTTTGAGGACCAAACAGTCTCAAACTGTTTAGGGTTAATTAATATTCTAACTAAATGGTCTCAAACCGTTTAGGGTTAATTAATATTCAAATCAAACGGTCTCAAAACCGTTTAGGGTTAAACATTTTCAAAATTAATAAGATCAAACAGATTCAAAACCGATTGAAGATTTTAATCAAGACCATTTAAGGTCTAACAGTCTTCAAACCATTTGATGAGAAAGTAATCAAGACCGTTTAAGGTCTAAGCGGTCTCAAACCGTTTGAAGAATTTGGGTAAGACCGTTTGAGAGTTCAATTGGTCCAAGACTATTTGAGAGTTTAATTGGACCAAGACCATTTGAAGGTCAAGTGACCTCAAGAATGTTTGGAGGTTCAATTAGTTCAAAACGTTTGGAAGGTCCAATTGATTCAATCCATGTAAGTACTAATAACCCCATAAGTGGTTGAAGAGTATCTCAAGGATGACTTCAATGGAAGTACTTCTAAAGTACTTAAGTGATTAGTATAATTGGAGTAATTATCATTTGATGCTTATGAAAGTAATTAACTCAATACACTATGATAAGTGTAGCTGCATGAACTTAGTGAAAGGATAAGTCAATTGAATAAGGTATGGTGGTGATGTGCGTTCCTAGTACATGGAATAATGATAAGTATGATTTAATACTTAAATAATGCTATGTGCTCCAAGATATGTGGAAGCATTGACTTAGGGTTTGGATTAATGAGGTAATCCTAAAACCCTAATGGATGGATAATGGGAACCCTAATCAATAAGGTAAGTTTGACTGAATACTTATGAAGGTATTATGTGATTCTAGTCATATGAAATAGTGAATTTGGTTTTGGATATTAATTGTAATATTAATGCATTCTCCAAGATGCATGGAGTTTTGAATTAGGGTTTGATCTTTGATAATGTGATCATGAAACCCTAATCGATAAGGATGAGAAACCCTAACCCTAATTTTGGGTAATGGGTTGTGAAAACCTAAAGTAGGGTGATGTTATGTGAAACCCTAATGTAGGGTGATGTTAAGTGAAACCCTAATGTAGGGTGATGTTATGTGAAACCCTAATGTAGGGTGATGTTATGTGAAACCCTAATGTAGGATGATGTTATGTGAAACCCTAATGTAGGGTGATTCTATGTGAAACCCTAATGTAGGGTGATGTTATGTGAAACCCTAATGTAGGGTGATGTTATGAGAAATCCTAATTGACAAAGATGGGAAACCCTAACACTAATAAGGGAATAGTGATGTTATCTTTGTATTGCATAATGTTGATACGTAATTGATATGGTTGTTATCAAGTATACTAACCATGCAGGTATCATGAGATGATGAGCATAACCAAGTATGAACTATGATGTTAATGGGCCTTATGAGACATTATGTTATTTACTGCCTAGTGAGAGGTGACAATAAATTGAATATGACTGGTGAACTATGTGAGATGCTTGTGTAACAATTATCATGAATACCTTGGTCAGATGACCTGGAGGTAATAGTTACCTGAAAGTGGTAACCATGTTCTGTGATGAACTAAGGGTTTGAATACCTAGATCTAGTAAACATGATGATGATATTGATGATGGTATTGTTGAGGGATGTGAATTCCCAGTAATGAGAAAAGGGATTGAAATCCCAATGTTTTATAAAGTTTTGAAAAGTACCTGATATAAGTATTACATGTTTCTTTGTAGCAATTGTCATAATAAATCTTGTTTGAAAACTTGACTGATGCTAAAAGAATATGCTAATGTACTTAAATAATCAAGTGGAATCTTATCATGTAGAGCCCTGGCCACAGATCCATCATCGTCAGTAGTTGGTGATGGTGAAACCTGTTTTCTTATGGGAACTCCTGGAATGCATATTTTTGAATATATGGTGGTAATGGGCGAATATATCCTTACACCTCATAGGAATGACTGCGGGCCATATCCTATGCACAAGAATGGTTATGGACCATATCCTAATAAGAGTATGGCTTTGGGCCATGACTCCACAATACCAGGCATTGGCTACGGGCCATATCCTGAAGAGAATATATGCTATAGGCTATAACTCTATAGTGAAGTTGCCAGTATACCCTGGAAAGCTATTTTAGCAAGAGACACGAGATGTCCTGCATGTGGTCTCACACTGAACGAGACAGATGAGGTGATGGAGTCTGGCTCTTCCATTGACCTTGTGTGGTACCGATGCTTATGTAAACATGGTCGGTTGGAGCATGAACGGTATACTTCATTTCCTCAGGGCATAAGTATGATTGTAAAATGTAATCAACCGTGTAGCGTATTTGTTTAAGGATGAAATACGGTAATCATTAGTTGATGTTACATTGTTTACTGTATCCTAAATGGATAGATGTTATACATGTTCTTCATATTCCTTATTAAAATGAATAGATGATTTACTGCCTTATCATGTATAGCTGTAATGCTTTAAAAGATGATATTGCTCTATTCTGCTTAATAAAGATTAAATCCTGTTGTTCAATAGAGATTCCTCTATTTAGTTTATTACTGTTTATCTGCAATAATAATGTTTCTGGCGAAGAGTTATATCTCTCACTGGGACAATTTCAATTGTCTCACCCCCATGAGATCCAGCCTTTTTAGGTGGATGAGGACAAGGAGGTAGAAATCCTACAACAAAGGAAGGACAACAACATCAGGGACATCTCAGGTGGAGATACTGACTGTCATGTCTTGTAGATAAGAGTCCTATGTGTCGTCTCTATACTCTCAGGTCCTTGGAGTCAGTAGTTAGTGCTTTTATGATCGATCTGAGATTTTGGCATTGAATGCCTCGAGGTTTTATGTTGCTTATATGTAGATTTAATAGAGCAACTATTGTATGTAATCCTCGAGAAGAGAAGGTACATGACAAGTACTTTGTGGACTAGAATGTATGTGTAATGTTTTGATTCTTGTTATAAAAGTTTCCTGGAAATGGATCTCTTTGCAAATGGTTTTAATTTTTAGTGATTTTCATTAATCGACTGCTAATGTTTGATTCCACAATTAATCATCACCCGTGACAGCCTGATTTGTGGTCGGGTCATCTCAGTTTAGTTGGTATCAGAGCTCTAGGTTTGCTGAGTCTACAGAGACATAGGATTAAGGTCGTTGAGTCTGTTCTAATGTCTTTCAGTTTATCTGATAGTGACTTTTTCTCTCAGGAGAAGAAGTAAAGCTTGAAGATGGTTGGATCACATGAAGAACATGCTGCTGAAAGCAGTGTTGCTGCACCAGGAGGCAGTGCAAGGGATCAAGATACAGAAGAACCAACACCTGAACATCCCCAGTTTGATCAAGATACACTGGAAAAGTCAACTTTCCATGCTCTGTTTGGGCAGTTCATGGCGACTATGACACATATGGTGGATAGGATGCCACCACCTGCACCTAGGGCACCAGCTCACAATGAGGGACATGGAGCTGTCAAGACTTTTGAACGGCTTCGCCGAGTAGGAGCCATTGAATATGTTGGTACAACTGACCCAACAAATGCAGACTTGTGGCTGACTAAGCTGGAAAAGGCCTTTAGAATTCTTAATAACCCAGAAGCTGAGAAGGTTAGACATGCGATGTACCTATTGAAGGGGAGTGCTGGCCATTGGTGGGCCATAGAAGAAGGCAAAAGGCCAGGTGTTGAAGTCAGATGGGAAGAATTCTGACGTGAATGCATTGGTAGATATTTCCCCAAGACTTACCTGGATGAGAAGATTTCTCAGTTTGAACGAATAAAACAAGGACCAATGAACATTAGTGAGTATGAAGCTAAATTTATGGATCTTCTATGGTTCTGTCCACATATGGCTGCTATAGATGAGGAGAGGATTCAACATTTTGAGAAAGGTTTGAACGCTGATTTGACCACGCCAGTATCTACTCTAGAGAATAGAGAGAGGTTTTCCACCTTTGTGGAGTTAGTTAGGCAGATAGAAAGGTCCATGACTGAGAAGCATCAGACCCACAATAAGAAAGTATATACCAAGTTCCAAGGACAGAGGTCCAAAAGTTTCAAGAAACCAAGGTTTTCTACACTAACAACACCACCGAGGTTCAATACCCAGACACAATGGATGTCAAGTAGGGGTAGGGGCCGTAGTTTTCCTCCAAATAGAGCCCCCAGTACAACATCAACATCAGTGACTGGACCTTTTAGAGCATATCAAGAGAGTAGAATCTGTCACCAGAGTAGAGAGGTAGGACATCTAGCAAGGGATTGTCCAGTTGGAAACACAATGGTAACCCAACCACTGAGGTAGAGACAACAAGGTCATCAGAGGAAACTATTTTCTAGTGGCACACGAGGATGTGGACAGTCATCCCAAGCTGGCTCATCTACATCCAATAATAGGGCGAGTGGTCAACAACCAGTAACGATAAGATTCTATGCTATGAATCAGCCAGAAGCAGTGGTCAACCCACGAGTTGTGACATGTCAGATGAAATTGTCTCATTCTGATATGTCTTTATCCTGCTTCGTATCTATTTTAATTGATCCGGGTGCTACACATTCCTTTATCACTCAAAAAGTTATTCATGACTGCAATATGACTGTCAGTCATAAAGCAGACCACTTGTTATTAGAAACTCCATTAGTTGGATTTGCAGTGTTGCGGGAGGTATGTTCTCCCTGTGTTCTTTCTTTTTCAGAACATAGCATTCAGATGGATCTTATACCACTTGAGATTCATGAGTTTGCCATAATCCTTGGGATGGACACCCTAGAAAAGTATAAGGTTGTCTTGGATTGCAGTTCCAAGAAAGCTATGTTCTCAGACTATGGTGATACATGGATTTTTCAGGGAGATAGAAAGATTCTTCCAACCTGCCTAGTGTCGGTTATGGTAGCTGAAAAGTTGATGAGACAAGGATGCCTTACATTCTTGGCACATGTGGTAGATACCAGAGTAGAGAGTCCTAGTCTTTCCGAAGTTCTGATTGTTAGGGAGTTTGAGGATGTGTTTCCTGAGGAACTTCTAGGTGTTTCTCCACCCCGAGAAATTGATTTCGAGATTAATCTAATCCCATGTATGCAACCTATAGCTCAAACACCTTATAGAATGGCACCTGCTAAAATGGCATAACTCAAGAAACAGTTATAGGAGTTACTTGATAATAGTTTTATTCGACCGAGTACTTCACCATGGGGTGCTCCGGTTCTTTTCATTAAAAAGAAAGATGGGTCTATGCGATTATGCATCGAGTATAGATAGCTAAATAAAGTTGCCATAAAGAACAAATATCCTCTGCCAAGGATAGATGACTTGTTTGACCAGTTGCGTGGTGCAACTGTATTCTCTAAAATAGATCTGAGGTCAGAATACCATTAGTTACGTATCAAGGAGAGTGACATACCTAAATCAGCCTTCAGAATAAGGTATGGCCACTATGAGTTCATAGTTATGTCATTTGGACTAACTAATGCACCATCTACATTCATGTAACTCATGAATAGAATCTTCCGACCATTCCTTGATCAATTCATAGTAGTCTTTATAGATGACATCTTGGTTTACAGTAAAGATTCTCAAAAACATGAACAACATCTCCGTCAGGCCCTGACTTTACTGAGAAAGCACAAGCTATATGCCAAATTCAGTAAGTGTGAATTCTGGTTATCAGAAATGTATTTCTTAGGACATGTAATATCTACCTTAGGTATCCGTGTTAATCCTAAAAAGGTAGAATCTATCTTGGAGTGGGAACAACCAAAGACACCAACGGAGATACGTAGTTTTCTAGGACTCACATGCTACTACAGGAGGTTCATTAAGAACTTCAGTTCTGTAGCATTACCCCTAACTAGGTTGACTAAGAAGGAGGTTTCTTTTATCTAGAATGACAAGTGTCAACATTCTTTCTAGTTGTTGAAAGAAAGGTTAACAAGTGCACCTATGTTAGTGTTACCTGAGCAAGGGAAGGGGTATATTGTTTTCTGTGATGCTTCTAAGAATGGTCTAGGATGTGTGTTGATGCAGGATAAACAAGTGATTTCTTTTGCTTCTCGACAACTTAAGAGACACGAGGAAAATTATCCGACACACGACCTAGAATTAGCTACAGTGGTTTAGGCGTTGAAGATCTGGAGACATTATCTCTATAGAGAGACATTCCAGATTTTCACGAACCATAAGAACCTAAAATACATCTTTTCATAGCATGAGTTGAACATGAGACAACATCGCTGGATGGAGTTAATCAAGGACTACGATTGTATAATTGATTATCATCCAGGAAAGGCTAATGTGGTGGTTGATGCACTAAGTAGAAAATCATCATCATCAAACATGGACAAAGCATAGTTGAACTCTTTAGTGTGCTTTAAACGAGACATGCTTGTCTCTTTGAGGCAAAACAATGTACATCTTAAAGTATCCTTGTTAGATGGATTGTTAGATGAAATGCACATAAAACCTACTCTGAAACAACAAATCAAAGAGGCATAATAGGTTGATACTGTGATTCAGCAGATTAGATCAGAGTATGGTAGTGAAAAACGAGATGGGTTTCATGAGTCAGATGACAAGGTAGTTTGTTACCATGGTAGGATGGTAGTACCTGATGCCAATGACTTAAGAAAGTTAGTCATGGAGGAAACTCACTCATCTATGTATGCAATGCATCCAGGAAGCACCAAAATGTATCATAACTTGAAAGATATGTATTGGTGGCCTGGTTTGAAGAAAGATGTAGCTGAGTTTGTTATGCGGTGTCTAGTATGTCAGTAGGTTAAAGCTAAACATTATAAGCCCGCAGGAACAATGCAACCTTTACCTATACCATAGTGGAAATGGAATCACATAACCATGGACTTTGTGGTTGGTTTGCCAAGAACAACCAAAAGTCATGATTCCATTTGGGTAATAGTTGATAGGTTGACTAAGTCAACACATTTTCTTCCTGTCAAAACAACCTATACTGCTGAGAAACTTGCACAGATATATATATATATATATATATATATATATATATATATATATATATATATATATATATATATATATATATATATATATATATATATATATATATATATATATATATATATATGAGATAGTGAGTTTACATGGAGTCCCAGCTACAATTGTTTCTGATAGAGGTCCCCAGTTCACGAGTCATTTTTGGGAACAACTGCATAAAACTTTGGGTATGCATTTAAGGTTTAGTACCGCCTTTCACCCACAAACAGATGGACAATCTAAGAGGACTATACAAACTTTGGAGGATTTTCTTAGGGCATGTGTCCTTCAGTTTGTAGGAAGTTGGGATATACATTTAAGATTAATAGAATTTGCTTACAACAATAGTTATCAGCACAGTATTGATATGACACCATATGAAGCATTAAATGGTAGACGTTGTAGGTCTCCAGTGTGCTGGTATGAAATGGGAGAATATCAACTTTTATGTCCTGAGTTAGTGCAACAGACTACTGAGAAGATTAAAGTAATACAACAATAGTTAAAGGCTGCACAAGATAGACAGAAGTCATACGCTGACAAATGGTGAAGACCTTTAGAATTCCAAGTTGGAAACAAAGTATATCTCAAAGTCTCACCTTGGAAAGGTGTTCTTAGATTTGGGAAAAAGGGTAAGTTAGCTCCTAGATTTATGGGGCCTTATCCAATCACTGAACAGATTGGAAAGGTAGCTATAAGTTGGAGTTGCCACCTGAACTACACAGATTGCATCCAGTATTCCATATATCCATGCTGAGAAAGTGTCACCCTAACACAGAGTTAGTTTTGCAACCTGTGGAGGTAGAATTAAATGAAGATATATCCTATGTAGAAGGACCAGTGTTGATTCTTGACAGGAGAATCAAAAAGTTGAAAAAGAAAGACATAATGCTTGTGAAAGTTCTTTGACATCATCATGGCACTGAAGAAGCTATGTGGGAGCTGGAGGAAGAGACGAGGAGGAAGTACCCTTCTCTTTTCTCTTGATGATTTTGGGGACGAAATCCTTGTTAGGGGTGGATAATTGTAACATCCCTGACCTATGTTAAGGCTTAATCCTAGAATTTTTGCTTAAGTAAGTCATTTAGATTCTTGTCTTTATCTTTTGAAAAGTAATTAAGACTAAAGGAGAGCTTATGTTTCAATTTTGGTCCTATTTGAATAATGTTGAAACAATGTTTTATCTGTTTTGGACTAAAGTGCAATTTACCCAATTTGAGGGGTTAATTTGCAAATGTTACATGATAAATGCTACTCAAGTGTTGGAGCATCATAAGAATGAGAATGATGCTGAGGTATGGCTTCCACAAGCCTAAGTTCCAAGAAGAAGCTTGTTTGAATAATGTTTGTGCATTAAATGACTAGTTTTGGTGTAATTTGCAAATTACCCAAAATCTAGGGTTGGATATGTAAAATACCACCTCTATTGTGTCCCTACTATTTCTTGGTATAGTTTGTAGAAAATAAAAAGAATGGGGCATCTTGTTTGAACTACTTTTGAGGAGAGATAATCTTGATAATAAAATAATCAAGATTTAAGCATAAATGAAACCCTAATTTAATTGTAGCAAAAATAAATATATTAATTGAAGTGCCCATCAACTAAAAAGGCTGTGGTTGAAATCCTATATTGCAAGGACGTCCAAATGCCTTGAGTTGCACCGAAATATCCTAAGTAGGTGAAGAAATCCACTCACATTTGTTAATTAAAAAGTGATGTCCACTAAAAATGGATAATAGTATTATATTAATTAAGGTGATTAAGTGGTTGCTTTTAGTTCAAGGATAAATGAGAGGAAATTGAAGGTATAGGAAGATGTCTTTGAAGGAAAGGAAGGGAGGGGGCATATGGCAAGAAAGTGGGTGAATTTTCCCCTACTTTCTCTCTCCTAGAAAATCAATTACATATACTTGATTTTCTCCTTACTTGAAAGGCTATTTTGCAAACTACTTTCTCCCTTTGCTTTGGACGATGACCAAGGAGCTTAGGAGCAGGAGGAGAACGTTCCCCAAGCTGAAGGTAAGCTCCATGATCATCTTCAACCTTGAATTGATGATTGAAATCAGATTTCAAAATTCATTTTCTTCTCTCCTCCATCCAATGCTCAGCCTTGATTGTCTTTTGCATCCAAAAAGGTGGAAACATAACTTGGATAGTTTAAGGAGCTTCTTTCACCATTGGAGACATGAATATTGAATCTTTGAAGATACTTTGAAGGCGGGTTATATAACTTGAACCCATTAATGTTGTTATTGATTTCAATTTCTCATCACATGTTGATCTTTAATTTCTTCTTGAATAATTGCTGAGTTAATCATATAAATGGCAGTAGAAATCAGAGGTCTGAAGCTTGATTATGATGACATCATCTTAGCACACACCTCAAGAAACATCATGAGCAAATAGTTTCACTTTGTGTTGGTCAAATGGTTTTCAAACCGTTTTAGACCAAACAGTTTCAAACCGATTGGAGGGCAAATGGTTTCAAAACCGATTGGAGGGAAAATAGTTTCAAAACGTTAGAGGTTAAATGGTTTCAAGAATGAATAAAGGTGTGATGGTTTCAACCTTATCTAATCCACATGGTCTCAACCTTGAATGGCCCAATGATTAGAACTCAATTTATTTTAAAACCCTAGCTTAATTGAGGTTAAAACCCTAAACTAGGGCTAAACGGTTTCAAGTTGTTGTGACCAAACAGTCTCAAACCGTTTGAGGACCAAACGGTCTCAAACCATTTAGGGTTAATTAATATTCAAACCAAATGGTCTCAAACCATTTAGGGTTAATTAATATTCAAATCAAATGGTCTCAAAACTGTTTAGGGTTAAACATTTTCAAAATTAATAAGATCAAACAGTTTCAAAACCGATTGGAGATTTTAATCAAGACCGTTTAAGGTCTAACAGTCTTCAAACCATTTGATGAGAAAGTAATCAAGACCATTTAAGGTCTAAACGGTCTCAAACCATTTGAAGAATTTGGGTAAGACTGTTTGAGAGTTCAATTGGTCCAAGACCATTTGAGAGTTTAATTGGACCAAGACCGTTTGAAGGTCAAGTGACCTCAAGACCGTTTGGAGGTTCAATTAGTTCAAAATGTTTGGAAGGTCCAATTGATTCAATCCATGTAAGTACTAATAACCCCATAAGTGGTTGAAGAGTATCTCAAGAATGACTTCAATGGAAGTACTTCTAAAGTACTTAAGTGATTAGTATAATTGGAGTAATTATCATTTGATGCTTATGAAAGTAATTAATTCAATACACTATGATAAGTGTAGGTGCATGAACTTAGTGAAAGGATAATTCAATTGAATAAGGTATGATGGTGATGTGCGTTCCTAGTACATGGAACAATGATAAGTATTATTTAATACTTAAATAATGCTATGTGCTCCAAGATATGTGGAAGCACTGACTTAAGGTTTGGATTAATGAGGTAATCCTAAAACCCTAATGGATGGATAATGGGAACCCTAATCAATAAGGTAAGTTTAACTAAATACTTATGAAGGTATTATGTGATTCTAGTCATATGAAACAATGAATTTGGTTTTGGATATTAATTGTAATATTAATGCATTCTCTAAGATGCATTTTTGAATTAGGGTTTGATATTTGATAATGTGATCATGAAACCCTAATCAAGAAGGATGAGAAACCCTAACCCTAATTTTGGGTGATGTTATGTGAAACCCTAATGTAGGGTGATGTTATGTGAAACCCTAATGTAGGGTGATGTTATGTGAAACCCTAATGTAGGGTGATGTTATGTGAAACCCTAATGTAGGATGATGTTATGTGAAACCCTAATGTAGGGTGATGTTATGTGAAACCCTAATGTAGGGTGATGTTATGTGAAACCCTAATGTAGGGTGATGTTATGAGAAATCCTAATTGACAAAGATGGGAAACCCTAACACTAATAAGGGAATAGTGATGCTATCTTTGTATTGCATAATGTTGATATGTAATTGATATGGTTGTTATCACGTATACTAACCATGCGAGTATCATGAGATGATGAGTATAACCAGGCATGAACTATGATGTTAATGGGCCTTGTGAGACATAATGTTATTTATTGCCTAGTGAGAGGTGACAAGAAATTGAATATTCCTGGTGAACTATGTGAGATGCTTGTGTAACAATTATCATGAATACCTTGGTCAGATGACTGGAGGTAATAGTTACCTGAAAGTGGTAACCATGTTCTGTGATGAACTAAGGGTTTGAATACCCAGATCCAGTAAACATGATGATGATATTGATGATGGTATTATTGAGGGATGTGAATTCCCAATAATGAGAAAAGGGATTGAAATCCCAATGTTTTATAAAGTTTTGAAAAGTACCTGATAGAAGTATTACATGTTTCTTTATAGCAATTGTCATAATAAATCTTGTTTGAAAACTTGACTGATGCTAAAAGAATATGCTAATGTACTTAAATAATCAAGTGGAATCTTATCATGTAGAGCCCTGGACACAAATCCATCATCATCAGTAGTTGGTGATGGTGAAACATGTTTTCTTATGGGAACTCCTGGAATGCATATTTTTGAATATGTGGGGGTAATAGGCAAATATATCCTTACACCTCATAGGAATGACTGCGGGCCATATCCTATGCATAGGAATGGTTATGGACCATATCCTAATAAGTGTATGGCTACGGGCCATGACTCCACAATACCAGGCATTGGCTACGGGCGATATCCTGAAGAGAGTATATGCTACAGGCTATAACTCTATAGCGAAGTTTCCAATATACCCTAGAAAGCTATTTTAGCAAGAGACATGAGATGTCCTACATGTGGTCTCGCACTGACTGAGACAGATGAGGCGATGGAGTCCAGCTCTTCCATTGACCTTGTATGGTACCGATTCTTACATAAACGTGGTCGGTTGGAGCGTGAACGATATACTTCATCTCCTCAGGGCATAAGTATGATTGTAAAATGTAATCATCCGTGTAGAGTATTTGTTTAAGGATGAAATACGGTAATCATTGGTTGATGTTACATTGTTTACTGTATCCTAAATGGATAGATCTTATACATGTTCTTCATATTCCTTATTAAAATGAATAGATGATTACCGCCTTATCATGTATAGTTGTAATGCTTTAAAAGATGATATTTCTCTATTCTGCTTAATAAAGATTAAATCATTATGTTCAATAGAGATTCCTCTGTGCAGTTTATTACTATTCATCTGCAATAATAATGTTTCTGGCAGAGAGTTATATCTCTCGCTGGGACAATTTCAATTGTCTCACCCCTGTGGGATCCAACCTTTTTAGGTGGATGAGGACGAGGGGGTAGAAACCCTAGTAGAGGAAGGATAGCAACATCAGGGACATCAGTGACATCTCAGGTGGAGATATTGACTGTCATGTCTTGTAGATAAGAGTCCTATGTGTCGTCTCTGTACTCTCAGGTCCTTGGAGTCACTAGTTAGTGCTTTTATGATCGATCTGAGATTTTGGCATTGAATGCCTCGAGGTTTTATGTTGCTTATGTGTAGATTTAATAGAGCAACTATTGTATGTAATCCTCGAGAAGAGAAGGTACATGACACGTACTTTTTGGACTAGAATGTATGTGTAATGTTTTTATTCTTGTTACAAAAGTTTCCTGGAAATGGATCTCTTTGCAAATGGTTTTAATTTTTAGTGATTTTCATTAATCCACTACTAATGTTTGGTTCCGCAATTAATCATCACCTGTGACGGCTTGATTTGTGGTCGGGTCGTCTCAATAACCAACATTTATATATTCTCCCCCATGTCCCACTCTTGTAGTTGTTTCCCTACGTTCTCCTCGCCTCCAGCCTATACATCAACGCCCACAAATATCTAGACACGAGTAGTGGTTTTACATTTCCACATGTTGTCAACATAGAAGTGGCTAGTAGCCGCCACACGACACAAACTCTAGTAGCCGAATCAAGGGGATTCCATCACCACCGCTAGTATACCAAGACAGGACACCTCTAGGGAAGAAGTAGGCCACTGTTGCCACCACCATCCCACAATCGCCACTGCCAACTGCACCAATAATGGTAGAAGGGATGCTACAACTAGTATCCAAGCTACTACCTCCCACCTCTACAGAACTAGACCCCTTATGTTGCCAACCCAGAATAAGAACACATCCACCTACTGCCTTGCTTCATGACCCCTTATGGTATCATGTACTATTGATTTCATCTTGGACTTCACTATAATATATTTGTTGTGAGCTTCACCATCTACTAAGGTACCACAAAGCTACCCAGATCTCTAAAATTCCTCATTTCCACCATATTTCTACAAATTTTATGCTTGATATCTCACTAAAAAACATTATAGACCTTTTTAGGGGGCTTTTCCCTCCACCCCCTTCAAATGGAAGCCTGTGTGGGGGGGATTCTCTAGACCACACAACTTTTGGAGTCCATCTACCAAAGATTCCTTTATCCTCTACCTTTAAAAGCTACAACTAGTATCCTTTTTTTGAGGGGGGGACTCTTTCCCCAAACCCCATGAGAGGCATCCCATCTAGGGTGTGGGGGAATCCCCCCACACCACCCAACAGTTCAATGACCATATACAAATGATTCCCTTTACCTCTACCTTCACAAACTATGAATATTATCGTTTGAAAAATGTATTCCCCCTACCACCCTTCATGTGTGCATCCCTTTCCAATTGTACAGACCAACTACTCATTCAATTCGTAATTGGTGTGGGGGGGTGGTAATATAGGATGGTGAGAGAGTATTAAAAGGGAGATAAAGAGCATGAATAGGGAGTATGATGAGAAAGAGTATGATACATATGATGTGTATATTCTAGGCTATTTTGATATCCAGGGAGCTTCCTATTATTTTGCACATCTGTATATCCTATTTCTTTGTGGTGCTTCATTCCTATTAAGCATTGTTCTTGCAGTAGTTGTTGGTGCAACTCTTTCCAAATGACAATATGACTTTTTAATGTTCATGCTACCAATATGCACATGGTTTACCTATCTGTGATTGTTCTAGTAGACACAACTTCATGCAATGTTGAAGGATCTTATATGCAACATTCACACATTGGGATAGAGATTGTTGTTCTTATTCCATCCTTTTGTTCTCTTTGGTGTTAGTTTTGTGGCAATCCTACTGCATCTATGCTTACTTTT
Source organism: Alisma plantago-aquatica (assembly GCA_963693085.1). Lineage (NCBI taxonomy): Eukaryota > Viridiplantae > Streptophyta > Magnoliopsida > Alismatales > Alismataceae > Alisma > Alisma plantago-aquatica. The sequence continues at coordinate 493,136,719 of OY856415.1, forward strand.
GAGAAGCTCATCGATATCAAGCCTTAATATACTACACCTACAAGGTTGATGATCCATCTAGATTTTATCTTCATCAAGTATTTTATTCATGTCTTCTCAAAGTTGCTTCTATTGTTTGTCAAGTTCCAAGATGGTTCTTCTAGTGACCTACATGGACTTTCCTTGATGATTTCCTTCATTCCCATCAAGACCCCAAGAATCATGCTCTAGAAAAATCCAATTTGAAAGTCATCATCACCTCATCATATCTGTGTTTGAAGGTTCTATTTGCTTCATAGTTTGATGTTTTGACTATGTTCATTACACTCACATGTTCCTTTCAAGTTGAGATGATGGAGTCATGATGTTATTATCAATTGCTCTAGATTAATGGTGACACTTTTCATTCCATATGCACTTCAGAAGATCTTCTTCAAATATCAAGTATTTCCATCATGCAAAACATAACTTCAAAGGAGGTGTCATCAAATATTTTATTTGTTGGATATTCATGTTTAAGGGGGAGTGAAAATTTTGTAAATGGACTAACATTTTTAGTTGTCGTGTCATAAAATTGAATTGTGTAATTCCAAGCTAGATATGTGTTTCACCAAAACTCTAGCTTGATGGGGAGTGTTATATTTATGAAAGTATTATCAATTAATAGGTCATCTTTCATATGGGTCTAATTGTCTTGGCCCATTAGGGTTAAGATCTGCTTCCATGTACAAGCCTCCTTTCCTATATATAGGAGGGGGGGGGTCCATTTTTATCAATATGAAATACAACACACTTCTCATTTTCCACAGATACCACTAATTTCAATATAGGAAGATGGGATGGCTAGGGCTAAGTGTGTGGTACTTTAAGTAATGTACTTAGGAAGAAGTCGAGGTCTAGGGTGGAACAATATTTTTGAGGGTAGAATGACCTGAACTTAGGTGAGTGTGTGTTCACTCTAGTTGGAATGACCATTCCAAAGTGGAATGGTTGTTTTTCAGCTATGGCACGACCAATTATGATTAGAATGTCCATTTTGGCTATGAAGTAGTACAATCGTTCTGGTTAGAATGACCATTTTATATGAGAATGGAATAAATTGTGGAAATGGGTTAATTGCACACTGAATATGTGAAAATAGCCAAAATAGCACGACCAATTAATTGCCTAGGTGAGAGATTTTGGGGTTTTAGTGGGTTTTCATGGGTTTGAAGGTGGAATGATATGATTTTTATGTCACAGAAGTTCTAGGGGTAGATTGGTCATTTCATGACCTCAGATGGTGTACTTTGGACTTGGAGGTGTTTTGAGGTGTTTGTTTTTTGCTTGCTTTGCCTTTGTCTTGCTATTCTTATTGTACCCAATCCTCTTTGGGGTTTGAAATGTAATTGAACGGGTTCTTAATCAAATGATGGAGTTCCTTCAATTTTTATGGAATCTTAAGATAGGTTGGACTTGGCTTCAATGGTTTCTTGGGATCCTCCAAGCATGTAGGATTCCTAGTGGTAATATCTCCCTCCCTCCCTCCCTCCCTCCCTCCCTCCCTCCCTCCATCCATCCATCCATCCATCCATCAATTAGTCTCCACAATACATAGAAATCACATAAGGAACATCCATAAGTGCATTTGATAAAATGTTACAATTATTAAAAAATATCATGCATCCTAATCATCTTGATGTGAATATGAAGAAAACACCAGATGGAGACCAAACTAGGGCTTCATCAATTGCAAAATTACCTAGTGTTGTTCCTTCAATAGTTCAAGAGGGAACATGTGGAGCTCGATTCATTATAAGACTTCCCTACTAGATGACGAGAAGATTTACCTATCAATCTGATATCAATTATTCATAATCTTTAGTGGTTCTAGACTCATCATGTGATGTTGACTATGGAAGCCTGCCCTCAAGGCTACAAGATTACAATAGAGCATAACTGCATCGTCACAGGGGCTTATGCCTTACAATTACATGTACTGATGAGTCTGAGTTGTAGGAAGGAGCTAATCCATAGTTTTATTTAATGTTAGAGTTTTAGTTTTACTTATCTTTTGTTGTTTTCTACTTTTTAAATGTATGTGTCCATGATATCTCTAATAAAATGAGACATCATTTCTTGCTTTATATCCATACTTTGTATGTGTCATGCTTGTCTTTACAATTTGTGGCATACTTTATTGTAGGGGCTAAGAACTTGTGGGGGTAATAATCAATAGAGTCTTTTCCTGAGTAAAGTAACCCATTAATGCATGGAATGTGATGCCAATATGTAGTTGTTGATATTGGATGATGGTGGATGTGTATTGCCTAAATTTCTACTATAAGTCCTATAACCAATATTCCTATCACATAGTGTCAAGTTAGATAGGGGCCAAGAGTCTTTTCTTCCTTGAGTTTCCCGTAGGATGAGTTTTTACTTATGAGGAATGGGTAAGTACTTGTTTCCACAATGACTATGGAAAATCATTTCCTTGCAAGTTTGAACCATTTTGTGGTCATTGTTTGGGTAACACTTAGTCATAAGTACATGTTGTAGTGTTTGTAATAGTCTAGTTGAACAGTTTTGACATTAGTACATAGAACATTAGGGTGAAGGTTGGTTCTTCTCTATTTGTTTACATTGTGCAAAATTCTAATACATATCTTTGATAATTGTTGGGGTGTGTTGTCACGAGTACTTACCTCACAAGAAATGGAGATCAGATCCATAGGATGGAGGTAATGTTATGCCATGTATTTTGGATGGGGATTATAAATGTATTAACCATGTCAACATTAGTGTGAAGGATTTTGATTGTAGGGACCCTTATTTACCTTGGATCCATTTGGTTGTGGATGAAGTGGAAGATTGACCTTGTTGAGATGAAATCTAAAGATACCTATAAAGAATACCTTTGTGGTACTCTCTTAAGTAGAGTCGGATCACCATCACCCATGAAGGGTAGCAAACAAATTGTATTCATTATCGTTCCCTTTCAAGAGCATCTTTAGGTATGAGTGGAAATGTACTTTTGTTAGGTTACATGGGTTAGGGTAAAATTGATTTGGTATACGATCTTTAATCATTTTTTCATTTGCAAAGCATTGAAGACAAGGGTGGAGGTCATGGCATGTTCCACCTTAGCCCTACTATCGCGATGAGTTAACCCTTGTCTTAATGGTGATCCATGATTATTACCATCTTAATTGATAAAGGTTTTATATTATAAATTTTGGGATATGCTCCATGCACATTGAATGTTGTCAACAATAGTACCCCTTGATAAGGATAGCATTGATTTCTAGCAGGTGTACATCATCGTCCATGTCTTAAAGTCACATGGCACTACCATTGTAGACATCATGTACGGTGTATCACCCTTCCCATACTGGGTTGAATTTACCTTGAATTGATGTTGAGATACATGCATAGCACAAGACCGCCTTTATGGAAATGTCGGGTATGTACCTTCATAGAGAAGAATCAAACCATCCATGATTGGTAGCGTTATGTGTGGTGCAAGGTGCAAATACTTTATTACTGAATCACATTGAGGGTGTACATGTGGTCTTGAACCCAACCTACATCATGAATGTCTGCCTCACGGAGTATGTTCAAGGAAGGAAATTCAATCTTGATTGTTGAACGAGTTCAGTCCCATAGACATGAGAGAAAAATGTTACACTTGTGAACATGTAGATGGATGTTTGTGCTTCACAAGAGCCATGGGCTATTTTTTATGCCATTCTTGAGAGGATTTTTGGCCTTTATGTATATTGATCATATTCTTGTTGGGTGCCTCAACTGCTGCATTCATCTAAGGTAAATAATGAGATGGTCTGTGATGCTTGATGCCAAAAGAATCCACATACCCCTATATCAATTTTGAGAAAAGACTGGTATCATTGTTAGAGATGATCTCACTAGGTACATAGTGGGTGATTTTTTTGTTATGGAAGAACTTGTGACTTGTAAAGTGGGGAGATTGATATTGAGATTGCTTTCACCTACATAGTGTACTAATCGATATGACCGATATGAATAATCATTTCCACTCCACATATTGCAAATGGACAAGGCACACACATGTCTTAAAGGTGAGTTGGAGGTACATTGTAAGGAGGCGGGATCACCCCCTTACTAAATATTTGAAGAATAAAACATCCATTCCAAACACACTGAAAGGTATGCTGGAATAGGTGTAACATTTTCAAATTTCAATAAATGGTATTCAAAACAACCAAAGTATAGCAGCAGAATAAAAATGTTGACTATATACAATTTATCACAAGGTTATTACAAAAGTACATCATAATATCCCATAAGGGTTTACATGTATGATACAACATATGGATATAAGTAGAGGGAAATCTAAACCATAACAATTTTGTCTCCAAGCTTTAACTCCTTAAGCTAGTCCAAAACTTCATGCCTTATCATCCAAGTCCTTCACCTAGGGTTGGAAGCATACCCCATAAATAAGAGAAAATAGATGACATCAACAAAGGATGGTATGTGCATACTAAATAGGAAATTGAGCAATATATGGAATAAAGGAAATCAAATATAAAAGGCTTCCCATAGAAAGGATAAGGACCACCCAAATGGGTATCAAGAGAAAAGAAATTGAAATCATATTATAACAAATGAATACTTGCCATTAATAAACCATAAAGATTGTGCCACATAAGCACATGTAAAGAATTAGGGCACACACCCCATATCATCAACTTGCATGCATGTGGGATAAACATATCCCTAGAACAATATAAACACAAAGGCGGCCAAGTCTCATAAACTTGAAACCTGGTAGAGAAAGGAATACTTCCAATCTCCCAAATATATAAAACATGGGCCAAGAATCACACATCTTGCCCTGGGTATGAGGTTCCTTTCCATCCCAAAAGAGCAGGAAATATCACATCTTCTCGACAGGAAATAGCACATCTGCCATAAAAACCAATGCAATTACACTATCTAGTGCTACTGATTCACATAACATGTTAAATATAGAGGCAAGTAGAAAGTATAGTCAGAATATATAAACTAGTCACCACATAAGTGACCAACATATACATCCACCTCATTAGTGGGCAAAAGACATCACATGTCATCTTTTAGAGTTCCAACATGAACAAAACATAAGATAAGAGCTCAAAAGAATATCCATGATCACATGATCAACATCAAATAAGGCAGTTCACATGAACCATGATTTTCAAAACATGATCACACGATCAACATCAAAATTGGACCAAACTTCATCCACAAGTTATCTTTGATGTGTTGAATATGAATTTGCCATTATTTCCATATTTTGAAGTTATATAATCAAAATTATTCATTACTTATGCCTTTCACTCATTTTCTCTCTCCTAAACTTATCCTAATATTTCAAGGTTGTCCAAATTAGATGAAATTTGTCATGTATGCTAATTTTGATATGTAGATTTCGAATTTGAAGATTGCTTCCACTTTTGAGACTTCTTTTTATGAGATATTTCATATGGCCCATTAACGACCCATTACGTAAATTATTCATCCTATTAAGTTCCTTATCTTCATATTACCACCAAAATGAGTTATGTGACATATTTTATGTATCCATTATAAACCTAAGATTAATGTTAGAACATTAGGCTACATTAAGGTGATCCATACATGCAATAGCTCATTGGGGTTGTACTAAACATCTATTCAGGTCTAACCTTCAACCTTGTTTGGCTAAGTCCAAAATGTCAACTTCCAGGGTAGGGTCCGAGATCTAGTATGTTACAACATGCCACCCCTTAAAGGGATTTTGTCCTCAAAATCAAAACATCCACATATAAGAAAACAACTTATTCACCACCCCTTAAAGGATTTAACCTACCAAGCCAACTAATCTAGAGGTAAAAGGGTAGTCTAACTAAACCATATACAAGATCCATCACACTTCACTGTGCACTATGATTGCTTACTAAACACCAAACTTCAAAGTCTAGGTTTTAGGGATAACTATCCAAACATGTGGTTTTTTGGGTCATAAAGGAACTATATTGGGTATCCATCCTCAAACAAGTCATTACACCTGGGAGACTAATTCAAAATATTAGGGTCCCTAAAGATAAATCATATAGACGTCTAAGGCTACTATTACCTAAAAACATGCTATTTTGAACAATTCATATCAGCTCAGACCAGGCCGGTATCATATGGATTTGGGAGTCCTCGTAAACCAAGCGAGTGGTGCGGAGAAAAATCTTGCCAGCCCCGGAAACCTGATCCTTTCTAGACACCTTTGCTTTCAACTTCATGTCCTAGTAGATGCCTAAAGGCCAAGCTAAACAACCTCAAGTTACTATGGTTACTTATGCATCTTTTAGTTGTAAGTATTTCAGGGATCTATTCATCATTATTCTAATGTGAAACTATAGGATCCTAAATCAACCCTTCATCATCTATTGATCAACTCTAGGGCAAACATGTCACTTAAAGGTAAGGCAAGTATTCTAACTAGGGAGACAAAATTGAAATAGTCAGATTCTGACTACCATGGGCTCTGATACCATGATGTAAGGAGGTGGGATCAACCCCTTATTAAAGATTTTAAGAATAAAACATCCATTCCAAACACACTCAAAGGTATGTTGGAATAGGTGTAATGTGACGTCCCTTGATTTTCTAAAACTTAATCTGATGTGTGACAACCAAATTGAAACCCTCACCTCAGCGAGCATCCCAATATAAACACCACACACTAGGCTAAGAAGAAGAAAATCAAGGGAGTCAGAAAGAAACAACCATTAGCACATGCACATGAACAATAATAAAACCATACAACACATGTTCACCATTCAACATATAATTACAACATGAATTGTTACAAAAATTTATATCACATATTGAACATCAAACTATACATATACATGTACTACCACTAAACTACAAGATCTTAAGACAACAGGTCCACCTGTACATTAGCTTGCCACACAACTCTCAACTATCTTGGATCTTCATGATCACATAGCCACAACCTAAACAAAAGATTACATATGGTACCCGTCAGCACAATATGCAAGAATATTGTACAGAGTACGCCTATGTGTCTTTTATATACCTCTCATCATATCTTGGCAATAAGATAAAATTAATACTTGGCAGTTATAAAGGAATATAAGAAAATTATATACTTGCACAAAGATGTTCATTAACAAAAGAGAACACATATTTTAAGCATATTTTCCATTATATCATCCATGCATTTGCCACCTGAGGGAATAATGCATCATCTCAACTACCAAAGAGTATGATATGTAAGGCCTTATGATCTACTACCAAAGAGTAAGATCATTGTACAATGTGATCTGCTACCAAAGAGAATGATCATTTTCCAGCACTATGCTACCAAAGAGAATTAGTACTTTCATATAATGGAACAAATATATTATGTTTGATGTGTTCATAGAAGAAAGTATGGAAAATCATGTAACATATCATACAAGAACAATCATTTCATCCAATATCATATGCCAAGTATTTTACTACACATATAACACAAGCATATTGTATAATAAGCCAAGTAAGAGGTGATGGCATACCTTGATCAAGAGATATCCTAATCATCACATATCCCTCATGTCAACTACATCCTTGGTCAACCCTGATTAAGACAAGATCATGTACCATCATCAGGTTCCCATCATCTCAACCCTAATTATGTCCATTTTAGGGTTTGACTTGACTCATAGGATATTCTCATGATTACTCATATTCTTCCCTTAGATTTTCTTACTGATGTCATAGTCTAGATTATAGTTCATCAACTGGATATACTCCTGTGTCACATTATTATGTGAGAATATTTAACATTATGTCACTTTCATTACCCATATTAGGGTTACATCACATGTATTAAGGGTGCTCTTCATATAACATGAATTTCGTGTATATAACTGATATCATATATATATATATATATATATATAATCTTCCAGTTATAGATATGAGGGTTTTATGTAAATTTCATCATTTTTTGAACATGTATATATTTATTGCATTTTATTTAGGGTTAAAAACCCTAATTAGACATATTAATCAAATTATATGCTTTGGTGTATCAACATGACCATATTTGACATCATATGCATTATAAACATGATTATAGACTTACTGACATGTTATCATAATTTTAGTACATCACTTGATATTTATTATCCATTAAACAAGCATTACACACCTTACATGATATCACTAATATTAATGCATCAAAAGCCTAATATTATCATTCTAATGTGTTCTATTTATTTTTCTGAGAATTTTTGTAACTTATTTGTATTTTTCTGATAGGCAATCTATTTACTATGAATTATACAAGATCTGAGTATTTATTGAGATTTTTACCTTTTTAGGCCAATAATGTGTCGCCACATGGCAATATTGGGTGCCCCCTGGCTCCTTATTGCTCGACAGTTCAAGGGTTTGTTGTGTCCTTGAACCAACCGGTTTGGTGGTTGAACCCGATTCAAGGTTCACACTCTCCTCAGCTTCGTTTTCTTTCTTCCACTCAGACGCCTGTCGTTCGTCATCTCCCTGATGCTGTAACGCGTTCGTCTCAGCATCGCCTAGGATCATCGTAGGAGGTCCTTCTCCTAGGCACATGCATCCTATGTTCACTACCGCCTGGTCTAGTTCCGGTGAGGATTGGCCACCCTATGCTCTCCGATTTGCTGCTCTCGATGCCTACACGTATCGCCTCCTAGGAAATGACTGCCGCCGTGACACTCCAATTCACAACATGCAAAATGGTCGCTGGCTTCTTTGCTCGATTTCAGATGGATCTAGGACTTGTTGGAGTCCTTTGCGCCCAACCTCTTCCCTTCAGCGCGATCTCATTTTCCTTCTCGCGTTCAGTCGCACGACGCCCACATCCCGGTGTGTGTCGCCTCCTGGAAAACGACCACCGCTGAGGTGCCCTCCTCTGCTGAGTGATCCATGGATGAAATGGACCTCCTTTAAAAAGTTCAACATGTATCCTCTATGAGCTTCCAACATGGAGCCTTGCCACTGCAATCACTCCTTATCCTTCACGGTGTCGCTGAGGCTGGGTCCTGCCAAGAGCGTCGCCACCAACCACCATCACAACGCTGCTATTGCGGTGGGGCAAAGGAGAGGACCTTCCTCCAAGCATTTCTCAGTCTACTTCCATTTCTGATTCCCTTCTTCATTCCTCCTCTTCGCATCACTTGTTTCACATGGAGGAGAAGCAATACAGACGGGAAGTTAGATATCCCTCACATTCACTCCAACTGATCTAAAGAGTGGTCTTTGCACTCCTCACCACAAATCATGCCTGTTTAGTTACTCGAAGCCGCTCATCAACACACACCCATGCTGATCGTGGCATCATGGATGACCACTCCTACATGTGTGTTTAACTGCTAGTTCAAAGTGTCCTCCACCCATGATCTTCGAGATGGAAGTTCATCGTCCACAGTCCAACTGCATATCCAAGAGTTAGGAATGACTCATAAGAGGATGCGATTTGTGGCTTCCTTCTTCTCAAAGAGTGTGTGACATCATCTTATTTAGAAAACGGTCATGAAGGATATTAACCTTGTTGCATGTGCACCAAAAAGCACATTATTTCATCATATTCCTACCTAAATAACTCCATCTAGAATATTGAGAAGATTATTAAACTTTGACCAAGGCTTCATTATCATCCACACACCTTAAGGGAAAATTCATCCTCAAAATTAAGCCAAAAATCTAGTCCATCACATCATATACATCTTAAAAGAAATTTCATCCTTGAATTTTAAGTCATACTCTTACTCCAAGGAAAACAAAGAGATATGCATCCTTATGTAGGGCACCACTCGAGGTGCAACATATACACAAACAGAAGCTCCATGATTATATCCAAACCACTACTAGGAGGTTTTAAAACATCTAGGGTGAACCACCCCCTCTAAAGGGTTTGAAACTCATGTTCAATCGTGACATATATCATATGTTAGGGTTGCATCCTTATCTTTACCCCTGCATTAGGGTTCCCACATCATATTACCATGTTCTAAAGGAGTTAACTAAGTTTAGCTCATTATATCAAAGTGTCACCAACATTTTATTGAGCTAATGTTAGAACATGTTCAACATTAACATATGCCTTTTAGGAGGGAGTTAACTAAATCTAACCCACATTATTCATCTAGATCATAACAAGGTGTAATAGTCTTTATGTTGTGCTAATATCAAACTATATTTTTCATATTTGTTAAGCATTAAGGTTAACACCTCATGTAACATGTTTCATTCATATGATGTTATTTCATTTCTCATAATAAATTGCAACATTTATTAGTGATTTCATCACAAGGTTAGCCAACAATATCACATTATCATCATTATTCATGTAGATGGTTAACCATTTATACATAAAGATCTATTAAACCATTACTAGGTTTGCCATCATATCATGTCTATGTATCATGTCTCGAGATTAGATCACATCCTTACATATATTATATCGTGGTTGTGCTAAACAAACATATACAAGTGGCTTGTCAAACATATATCAAAACTTTATATAGTTCAACTGAGGTTCTCCTAGACCCATATCATGAGGGTAATGCCATGCTCAGTCTCTCTGAGCTCACTCAACTCTATGAGTATCTCATATGCACAAACTTTATCTTTCCTCTCTTAGTCTAGGGTTCTCGGATTACCTCATTGGCACTATTTGATAGACTTACAAGCTCTAGCCACATAAGCACAAACCAAAACATGCTATGACATCCTCTTCATAGATATCTACCTACGAAACATACTTACCCAAAACTCTCTTATACATACACCACTAGAGTCCTACATGGAACCACCAACCCAAGCATGAGGCTGTCCAAAAACTAACACAGTTGCCTCCTCCAGGGTCTTGGGACTCTCTCTCCCTCACCCAGAAGGTTGGACATCATATCCATGTTCACATATACACATAGAACCAGCCTCTCTCTGTCTCTAGGGTTTGGTCCTCTCAAGGACATCTAGGGTTCAAAAGGACTATAGGAATCATGCATTAGGCAACTCAACTCATTCACTCAGGAGTATTCTAGTTTAGGACATATCATATCACATATTTTTCATCATCTCATATCTTGGAGTTTAGGTTCTCTAACCTTCTCCCGATGGGTCTCACTCTCTCTGGAGTTGACCCCAAAAATGGTCCTAAAACTAGAGGTCTTCCTTTGTAAAAGAGATTGAGGCTCGTGCCGACTCACAACCTAGTCTTAACTTAAGACATCTTATCTCATAAAAGCCTAGTTACTTACATCATCAAGACTTATCTCAAAACCTCAAACCTAACTCATGTCCTCAAGGACAAACATAAATCAGCATAACCATCTTATAACACCTATATAAGACTTGCATCATATCATCATAACTTATTTCATCTATTCCATCTATCATACATCCCAACAAGGCTCTAGACATCTAATCTAGAACTACTCTCTCTTCTAAACTGATGTCATCCACTTTCACTTAGGTTACATGACCCCCTCCTACTCGTACTTGTGTGGGGACACATTTTTGTAATACATATACATAATAAAATATTATATAGTTTTTCTCTGATAAAACAAGCGTAAGAGAAAACTATCACAGTTCGATCTGATTGGAATAAAAAACCAAATCCTAAAAATGAGTGTCCCACACATAGTAGAGAGTACAATGTCATGAAAACTAGTGAAAAGGGGTGAGAAAATGGTGTAGACTAGTGTAGCTACTCTAGACAATGTGCGTAATATGTCTAGGGTTTCTCTTCCCTTGATGCACATCATTTCCAAATAGTGCAACGTCCCATACCACTGCACTACAAGGAAAGAACGACATCTAAGGACTTGCCATACAACAAGCACTAGTCTAGACCTAGTTTTCAGACATCTAGGTGCTAACCTAGAGGATAGGTCAGATCTAGTCTCTAAAAGATGACTAATCTAACCCTAAAGATTTGTTTTAAGTTCAAGGTTCTTTAGTTTCAGGTTGCATAATGAGCAAATGTTAGGCTTTGCTATTGTTTATGCCATGATACCACCTGTGATGTCCCCTGATTTTCTAAAACTAAATCAGATGTGTGACAACCAAATTGAAACCCTCACCTCAGCGAGCATCCCAATTTAAACACCACACACTAGGCTAAGAAGAAGAAAATCAAGGGAGTCAGAAAGAAACAACCAGTAGCACATGGACATGAACAATAATAAAACCATACAACACATGTTCACCATTCAACATATAATTACAACATGAATTGTTGCAAAATTTTATATTACATATTGAACATCAAACTATACATATACATGTACTACCACTAAACTACAAGATCTTAAGACAACAGGTCCACTTGTACATCAACTCACCACACAACTCTCAACTATCTTGGATCTTCATGATCACATAGCCACAACCTAAACAAAAGATTACATATGGTACATGTCAACACAATATGCAAGAATATTATACTGAGTACGCCTACGTGTCTTTTATATGCCTCTCATCATATCTTGGAAATAAGATAAAATTAATACTTGGCAGTTATAAAGGAATATAAGAAAATCATATACTTGCACAAAGATGTTCATTAACAAAAGAGAACACATATTTTAAGCACATTTTCCATTATATCATCCAAGCATTTTCCACCTGAGGGAATAATGCATCATCTCAGCTACCAAAGAGTATGAGATGTAAGGCCTTATGATCTACTACCAAAGAGTAAGATCATTGTACAATGTGATCTGCTACCAAAGAGAGTGATCACTTTCCAGCACTATGCTACCAAAAAGAATTAGTGCATTCATATAATGGAACAAATATATTATGTTTTATGTGTTCATAGAAGTAAGTATGGAAAATCATGCAACATATCATACAAGAACAATCATTTCATCCAATATCATATGCCAAGTATTTTACTACACATATAACACAAGCATATTGTATAATAAGCCAAGTAAGAGGTGATGGCATACCTTAATCAAGAGACATCCTAATCATCCCATATCCCTCATGTCAACTACATCCTTGGTCAACCCTGATTAAGACAAGATCATGTGCCATCATCAGGTTCCCATTATCTCAACCCTAATTATGTCCATTTTATGGTTTGAATTAACTCATAGGATATTCTCATGATTACTCGTATTCTTCCCTTAGATTTTCTTACTGATGTCATATTCTAGATTATAGTTCATCAACTGGATATACTCCTGTGTCACATTATTATGTGAGTATATTTAACATTATATCACTTTCATTATCCATATTAGGGTTACATCACATGTATTAAGGGTGCTCTTCATATAACATGAATTTCGTGTATATAACTGATCTCAAATATATATATATATATATATATATACATATATATATATATATATATATATATATATATATATATAATCTTCCAGTTACAGATATGAGGGTTTTTTGTAAATTTCATCATTTTTTGAGCATGTATGTATTTATTACATTTTATTTAGGGTTAAAAGCCCTAATTAGACATATTAATCAAATTATATGCTTTGGTGTATCAACATGACCATATCTAACATCATATGCATTATAAACATGATTATAGACTTACTGACATGTTATCATAATTTTAGTGCATTGCTTGATATTTATTATCCATTAAACAAGCATTACACACCTTACATGATATCACTAATATTAATGCATAAAAAGCATGATATTATCATTCTAATGTGTTCTATTCATTTTTTTGAGAATTTTTGTACCTTATTTGTATTTTTCTGATAAGCAATCTTTTTACTATGAATTATACAAGATCTGAGTGTTTATTGAGATTTTTACCTTTTTAGGCCAATAGCGTGTCACCACATGGCAATATTGGGTGCCCCCTGGCTCCCTATTGCTCAGCAGTTCAAGGGTTTGTTGTGTCCCTAAACCAACCGGTCTGGTGGCTGAACCCGATTCAAGGTTCATGCTCTCCTCAGCTTCGTTTTCTTTCTTCCGCTCGGACGCCTGTCGTTCATCGTCCCCCTGACGCTGCAATGCGTTCTTCTCGGTGTCGTCTAGGATCAACGTTGGAGGTCCTTCTCCCAGGCGCACACAACCTATGTGCACTGCCGCCTAGTCTAGTTCCGGTGAGGATTGGCCACCCTATGCTCTCCGATCTACTGCTCTCGACGCCTGCGCACGTCGCCTCCTAGGAAACAGCCACCGCTGTGACACTCCAATTCACGGCATGCAAAATGGTCACTGGCTTCTTTGCTCGATGTCAGATGGAGCTAGGACTTGCTGGAGTCCTTTACGGCCAACCTCTTCCCCTCAGTGCGATCTTGTTTTCCTTCTCACATTCGGTCACACAACGCCCGCAGCTCGATGTGCGTCGCCTCCTGGAAAACGACCACCACCGAGGCACCCTCCTCCCCTGAGCGATCCATGGCTGAAACGGACCTCCTTTAAAAAGTTCGGCATGTATCCTCTATGAGCTACTGACATGGAGCCTTGCCACTGCAGTCACTCGTTATCCTTCACGGCGTCGCTGAGGCTGGATCCTGCCAAGAGCGTCACCACCAACCACCATCACAGCGTTGCTATTGCGGCGGGGCAGAGGAGAGGACCTTCCTCCAAGCATTCCTCGGTCTACTTCCATTTCTGATTCCCTTCTACATTCCTCCTCTTTGCATCACTTGTTTCACACGGAGGAGAAGCAATACATACGGGAAGTTAGATATCCCTCACATTCACTCCAACTAATCTAAATGAGTGGTCTTCACACTCCTCACCACAAAGCATGCCTGTTTAGTTACTCAAAGCTTCTCATCAGTGCACACCCACAGTGGTCGTGGCATCATGAAGACCACTCCTACATGTGTGTTTAACTGCTAGTTCAAAGTGTCCTCCACCCACGATCTTCGAGATGGCAGCTCATCATCCACGGTCCAACTGCATATCCAAGGGTTAGGAATGACTCATAAGAGGATGTGATATGTGGCTTCCTTCTTCTCAAAGAGTGTGTGACATCATCTTCATTAGAAAAAGGTCATGAAGGATATTAACCTTGTTGCATGTGCACCACAAAGGACATTATTTTATCATATTCCTACCTAAATAGCTCCATCTAGAATATCGAGAAGATTATTAAACTTTGACCAAGGCTTCATTATCATCCACACACCTTAAGGGAAAACTCATCTTCGAAATTAAGCCAAAAATCTAGTCCATCACATGTAACATTTTCAAATTTCAATAAATGGTATTGAAAACAACCAAAGTATACTAGTGGAATAAAATGTTGACTGTATTCAATTTATCACAAGGTTATTACAAAAGTACATCATAATATCCCGTAAGGGTTTACATGTATGATACAACATAGGGATCTAAGTAGAGGGAAATCTAAACCATAATAACTTTGTCTCCAAGTTTTAACTCCTTAAGCTAGTCTAAAACTTCATGTCTTATCATCCAAGTCCTTCACCTAGGGTTGGAAGCATACCCCAGCAAGAAGAGAAAATAGATGACATCAACAAAGGCTGGTATGTGCATACTAAATAGGAAGTTGAGCAATATATGGAATAAATGACATCAAATATAAAAGGCTTCCCATAGAAAGGATAAGGACCACCCAAATGGGTATCAAGAGAAAAGGAATTGAAATCATGTGATAACAAATGAATACTTGCCATTAATAAAACATAAAGATTATGCCACATAAGCACATGTAAAGAATTAGGGCACACACCCCATATCATCAACCCACATGCATGTGAGATAAACATATCCCTAGAACAATATAAACACAAAGGCGACCAAGTCTCATAAACTTGAAACCTGGTAGAGAAAGGAATACTTCCAATCTCCCAAATATATAAAACATGGGCCAAGAATCACACATCTTGCCCTGGGTATGAGGTTCCTTTCCATCCCAAAAGAGCAGGAAATATCACATCTGCTCGACAGGAAATAACACATCTGCCATAAAAACCAATGCAATTACACTATCTAGTGCTACTTATTCACATAGCATGTTAAATGTAGAGGCAAGTAGAAAGTATAGTCAGAATATATAAACTAGTCACCACATAAGTGACCAACATATACATCCACCTCATTAGTGGGCAAAGGACATCACATGTCATCTTTTAGAGTTCCAACATGAACAAAACATAAGATAAGAGTTCAAAAGAATATCCATGATCACATGATTAACATCAAATAAGGTAGTTCACATGAACCATGATTTTCAAAAGAAAAGACATTGTGTATAGGCTAATGTCCATAGGACAAAGAGAATGAATTAAGCATATATGAATTGCTCAACATAGAAGAATAGGGGATACATCATACCTCAACTTCAGAGTCTAAACAGTCCAAGTCAAGACTAGGCCTCCAAAGAACATCTAGGGAAGGTGGAAAGGTCCAACAAGGAAGGTTACCAAGCTTAGAGAGGATGGTTTCTCCAACAAAGCTCCTATCTCGAGCAAGAAGCACCTTCTCCACTTTAGAGGTGAAAAACCCTAACAAAAGAACATGGAGATGAGGTGTTTATGGATTCTAGGTGGGGTTTCACCATGGAAGGCCATGGTTCTGACCTGGTGGAAGGTGGAAGGAAGACTAATGACATGAAAACATGGAAGGAAAGAAGAAAACTTACTAGTTTTGGTTGAAATAACCAAGGAGGAGCTTTAGAAACCCTAAATAGAGAAAATTTGGAACCCTAGGAGCCTTCTTCACCAATGTAGGCACCTTATTTTACCTTGGGACAACACCTTCATGTAAAAATAGATTAGGAGTTATTCTCTAAGCTATAGGAAAGAAGACAGAGAAAGAGTTTTCGAATTTGGAGTTGGGAAGGGGTAGATATGGCTATATAAAGAAAGAGGTCAAGTATGAGGTGTCTATGAGACTTTCCATGTGTCATGTATAAGGGTGTCCTTGGACATGCATGCCTTTATGGATAAGGAATAAGTCAAGAACTAGGTGTCAAGTTACTATCCATGTGTCCAATGATAAGGGTGCCTATGGGCATGTAAACCTTTATGGATAAGGAAGAAGTCAAGAATGAGGTGTCCATGAAGCTTTCCATGTGTCCTTAGCCTAGGGATTTCATGACCATGCAAGAGGACATCTCATAGAGGCTTCTTATCAAATGTAAGTTTATGGAAATTTATAGGCCATCCCAACCGATCTTCAATCAAAGAAATAACCCCATTGGTTGATAGCTTCTAAAGATAAGCTCATTTATAAAGAGAGTAATACCTAAAATGCCCTTGGAAAGAAACACCTTCAAACCAAGGTGTAACTAGGCGCCCTATGGTTCAAAAACTTTAGAATGGTAAGTGAATATATAAGGATTATAATGCATGTGACAATTTGCAAAGAAAACCTCCAATTGGGTAAATTGCATAAAAGTCCAGAATGTACCTAAAATTGCGTAACTTGCACAAACAACATCCAAATCGGACCAAAATTCATCCACAAGTTATCTTTAATGTGTTGAATATGAATTTTTTATTATTTCCATATTTTGAAGTTATATAATCACATTATTCATTACTTATGCCTTTTACTCATTTTCTCTCTCCTAAACTTATCCTAATATTTCAAGGTGGTCCAAATTAGATGAAATTTGACATGTATGCTAATTTTGATATGTAGATTTATAATTTGATTTTTTTCCACTTTTGAGACTTATTTTTAAGAGATATGTCATATGGCACATTAACGATCCATTATCTAAATTATTCATCCAATTAAGTTCCTTATCTTCATATTATCACCAAAATGAGTTATGTGGCATATTTTATGTATCCATTATAAACCTAAGATTAATGTTAGAACATTAGGTTACATTAAGGTGATATATACATGTATTATCTCATTGGGGTTATACTAAACATCTATTTAGGTCTAACCTTCAACATTGTTTGGCTAAGTCCAAAATGTCAACTTCTAGGATAGGGTCTGAGATCTAGTATGTTACATACATGGGTATGAACAACATGTAATTAGAACATTTGATACCCTATAGACATCTTGCATGCAACCTAACTCCATTTTACTCCATTTATAGCACCGAAGTTTAATACATCAGATGAGGGTGAACCCATAAATATTGATTTGATATACTCCTTCATGGACTTCACAAAGGACATCCTTGGCTTTTGGTTTGTTGAAGCAATGTAATATTGTTTGGTTGATGGATTATAGGTACAAAAAACTAGCTCCTAATACATAATTGACTTCCATGCATAGGATTGTCTATTTATCGTGTTTGGGGGGTGCCTTCAGGGACGGATTACCCTTTGAGGAATCAATGCATGTCATAGAAGCACAATTATTTTATGGACGTATGGGACTCATTGATTTGCATATAGTAGGTCGGTCAAGGAAGAATCTTGACTTTGATTGGAAAGTTGTTTGCATTTTGGATGCCATCCCAAGATGCTAATTGTGACGTCGGTCTCAGAAAATGAGATCAAGGAATGCATAAGTGATTAATTAGCAGCGGAATTAATAAAAATCACTAAAAATTAAAACTTTTTGTAAATAGATCCACAAACGGTAAAAACTTTTCATAAAGAAACAAGGTAAGTTATTTACAAACTGATCCATCATTACATCTCTGTCATATCACATCTCGAGAGTCATAACACTGACTGCCCTGTTGAACTGTACATGAGCAATATACAAAAATCCTCGAGGCATTAAGCCAAAAATTTCAGATCTATATTAAACCATCTACTGACTCCTAGGACCTGAGAGTAAAGAGACGACACATAGGACATTCTATAAACAAGACTTGACAGACAGTGTCTCCACCTGAAGATCACTGCTGTCCAGGATGTTGCTGCTGCTGCTATTGTTGCTCACCCACTGAAGGATTTCTTCATCCTCAGCGTCTACCTAAAAAGTTGAATCCCACGGGGGTGAGACAATTGAATAATTGTCCCAGCGAGAGTTATAACTCTTCGCCAGAAGCATTTTTATTGCAATTAATGGAATAACATTGAACAGTAGAACTATAAATATTCAACAACAAGTAAATTATTGAATAGGCTAAGTAAAGCAACATTCTTTAAGCAATCATTTCAATTATAAATTGATTGAGTAACAAGTCATTTAATCAATAAGGAATATGAAGAACATGTATATTACTTATGAGTAACAAGTCATTATGCCGACCAAAAAAAAGAACATGTATATTACTGGTCCAATTAGGACTAAATAAACAATGCACAATCAATCATTGTTTCTCGTAGTTCAACCTAAGCAATTATGCTACACGGCTGATTACAATTTACAAACATACTTATGCCCCGAGGAGATGAGGTATACTGCTCATACTCCAACCGACCAATATGAAATCGCAATCAGTACCATACATAGGTCATTAGAAGAGCTGAATTTCTATGACCTCATCTTCCTCCGTCAGAGTGAGGATCAACATGCATGACATCTCGTGTCTCTGCTATAATAGCTTTCCAGGGTATTCTGGCAACTTCACTATTAGAGTTACAGTGGCATGCTGTTCTCTCTTCGCCATCGAGGGATTTCTTGTTTATCTCTCATTAACAACATCATTGGGAGATTAGTGATACATCATCCCGACATTAACATATAATGAAGGATTTGAGAGATTTGATGTTTATCTCACATCAATTCCTCCATTAGGACGTAGGGATATTCGCATCCATAACCCCCACATACTGAAAAGTATGCTCTCCAGGAGTTCCCTTAGGAAAACTTTTTTCACCATCATTTAACTTCTGACGATGATGGATCTATGGTCAGGGCTCTACATGATATCATTATACTTGATTATTTAAGTACATTATGGCATTCTTTTAGCATCAGGCATGTTTTCAAACATAGACCAATAGGACAATTGCTATAAAGAAAGATCACTACCTGTATCAAGTTCATTTCACATCTAGTTAACATTGGGATATCAATCCCTAATCATCTCATTATTATGATTCAGGAATATGGGTGTTCAAACCCTTAAATCATCAGAACACTTATTTCCAAGTACCTACTGCCATTAAGTCATTTAACAGTATGAACATGATTGTAGAAATGTAGATATTTGTCATGGCTCATATAGCCTATCAGTCTTATTTGTTACCTCTTACTAGGCAACATAGCATATCATTGCTTTTAAAGCTTATAAAGTGCTTTCAATGAATATGGCATCATAACCCTTACCTGGCTATGCTCACTTCTTTATAAAGATCTGCATGACTAACACAATTGATAACATGCACATTATATCTTATATCAACACAATACAATTATTTCCAAGTCAAGTATAGAACACCACGACCGTGTTATCTTGCACGGTCGTGCTACAGAAGATTACCACGACCATTTTACATTACCACGGCTGGTTTCTAGGGTTAGGGTTTCCTATTCAATTCAATTAGGGTTATCCAACCCCTTTAGCTTACAATGGCATAGTGATTCCTCATTTCATAATTCAATCATAGAGTTTCATGCTTACAAGCATAACCCAGAATTAGGGTTTACTGTTCATATCATCACATTTCCCTAGATTAGGGTTTACTATTCACATTATAATGAATTAGGATTATACCATTATCATGTATGAGGATTACTTCCATTAATGCCCTCAAATTAGGGTTAAGATTCATTAACCATCATAATTAGGGTTTTCATGATCTCAGTATGAAGGATCATACCCTAATTAGATATATTCATACATATTAGAAGTTTATTACTTGATTATCAATCATATAAGAAGTCTTCTCTGTCCTCTTTCTATCAGATGATGTTTGCATCACCCTTGATTAGGCTAAGTCAATTCAACATTGACATCATGGGTCATGTCATTACTATTGTGATCATTAAGACTTACTCATTCAAAAGAGTATTTATTACTCCATCCCTTCAAGGGTACCTTTATTATGATCACCATTGATCACATCATGTCTCAATCAGCTAATTACTTGGTCCTTTATCCACTTTAAGTATCTATGGGGTTTGGGTTAATCAACCACTAAACCATCTTGACCACTAAGGCATCAAACGATCTTAACCTTTTTAGACTTCAAACAATCTTGCACACTAAACCCCCAAACGGTCTTGGACAGACCTTGAAACCGTTTGGTGTTGAAGACCGTTTGGTCTTGTTGACTTTTGAAATCGTTTGGTAAAGTGCACACTCAAGACCGTTTGCCCAAGATGGGGTGAATACCGTTTGGTCATCTTTGACTTTGAAACTGCATGGACATGACCAACCTTGAAACCGCATGAGCACAAACGGTTTGGGATCGTTTGGTCCCAAATGGTCTTGAGACCATTTGGTCCCAAACGGTCTTGAGACCGTTTGTGCTTATGTGGTCTTGAGACCGTTTGGACCCAAACGGTCTTGAGACCGTTTGGTCCAAACCACCTCAAAACTGCATGGACCAAAAAGTGTCTCAACCGCTTCAATTGAGTTAGGGTTTCTAATGTTGAACCCCTCAATCGATCATGTACTTGTTGGCCACTCATCAATTGAGTCAATTAGGTCAACCCTCAACTGATTTGACACTCAATTGACCCTCAATTGATCATCAATTAGGGCTTGGATCGATTGGATTAGGGTTTGAAATCGATTACCCTTCAACATGTTTCAATGTGAGTCTAATTGATTTGAAACCATTGAACCATCATTCAATTTGGATCATGACCTGACCCTAAACGGTCTTGGGATCGTTTGGAGGATGTCCAAACGGTCTTGAGACCATTTTCTCAAGTCCACATCAAAAACCAACTCAACCAATTAAGGTTTGACTCATTGGATTGATCACTAGGTCAACAATCAATTGCACTTCAACTTGTTACCTTAAGATCTTCAACCACTTAACCATAGTCAACCCTAGACCTCAAAACGGTCTTGGGTGACCCCCAAACGGTCTTGGGATCGTTTGGATATCCTCCAAATGGTCTTGAGACCGTTTTCCTATTATTTGGTCAAAGACCAAGTCATTCAATTAAGGTTTGGACCCTAGGTTTGGTCACCAAATCAGCAATCGATTATTCATCAACTTGATATCATTGGATCCTCAATTGGTCAACCCTACTTAGCCCTAGACCTCCAAACGGTCTTGGGTGATCACCAAATGGTATTGAGACAGTTTGGGTGATCCCCAAATGGTTTCGAAACCATTTGGGCCACTCAACCCAAACTTCAACACAATACTATAATTGAAATCAGCAATTGACCCGATTAGGGTTTAGATGGTTAATGGGCCTTCAATTGGTGATCCACTTGGAACTAATGGATGATTTTTGGTAGGTAATTTGTCTATATTACTCTCAACGTCATCTAAATGGTCAACGCCTGGTCAATGCATCCAAACGGTCTTGGACCGTTTGCTTCTATGCGGTTTGGTGGAAACTGTTTACAATCAAACGGTTTGAAACCGTTTGCTCCCAAACGGTTTGGGAAACCATTTGAGCAAGTGTTGGAGACCGTTTGCTAAAGTAGGTTTTTGGATAAACATAGGAATTAACATCACATTTGTTTACCTCGAGAACATGGGCTTTTCTTCACGGAAATGATAGCAAGAACACCCAAAGGTGTCTAAAGAAGAAGTATAAGCAACGATTTTAGGAAAAAAGGATACATTAACAAAGCATAAGGGTTAGAGTTATAAAACACACATCTAGGACTGATCCAGAGCTCCAAGCTTCATATCTTTAATGGTGGATGAAGATCCAGTAGTTGTCCAAGCTTCGTTCTTCAAGTTTTGGATGGAGAAGATGGCTAGAAAGAAGAATCGTGTAAAGAAAACCAATAAACCAACCTTGTTTTATGGTTTCCTCCATGAATTCCAGTTATATGGTGATCCATACTTACCAAAACAGCTTGGTCATCCTTCCTATACTCCAGAGCTTCTTCTTGGTTGGCCAAAGCAAGATAATAAGGAAAAGAACTAAGGGAAACGATCCCTTGCTTTGTTGATAAGGATTCCTTTATATATTTATGGGTTTTTAGGGAAAAAGGGGATTATTTCCTTTATTTCTCAAACATATACACCAAGCCCTCCTCCACTTCTTGGCTACGTGGCCACCTTATAAACCTTGCAAGACTTCTTAATTATCCAAGGTTAAAAAGAACTAAACACCTTTTAAGAGAGATATAATAATATCCACCCTTATTGGATAGGGCTTAGTATATTATTATTGTGAATAATTTCCACTTCTACCATGATCATTCAAATGAGGTGCCCCTCTCATTTTATTTTCTCTTCTTGATGCCAAGAAACATGAGAGATCCTCAAGAGGGTATACATAACATATTGGACCCTAAGTTTTGGGTAATTTGCACTTTACACCAAAACTAGGTTTTAAAGCACAAGGATTGCTCTACAAGCTATAACTTGGTGCCCAAGCTTGTGGAATCCATACCACCACATCACATTCATTCTTATGATGTCTCATCATCAAATGAACATCTTAACATGTGAAATTTGCAAGTTAACCCCTTTACTTGGGTAATTTGCACTTTAGTCCATTATTATCAAAACAATGTTTCAACATTATACAAAAAGGACTAAAATTGAAATATAAGTTCCTCAAGAGCCTTAATTACATTTCAAAGGATAAACACAAGCATCTAATCACTTAATTAGGCAAAACACCTAGGGTTCGTTCATAACCCAGGTCAGGGATGTTACAAATTATCCACCCCTTACAAGGATTTCGTCCCCGAAATCATTACAAAAACATATTAAGAGAAAAGAGTAGGGTATTTCCTCCTCATCTCTTCCTTTAGTTCCCACATGGCTTCTTCAACACCATGGTGATTCTGGAGGACTTTCACAAGACTTATGTCTTTCTTTTTCAGCTTTTTAATTCTCTTGTCAAGGATTAACATAGGTCCTTGTACATAAGATATATCATCATTCAATTCCACTTCCATAGGTTGCAGAACTGATTCTGTATCAGGATGACATTTCCTTAACATGGAAATGTGGAACACTGGGTGTAACTTTTGCAACTCTGATGGTAACTCTAGCTTATAAGCTACCTTTCCAATCCGTTCAATGATTGGATAAGGCCCCATAAACCTAGGAGCTAACTTTCCTTTCCTTCCAAATCTAAGAACTCATTTCCGAGGTGAGATGTTGAGGTACACTTTGTCTCCAACCTGGAATTCTAAAGGTCTACGACGCTTATCAACATAAGATTTCTGTCTATCCTGTGCACTCTTTAACTGTTGTTGTATTATCTTAATCTTATCACTGGTCTGCTGCACAAGATCAGGACCTAAAGTTGATATTCACCGGTTTCATACCAACATAAGGGAGATCTACAACGTCTACCATACAAAGCTTCGGAAGGTGCCATATCAATGATATGTTGATAGCTATTGTTATAGGCAAACTCTATCAAGCTTAGGTGTAGATCCTAGCTTCCTGTAAACTGAAAAACACATGCTCTAAGCAAGTCCTCCAAGGTTTGTATAGTCCTTTCTGATTGTCCATTAGTCTGAGGATGAAAGGCTATACTAAACCTTAACTATGTGCCTAAAGCTTTATGAAGTCGTTCCCAAAAATGACTCGTAAACTGGGGACCTCTGTCAGAAACAATGGTAACTGGAACTCCATGCAGTCGTACTATCTCATCTACATACAACTGTGCCAACTTCTCAGCAGAATAGGTTGTTTTAACAGGTAAGAAATGTGTTGTCTTTGTCAACCTATCAACTATTACCCAGATGGAATCATGTCCTTTGGCTGTCCTGGGTAAACCAACCACAAAGTCCATGGTTACATGATCCCACTTCCACTATGGTATGGGTAAAGGTTGCATTGTTCCTACAAGCTTCTGGTGTTCAACTTTAACTTGCTGACACACAGGACACCGCATAACAAACTCAACAACGTCCTTCTTCAAACCTGGCCACCAATACATATCTTTCAAGTTTCGATACATCTTGGTGCTCCCTGGATGCATAGCATACATTGAAGAATGAGCTTCTTCTAGGACTAACTTCCTCAAGTTATCCACATCCGGTACTATCATCCTACCATGATAATAGGCTACTTGATCATATGAGTCATGGAAACCTTCTCGTTTCTCACTACCATACTCCGATCTGATCTGATGAACTACAACATCAACTTGCTGTGCCTCCTTAATCTGCTATCTCAGAGTAGGTTTTATGTGCATCTCAGCTAACAACCCTGATAACAACAATACTCTTAACTGTACATTATCTTGTCTTAAGGAGATAAGCATATCCCTTCTAGAGAATACCAAGGAATTATGTTGTGCTCTATTTAGGGCTGGTGTTGCTAATTTTCTACTTAAAGCATCAACAACTACATTGGCCTTCCCTGGATGGTAATCGATTGTACAATCATAGTCCTTGATTAATTCCATCCAGCGGCATTGCCTCATATTAAGCTCATACTAAGAAAAGACATACTTTAGGTTTTTATGGTCTGTGAAAATCTGGAATGTCTCTCCATAGAGGTAATGTCTCCAGATCTTCAAGGCATGGACAATGGCAGCTAGTTCTAGATCGTATGTCGAATAATTCTCCTTGTGTTTCTTAAGCTGTCGGGAAGCAAAAGAAATCACTTGTTTATCCTACATCAACACACATCCTAGTCCATTCTTAGAGGCATCACAGAAAACTATATACCCTTTCCCTTGCTCAGGTAACATAAGCACAGGTGCACTTGTCAACCTTTCCTTCAACAACTGAAAAGATTGCTGACACTTGTCACTCCAGGTAAAAGGAACATCCTTCCTGGTCAACTTAGTCAAGGGTAAATCTATAGAACTGAAGTTCTTGATGAACCTCCGATAATAGCCTACCAACCCTAAGAAACTAAAGATCTCCGTCGGTGTCTTCGGCTGCTCCCATTGTAGGATAGATTCTACCTTTTTAGGGTCAACACGTATACCTGAAGCAGATATTACGTGTCCCAGAAAAGAAACTTCTGGTAACCAGAACTCACACTTGCTAAACTTAGCATATAATTTATGCTCTCTTAGCAAAGTAAGAGCCTGACGAAGATGCTGTTCGTGCTGTTGAGCATCTCTACTATAGATTAGAATGTCATATATAAAGAAAACAACACACTGATCAAGATAAGGTCAAAAGATTCTATTCATGAGTTCCATAAATGCAACTGGTGCATTAGTTAGTCCAAACGACATAACTGTGAACTCATAATGACCATACCTTGTCCTAAAGGCAGACTTAGGTATGTCACCATCCTTAATACGTAATTGATGATATCCCGACCTCAAATCTATTTTTGAGAAGACAGTTGCACCACACAACTGATCAAAGAGATCATCAATCCTCGACAGAGGATACTTATTCTTTATTGTTACTTTATTTAGCTGTCTATAATCAATGCACAACCGCATTGACCCGTCTTTCTTTTTAACAAAGAGGACCGGAGCACCCCAGGGTGAAGTACTCATTCGGATGAAACCCTTCTCAAGCAACTCTTGTAGTTGTTTCTTGAGTTCTTCCATCTCAGCAGGCGCCATCCTATACAGTGTTTGTGCTATAGGTTGTGTGTCCAAGATTAAATTAATTTCAAAATCTATCTCTCGGGGCGGAGGTACACTTGGAAGTTCTTCAAGAAATACATCTTCAAATTCCCTGACTACATGAACTTCAGCAGGATTAGGATTCTCCATGGTAGTATCTACCACATGGGACAAGAATGCATAACATCCTTGCCTCATCAGCTTCTCAGCTACCATAGCTGACACAAGACAGGTGGGTAGAATCTTTCTATCTCCTTGAAATATCCATGTGTCACTTTCATTAGTGAACACAGCTTGCTTGGACTCACAATCCAAGACAACCTTATACCTTTCTAAGGTATCCATCCCAAGGATTATGTCGAATCCATGCATCTCAAGTGGTATAAGATCCACTTGAATGCGATGTTCAGAAAAGAAAAGAATGCAGGGAGAACATATCTCCTACAAAACAACAGATCCCATCAACAGAGTTTCTAGCAACAAACTATCTGTTCTATGTCTTGTAGTCAAGTTGCAGTCACGAATCACTCTTCGAGTGATAAAGGAATGCGTAGCACCCGGATCAATTAAAATAGATACAATGCAAGATATGGGCATATCAGAATTAAACAACTCCATCTGACCTGCCACAACCTGAGGGTTGATCACTGCCTCAGGTGGATTCATCGCATAAAACCTTGCCATTGCCTATGGTTGATTCAGTTCTCGATGACTAGGTGCCGATGATCTAGATTGGGACGCTTGTCCATGTCCTCTAGATCCTCCTGGAAACTATCTCCTTTGAGATCCTTGCTGACTTTGCCTTTGAGGTTGAGTTACACTCGCTTCTCTGGCTCTGCAATCTTTCATCAAATGTCCCATCTTTCCACATATGTAACAACTTCTGTTCAGTTGTTGTGGTCTGGGTGGTCCTGTAACTGACATAGATGCTGAACTACGAGCTCCTTCTAAAGGTAAGCTTCGTCCTCTACCCATATTTGACGTCCACTGCGTCTGGGTACTGAATCTAGGTGGTGGTGTAGGCACAGAAAACCTAGGTTTCTTGAAATCTTTGGATGAGGATCCTTGGAACTGGGGATACATTCTCTTGTTCTTGGTCTGTCTCTTCTCTGACACAGACTTCTCTATCCTCCTGACTGACTCCACAAAAGTAGCAAACCTTTCCCTGTTCTCCAAAGCAGACACAAGGGTAGTCAACTCAACATTTAACCCTTTCTCAAAACGCCTAATCCTTTCTTCATCTGTGGTTGCCATGTGTGGACAGAACCACAAAAGCTCCATGAACTTAGCCTCGTATTCACTAATGTTCATAGGTCCCTGCCTTAACCTCTCAAACTGAGAGATTTTCTCATCCAAAAATGTCTTAGGGAAGTATTTGTTGATAAATTCTCATCGAAAAACTTCTCATGCAATCTCCACACCTAGCCTTTTCTATTCTTCAATGGTCCATCAGTGACCAACACTCCCCTTGAGAAGGTATACAACATGTCTAACCTTCTCAGCTTTTGGGATGTTCAGGATTCTAAAGGACTTCTCTAGTTCAGTTAACCACAAGTCAGCATCTACAGGGTCAGCTGTTCCAGCATACTCTGTGGCTCCAACCCGGTGTAGTCATTCAAACATCTTGCCAGATCCTTGTCCTTCTGGATGGGTAGGTGCCCTAGTACAGGTATAGGCATCCTATCAGTCATATGTGTCATGGCAGTCATGAACTGCCCGAACATGGCTTGGAAGGTTGGGTTCCCCATTTTAGCTGGATTGAACTGGGGTGGTTCAGGCACAGGTTCCTCCCTTTCTTGGTCTCTTGCACCTTCTCTAGGTGCAACAACACTACTCTCAACAATGTGTTCCTCGTGTGATCAAGACATCTTTAGTTTTCTCTTCTCCTCCTAAATGAGCAGAAGACACTATCAGATATACTGGAAGACACTAGAACAACTCTACAACCTAAGTCCTATGTCTCTGTAGACTCAGCGAACCTAGAGCTCTGATACCACTAAATTGTGACGTCAGTCTCAGAAAACGAGATCAACGAATGCGGAAGCGATTAATTAACAGCGGAATTAATAAAAATCACTAAAAATTAAAACTTTTTGTAAAGAGATCCAAAAATGGTAAAACCTTTTCATAAAGAAACAAGGTAAGTTATTTACAAACTGATCCATCATTACATCTCTGTCATATCACATCTCGAGAGTCATAACATTGACTGCCCTATTGAACTGTACATGAGCAGTATACAAAAATCCTCAAGGCATTAAGCCAAAAATCTCAGATCTATATTAAACCATATACTAACTCCTAGGACCTAAGAATACAGAGACGACACGTAGGATATTCTATAAATAAGACTTGACAGACAGTGTCTCCACCTGAAGATCACTGCTATCCAAGATGTTGCTGCTGCTGCTGTTGTTGCTCACCCACTGAAGGGTTTCTTCATCCTCAACATCTACCTAAAAAGTTGAATCCCACAGGGGTGAGACAATTGAATAATTGTCCCAGCGAGAGTTATAACTCTTTGCCAGAAGCATTGTTATTGCAATTAATGGAATAACATTGAGCAGTACAACTATAAATATTCAACATCAAGTAAATTATTGAATAGGCTAAGTAAAGCAACATTCTTTAAGCAATCATTTCAATTATAACTTGATTGAGTAACAAGTCATTTAATCAATAAGGAATATGAAGAACAAGTATATTACTGGTCCAATTAGTACTAAATAAACAATGCATCATCAATCATTGTTTCTCATAGTTCAACCTAAGCAATTATGCTACACGGCTGATTACAATTTACAAACATACTTATGCCCTGTGGAGATGAGGTATACCGCTCATACTCCAACTGACCATTATGAAATCACAATCGGTACCATACATAGGTCATTAGAAGAGCCGGATTTCTATGACCTCATCTTCCTCAGTCAGAGTGAGGATCAACATGCAGGACATCTCGTGTCTCTGCTATAATAGCTTTCCAGGGTATTCTGGAAACTTCGCTATTAGAGTTATAGTGGCATGCTGTACTCTCTTCGCCATCGAGGGATTTCTTGTTTATCTCTCATCGATGCGGCATTAACAACATCATCGGGAGATTAGTGATACATCATCCCAACATAAACATATAATGAAGGATTTGAGAGATTTGATGTTTATCTCACATCAATTCCTCCATTAGGACGTAAGGATATTCACGTCCATAACCCCCACATACTCAAAAGTATGCTCTCTAGGAGTTCCCTTAGGAAAACCTGTTTCACCATCATTTAACTTCTGACGATGATGGATCTATGGTCATGGCTCTACATGATATCATTATACTTGATTATTTAAGTACATTATGGCATCCTTTTAGCATCAGACATGTTTTTAAACATAGAACAATATGAAAATTGCTATAAAGAAAGAGCACTACCTGTATCAAGTTCATTTCACATCTAGTTAACATTGGGATATCAATCCCTAATCATCTCATTATTATGATTCAGGAATATGGGTGTTCAAACCCTTAAATCATCAGAACACTTATTTCCAAGTACCTACTGCCATTAAGTCATTTAATAGTATGAACATGATTGTAGAAATGCAGATATTTCTCATGTCTCATACAACCTATCAGTCTTATTTGTTACCTCTTACTAGGCAACATAACATATCATTGCTTTCAAAGCTTATAAAGTGCTTTCAATGAATATGGAATCATAACCCTTACTTGGCTATGCTCACTTCTTTATAAAGACCCGCATGACTAACACAATTGATAACATGCACATTGTATCTTATATCAACATAATATAATTATTTCTAAGTCAAGTATAGAACACCACGACCATGCTATCTTGCACGGTCATGCTACAGAAGATTACCATGACCGTTTTACATTATCACAGCTGGTTTCTAGGGTTAGGGTTTCCTATTCAATTCAATTAGGGTTATCCAACCCCTTTAGCTTACAATGGCATAGTGATTCCTCATTTCATAATTCAATCATAGAGTTTCATGCTTACAAGCATAACCCAGAATTAGGGTTTACTGTTCATATCATCACATTTCCCTAGATTAGGGTTTACTATTCACATTATAATGAATTAGATTTATACCATCATCATGTATGAGGATTACTTCCATTAATGCCCTCAAATTAGGGTTAAGATTCATTAACCATCATAATTAGGGTTTTCATGATCTCACTATGAAGGATCATACCCTAGTTAGATATATACATACATATTAGAAGTTTATTACTTGATTATCAATCATATAAGAAGTCTTCTCTCTCCTCTTTCTATCAGATGATGTTTGCATCACCCTTGATTAGGCTAAGTCAATTCAACATTGATATCATGGGTTATGTCATTACTATTGTGATCATTAAGACTTACTCATTCAAAAGAGTATTTATTACTCCATCCCTTCAAGGGTACCTTTATTATGATCACCATTGATCACATCATGTCTCAATCATCTAATTACTTGGTCCTTTAGCCACTTTAAGTATCTATGGGGTTTGGGTTAATCAACCACTAAACCATCTTGACCACTAAGGCATCAAACGATCTTAACCTTTTTAGACTTCAAACGGTCTTGCACACTAAACCCCCAAACAGTCTTGGACATACCTTGAAACTGTTTGGTGTTCAAGGCCATTTGGTCTTGTTGACTTTTGAAACTGTTTGGTAAAGTGCACACTCAAGACCGTTTGCCCAAGGTGGGGTGAAGACCGTTTGGTCATCTTTGATTTTGAAATCGCATGGACATAACCAACCTTGAAACCGCATGAGCACAAACGGTTTGTGATCATTTGGTCCCAAACGGTCTTGAGACCGTTTGGTCCAAACCACCTCAAAACTGCATGGACCAAAAAGTGTCTCAATCGCTTCAATTGAGTTAGGGTTTCCAATGTTGAACCCCTCAATCGATCATGTACTTATTGGCCACTCATCAATTGAGTCAATTAGGTCAACCCTCAACTGATTTGACACTCAATTGACCCTCAATTGATCATCAATTAGGGCTTGGATCGATTTGATTAAGGTTTGAAATTGATTACCCTTCAACATGTTTCAATGTGAGTCTAATTGATTTGAAACCATTGAACCATCATTCAATTTTGATCATGACCTGACCCCAAACGGTCTTGGGATCATTTGGAGGACCTCCAAATGGTCTTGAGACCGTTTTCTCAAGTCCACATCAAAAACCAACTCAACCAATTAAGGTTTGACTCATTGGATTGATCACTAGGTCAACAATCAATTGCACTTCAACTTGTTACCTTAAAATCTTCAACCACTTAACCATAGTCAACCATAGACCTCCAAACGGTCTTGGGTGACCCCCAAACGGTCTTGGGATCATTTGGATATCCTCCAAATGGTCTTGAGACCGTTTTCCTATTATTTGGTCAAAAACCAAGTCATTCAATTAAGGTTTGGACCTTAGGTTTGGTCACCAAATCAACAATCGATTATTCATCAACTTGATATCATTGGATCCTCAATTGGTCAACCCTACTTAACCCTAGACCTCCAAATGGTCTTGGGTGATCACCAAACGGTCTTGAGACTGTTTGGGTGATCCCCAAATGGTTTTGAAACCGTTTGGGCCACTCAACCCAAACTTCAACACAATACTATTATTGAAATCAGCAATTGACCCGATTAGGGTTTAGATGGTCAATGGGCCTTCAATTGGTGATCCACTTGGAACTAATGGATGATTTTTGGTAGGTAATTAGTTTACATTACTCTCAAAAGTCCTCCAAATGGTCAACGCCTAGTCAATGCATTCAAACGGTCTTGGACCATTTGCTTCTATGCGGTTTGGTGGAAACTATTTACAATCAAACGGTTTGAAACCGTTTGCTCCCAAACGGTTTGGGAAACCATTTACTCCCAAACAGTTTGGGAAACTGTTTGAGCAAGTGTTGAAGACCGTTTGCTAAAGTTGGTTTTCGGATAAACATAGGAATTAACATCACCTTCATCTACCTCAAGAACAGGGGCTGATCTTCACAGAAATGATAGCAAGAACACCCAAAGGTGTCTAAAGAAGAAGTATAAGCAACGATTTTAGGAAAAAAGGATACATTAACAAAGAATAAGGGTTAGAGTTATAAAACCCACCTCTAGGACTGATCCGGAGGTCCAAGATTCGTAGCTTTAATGGTGGATGAAGCTCCAGCAGTTGTCCAAGCTTCTTTCTTCAAGTTTTGGATGGAGAAGATGGCTAGAAAGAAGAATCGTGTAAAGAAAACCAATAAACCAACCTTGTTTTATGGTTTCCTCCATGAATTCGAGTTAGATGGTGATCCATACTTACCAAACCAGATTGGTCGTCCTTCCTATGCTCCAGAGCTTCTTCTTGGTTGGCCAAAGCAAGATAATAAGGAAAAGAACTAAGGGAAACGATCCCTTGCTTTGTTGATAAGGATTCCTTTATATATTTATGGGTTTTTAGGGAAAAAGAGGATTATTTCCTATATTTCTCAAACATATACACCAAGCCCTCCTCCACTTATTGGATACGTGGCCACCTTCTAAACATTGCAAGACTTCTTAATTATCCAAGGTTAAAGAGAACTAAACACCTTTTAAGAGAGAGATAATAATATCCACCCTTATTGGATAGGGCTTAATATATTATTATTGTGAATAATTTCCACTTCTACCATGATCATTCAAATGAGGTGCCACTCTCATTTTATTTGCTCTTCTTGATGCCAAGAAACATGAGAGATCCTCAAGAGGGTATACATAACATATTGGACCCTAAGTTTTGGGTAATTTGCACTTTACACCAAAACTAGGTTTTAAAGCACAAGGATTGCTCTACAAGCTATAACTTGGTGCCCAAGCTTGTGGAATCCATACCACCACATCACATTCATTCTTATGATGTCTCATCATCAGAGGAACATCGTAACATGTGAAATTTGTAAGTTAACCCCTTTACTTGGGTAATTTTCACTTTAGTCCATTATTATCAAAACAATGTTTCAACATTATACAAAAAGGACTAAAATTGAAATATAAGTTCCTCAGGAGCCTTAATTACATTTCAAAGGATAAACACAATCATCTAATCACTTAATTAGGAAAAACACCTAGGGTTAGTTCATAACCCAGGTCAGGGATGTTACACTAATGTTGCCAATGCACCAATGAAAACGTTCTCATCTCTCTTATAGTGGGTGAATTTGAAATCGTCAAATTCTTCATCTAGATTTGAGAGGAAGTCTTGGTACAAAGTGATATGTTCTTTCTTTTTATTTCACTCATAGTGACACATGACATGATAAGTAGAGAATCTATGATGATGACCAACTTCTAGATGGCTATATTCTTAGCCGCTTGTAGGCCTAACATACAATCTTTGTGTTTAGTGGCATTATTGATGGTGCCAAACTATATTTATTAGATAATAGGGGTGTATTCTCCTATTGGGTTGATGAGAACTACCCCTAAACCTTTGCCCTGTTTCTTTGAGGTGATATTAAATAAAATGCTCCATGTGATATAAGAACCAAATGTGGTAGTATTCATGACATTGATCGTTTAAATTTCACCATCAGAAAATCAAAATCCTCATTTGCTCAAGGGGATGTGGCATTTTTTTCCAGTTGGTATGTTAATGCTAGATTCATGTGAATACACATGATATTGAATATAGAAAGGCAAACATGCTAGCACATTGTCCATTCATGGTGGGATGATCATATATCTACTGGAGTGGGTCATGATGTGATATCAGAAGTACATGATAAGACATTAGGTAATTTTGCATCTTCTTTATAGCACAAACTATTGTGAGGTGATGCTTCTCAATCGTAGTTCATTTCCTTTCATTTGCATGAACCTTTTGTAAATGTAATAGATGGAATGTTTGTTGTTGTTAACTTTCTATCTATGGACTCCTCCCATTGACTCTTTGATGACCAGTAACCCTAAGATCAGCGGGTGACCTTCTACAAGAGGCTTGAAAATAGAACATGTGGTATAGATAACTATTGATGTATCTGATCATTGATCATTCCAACTATGGTAGAAATTCTTATGTAGTGGCTTGAAGATGGGTTTGCAATCCAGTGCAAATCTGCAATGAATCCAAGGATGTATTGAAGTCTTCCATTTAGAACTCTAATCCCTTTCTTCATAAGAGGAGTGGGTATGTAGATAATAATTCAATCTGTCCCTATGTCAACCTATATTCCTCTTTGGCTAAATGTATATCCCAATAGGTTGTCAGATGTGACATTGAAGGTACACTTTGTTGGATTTAGTGAAAGGAGGAAACATTGCAACTTTTGAAATAACTTTTCCATACATGATATGCATTGTTTTGCTTGGTTTGACTTGGCTATCAAGTCATCCACATAGAATTTGATTTTGTTGTGTATGAGTTCATAGAAAATATCTACAATGTCTCACTGATAAGTAGCACCCACGTTATTTAGCCCACTACATATCTTTATAATAATAAATGGCCACTCTATGGTGAAGGTAATTTTATCAATGTATGGAGACACCATTTTTACATGTCTATATATACCTCAATAATACATCCATGAAACTATAGAGTTTTGTCTAATTGTATTGTCCACAGGAGCATTAATATGTTGCAGCAAAGATCATTCTTTGAGATAGATTTATTAAGATCACTTAGTTGACGCACATGCAGACATTTCCTTCTTTTTTCGAGACCAACATGATGTTTGGCAGCCATGTCAAATATGACACATGATGTATGAATACTAGTGTTACAACCCCAAATTTTGGGTTCATTTGACGAGAAATGTAATTTCTCATATTAAAGATAATTGAACAAATAATGATATGATTTGTGTTGATTAAATGGATTCCTTTCACAATAGCCTTGATTGGTTGCTTTGTGGGCTTTATTGGCTATTGGGACCAAATAACAAGGAAATTCAATTACTAAATGGATAATTGAATTGTTAAGAAAAGAAATATGTAGAAACCTCTAGAAGGCAAATCCAAAGAGGATTTCGTGCCTCTTGGGTTCCTTGGGTACCAAGGAGTTCAAGGTTGCAAAAAGAAAACAATAAGAAAAGAAAAGATTAATTAAGTATTTCTTTATGAAGAAAGAAATTGGAAAATAATGTTAAAATGTGGCAAATGAGTGGAAAGAGGCATAAATGAGATTTCTTAGGGAAATTCCGTATCCATGAGATTTCTAATGATAAAAGGAATGCCAATGAGGAAAATAAAAGAGAAATAAAGAGAAACCCTCAAAAAGGAAATATTCTAATAATAAATAATCAAGATAATGTGAAATAATGCAAAATGATGCATTAAAGGATAATGAGTATTCCTTAAAAAGGAATTTCGAAATTTTTGAGTTCCTTGGGGTCCAAGGAGCCCCAATGAAGAGAGAGGAAAGAGGAAATACCAATAAAGTCAAAAAGAAGATAATGTCAATATACAACTAATGAATATTGTGTTTTTGTTAATAAAGTGATATTTTCTACTTACGGAAAACTTAAATTCGTGGCTAATGGATTAAAAGCAAGTATTAAAGAGAATAAGGGAAAAACTGTTCAAATTTCTAAATACCCAAATAATATGGTTATAATAGATGTTAATGAAGAAAAGAAGAGGTTTCTTTCTAGCATGGAAATACGTTTCCTTTTAGGAAAGGACTTGAGTCCTCATGGATGTATACCTTAGGGCTTCGTTACCCACCCTTCTATATATAGGGTAGAGCCCTGGTTCGATTCCAAGAGAGAGAGAGAGGGAAATCCCACACATCTCTCTTCCCCATCTTCTTCAATCTTGTTTAAACCCTAGCTATGAAGAGCACCTTTTCTAGAGCAACAGAGGGACTGGGAGGAGTTGTGAGGGCGTCTTGATACTTCCACGACCACAAGAGGCAGTTGGGCGAGCGTCCTCTTACCCTAGCCAACAGCAGCAGCAGCAGTATGGCTGCATGCGGCAGCTGTACAACGGGTCTGTCCAAACCTCTTTGCCCGCCACCTCGGCTATGGCCCGAAGGCCCCGGAGGTGCGACAGAGTCCGGAAGACCAGGAGGAACCAAGGCGGGTGGCCTCCGGGGTTCAGTTGAGGGAGAAATGATCCCGCATGGCGTGGCTAGGGCTACAGGGCGCCGAGCCCAGCATCGTCGCTCCAGGAAGATGAAGACATAATCAGTTGGACGGATTTGCCCCTCCGTGGGCTACAACTTTGATCAACTTAAGGAAGGGCAAAAGGGGCATTTCATCATGTTTTTAAGTCATCGAGTTGCGCAGACAAGGAATGCACATCCGGGGTGACGTGGCAGCCTCTCATAGGTTGTGGTAAGCTTTTTCTTATAAAAATCATAACTAATGCTAGGGAACTCGGATTAGAACAAGTTATATATGAAATTTCATCCTCAGAACGAGAGGAACCCAAATAAATTATGTTTGAAGTCTGTTTCTAACTGCAATCCGAAAATTAATGGAAGTAATCATCTTTAATACTTTAATGATTAAGAAACTCTACTTTGAGATGATTATTGTAGTTAGTAGAGTTTAATGGATCACTACAGTTGATAATAACCTGTTAATTGTAAAAAGGTACTTTAAGATCGAAAATGATGATCTTTGCATGTAATTAGGTTAATTTAGAGATTATGTGCATAAATATGCTTGCAATATGAAAAGTGCATAAAGCTATCATTTTTAATGATTTAATTAATGAAAAACCCTTAGATTTGATGATAGATGGTTTTAATGTTGATCAATGGGTAATTTAAGCCTATTGTTCATAAAAGTGAAAATAAGATCTAAAAAGATAATATAATTGGCTTAATTTAGGGTTTCGTGCATGAATATACATTCATGAGTTTGAAAACCCTAATTTAGGTGAATATGACTTTTAAATGTTTTAATTGTTCAAATCCATAAACAAGTAGGGATATGATGATCCTAAGTCAATATGAGTATAAAAGACTATTAAATGAATAGTTTGAGCAATTAGGGTTTATATAAATGGAAAAGTTGTTTTAGGGTTTGTTGAACTAAAATGGATAGAGTTTGAGAAATTGATCTAAGAAACCCTAATGAATATTAGTGAAACCTTAATGCGGATTAGAAACCCTAGAAAGAGAATCCAAGTCAATAAAGTAGATTCTTGATAAAGTGTGTAATAAATAGGGTACATATTCTTTTCAGGAATTGTGATGATTGAATTACTTGCTTGGATCTGTTGATTGACTTGATTATATACACCTGAAGTATATGTTGAATAATCTGCATGAATCACCAAATCAGGTATGTGGTTACGATTATGAATAACCGCTATAGTTTCCCGATGGATTCTCAGATGATTAATCGCATTGAATGCAACTAAACTGTTGGATGTTTATTTATTTCATGCAACCATAAAGTGACTATGATTATCACCATAAATGTGCATATATAACTGGCTAGATCCGGGTCCACCTCTGTTACTTTGAAAAGGGCTAAAAAAGGGGTAATCCTAGAGCAAGGTCTAGGTTACCATGAGTTAGAAACTGGGCTACCTACGTGTAGTGCCATGAGACTCTTTAGCATATCCCGAGTTAAGGAGTGGTCTACTTACGAGTAGTGCCATGTGACTCAATCCTAGAAACTGGTTCACTTATAGGTGGATCATGAGGGGTTTAATGGGGACAACACAGAGGATAGGGTACTCTTGGATCGCAGAGTTATATCTAAAACATAATCTTAGTTGTTAAATGATTAATTGAATGATTACATTGTTATCATAGTTGCATGTTTATTATTTCCCCCACATACCAGCTTCGGCTGACCGAAGTTTTGTTTGTCGGCATTTTAGGTACAATGAAAAGAACAAACTGTAAAGTGGCACATGTGGTACTAAATGAGAATTAAAGTACAAAGGAGGATTAGATAGATTAGTATCGGTGTGGATAGAAGTTTAGAGATCCAAGTTTTCAAAAGGTATGCAAAAATTTATTTTCTTACAGCTTTCAGTATAGTATGTTAAAATTTGATAATGATTCTTGGTTAATTACCGAACCTTTGATCCAGAAGTCATGGGTGCGGCTTCGACCTCTCGGTCTCCCTTAATTGGGGGTTATCGGGAGGTGGGGTCGTAACATTTGGTATCAGAGCTTAGGTTCCTCAGTTAACCATTAATAATTATTAAATTTTACAAACTCCATAGAACCCAAGGGAGTTATTAGAGGAGTATCTGAAAGACGGAGGTGTCTAGAAAGGGATCACGACCGGGGGCTGGCAAGATTTTCCTCCACACCGCTAGTCGGAATACGAGGACTCCCGAACCCGTGTGACCGTCTGGCCAAAGTCTTAGGGTATGAATCGAAATAAGATACCTTTAGGACTTCTCATCTTATTCATCCCTTCTCATCACAAAATTCTGATAAGGACCTAAAGGATTAGGGTTTTCTTTCTTCTCCTTACCCTCTTGAGGTATGGGTAAGGTTAATAAGGTTTAAGGAATCCTCCATCAAATTAATGAAAAGCATGTAAATAAGATGTCATGGACATAAGCTTAATAGATTAAGCGCAAATTAAAGAATAGATACATGCTTAGGTCGTATGACATAAGTTGTCATGTTCTCAGAATAGACCTGAGAGTAGACCTTCTTGTTAGGAGGATAAGTTAGTCATGGAGATAGAGATCTCCATTGTAAGTAGAGACCTGGCACATCCTCTGAGGATGATGCTAACCCTAACCCTAAGTGAAGGTTAGAGAGAGATGAGTTGGACCAGGTGTTTGAAAGGACATGCCTTTGGGATGCCATATGATCCATGGGTGACCTAACACCTTTGGCAACCCAACCCTGGGAAGGATCGTGCATGTTAGGGTAAAGGATAGCTCCTTAGATGATGAGGTTAGTGAAGGACCTTAGAAACCCTATGGGCTTGTGCAAGTAGGGTATAGTTGGCACCTAGGGCACATCATAGTGCTGACAGTAGGGTGAAACCCTGGATAAGGAATTATGAGGGAGCATAAAGGGTTATGGATGATCTTGAGCAAACATAAGTTCGAACCTAGGCTTCACCCATGTAGGGCATGCTTTTGAGGTTGATCCTTCATAGAGAGAGGACCTCTAATGGTGAGGTTGGATATAGGGTTAGCTCTAGAAAGAGAGTAGGAAACCCAGCAAGAAGGTTGGAAGCCTATAACCCTGAGATATGAGGAACAATGGATGATAGTGGTCGCCTCATGATCGATCCCTGAAAGTTGATGGTATCTTGGTTGCCTTTAGAGGGACCAAACCCTAGAGATAGAAGATGAAGCATCTGGTGCCTATGTGCCTACGGTATATGTGTTTACCTTCTGAGAAAGGAAGAAGATGTTCTGTTTACCCTGAAGAGGTTTAGTAGCAGGTTATGAGGCCTTGTACCTTATTGGTTGTCCTTGAGGAAAATCCAACTCTAAGTGTTTCTTAAGTTGAAGGATGACAGGAAGTGCACGTTATGCCTTTTGCAAGCTTGATTCATGGTTAAGGGATAAAACATGCAGTTGAACACCTACAAGTGAACTTAGGGTTCCTAGGCCTAAGAGGGGAAGTGGTGTACCTAATGCTCATGACGAGAATTAAGTTTCCATAGTTTCGAGCATGGTACGCCTCATGTATAGAGGAAAAAGGAAGTCCCTTAAGTTAATGTATGTTTGATGAACCCCTCACAACTAGGTTGATGATAAATAAAAGTATGATCTTGATCCAGCATCGAGGAAAGAGGACAAGTATGACCTAGCATGGTACAGTAGGTGATCTGCTTGTGCCTTAATAGCTTGCTAGGGTTAAGTAGGCTCATGTGGATGTAAACCCTAGACCTAAGAGCTTTTGTGACCTTGTTGTCAAGAGATAGTTTTTCCTCCCATCCTGGGAGAGGGACCCTTTTGGAAGGGTGTATATCAGTTTTGTTGGTTTAAGGTAACCTAAAGAGGTCTCATAGGATCTTGAGAAGCTAAGTGAAAAAGTACATGGTATGAGAATGAACCTGTAATCCCACAGATATCCATCTCAATATGAATGTGTTACCATGGAGGTAACCGATATGGGGCTTGACCAAGGTAGGCAGGTTGCCATAATCCCAATGAAAGGATGAAAGCCAGCCCATGAATGCAGAAAGAGAGATGATGAGGACTTGGGTAAGGTTCTAAGTGAACATGTACTATTATGGAGAATCCTAAGTCTATCCTAGGGTCAGGTAGGGATAAGACCGATGAAAGTAGGAGTTGCCAAATTCCCCAGTTGCACATGACCATAGGGTCGGGAGGTAACATCTATCATTGTCTGAGGGCCATGGGTTAGGAGATTGATCACCTTCATGAACTCATGGGACCCAAAGGGCAGATAAGTAGGGCACTCTCTTGATGCATGAGGGAAGAGGGATGACCCCAAAAGAGTCGGTACCCTATAGACCTAGAGGAGATGGCCAAGGATATAAACCTCAGTAGGTTCAAGACTAGTTTGATATCATGATGTTTGTGATGAAGAGACATATGTGGCACGTTGCAACTTAGATTTAAAGGTGTACTGGAAAGGTGGGATGTACCATCTCTACTCTTGGAACAGGAAGAACTCTGTATTTGGACTGCAGCCAAATGCTTATTTCCTCTTGTTATGAGAGTGAGAGATAGGATATTACGCATGCCATACACCAAGGATAAGATATGTTGGAACTTTGCCACAAGGAATGGGAATAGAGAAGATATCTTACCCTAGTAAGGTGAATGATACATGGAAGGTTTACTGACACTAAGAGGAATGAGGTAGTCCCCTTATGAGGAAGTTTCTATGATGAGCTATGTAGAACTTACAAGTTATACCAGGTTGAGTTAGACCACCCTGATGATGGAATCAGAGAGTGTTCTTATGAAGATAAACATATAGTTTGAGGTGACATGATACGTGAAATACATGGAAGTGTATGACTTCAACGTTACCTAATACCTAAGGATGTGAAGTGGTAATGGATGCTCTGGTTGAGATACATCTGACTTGTTTGATTAGAAGCTAGAAGCGGTTGTTTGGCTATCCCTAAATTCGAAAAGGAAAGGTGTTAGGATAACACTCAGATGTAACAAGATACATTGAAAAGTTAATGGTTGTTGGTTAACCAGTCTAGTCCTTGGTAAAGTGAAAGAATGGTGGTAGAACCTCAAGTGCACTTCTTTGGGAAAGAAGGTGATGAAACCCCAAATAGAGTGGTTTAGGGTTTCGGAGGAATCAATCTTGAGGAATCATGACATACAGGAAATCATGATCAAAGATCACCATACACCATGGATAATGGAAATAGCACTTTGGATGCTTAAGATGAAGTTGCATGTGGTTTATGGACATGCAAGCCAGGAGGTAAGGGACGAACCCCAGTAACCCAGTGTATCGATATAGAGGACAAAAGAGTTCCTGAGAGGGAACAGGAGCTCAACACTATGGATGTTTTGATAGGTCTTCCTTGGACCGAAGAAGGTCGAGATACAATATGGGTTATGGTAGGTCTCCTTACCTAGATAATATGAGAAAGGAAGAGTTCGGACAAGGGACAGATCTAGTTGAACTACCCATAAGAGAGATGGTTCAACTACACCATGAAGCGAGTTCAAAGGTTCTTGAGTTTGACCTAAAGGTTCACTTCCACAAAGTGGAAGTAGGTACATGAAGAACTCAATGTTAGTATAGTCTATCACCCCTAACTATGGTTAGTATGATCCAGACTAAAGGGTCTGATGAGGGCATGTGTGCTCATTCAGGGCGATATCTAGAGACAGTTCTTGTCCTATGAAAGATGTGACAATGACCACCATAGCCAGTATCAGGTTTTATAAGAAGCTCTGTAAGGGAGGTTGTATCGGTCACCACTTCAGTAAGGTGATGTTGGTGAAAGGGACCACATGATGGTTAGAAAAGGGCCACATGATGGTTAGAAAAGGGACCACAGTGCGTGTAGATGAAGTCACTTTACTTGTGCAAGGGCTGAAAGGAGCCTAGAGACGATGAGAGTCGTGAGCAGATGTAAAGTAGATTGACATACAAGTTACTGTGGGAGAATATGTGACATGAAAATCCGACCCCTCTAAGTTATAAATAAGAGAGTTGAATCCTCGATGCATGGGTTCTGTTGACATGGTTTGGTGGAGAAGGTTAAGTTTGACCCTACCCCTCAGGATAATATAATGTGTGATGAATTCCATGTGTCCAATTTAGAGCACTATGTGAGGTACCTGACCATGTGCAGAGCAATGAACCTAGTAAGCCCCAAGGGAGGCTGCGATGGCCTGAGTCACCTGTGCAGTTTATAGACGCCAAGATGAAAGAACTCAGAGAAAAGAATGTGATAATAAAGGTTCTTTGAAAATGCCATGAGTACGGAAAAGCCACATAGGGGCCAATGATGGACATGGAAAAGTCTTATCCTGAATTGTTTGTTTGCTTGTTTGAATTTTGAGGACAAAATTCCTATAAGAGGGGAAGGATGTTACAACCCCAAATTTTGGGTTCATTTGACGAGAAATGTAATTTCTCATATTAAAGATAATTGAACAAATAATGATATGATTTGTGTTGATTAAATGGATTCCTTTCACAATAGCCTTGATTGGTTGCTTTGTGGGCTTTATTGGCTATTGGGCCCAAATAACAAGGAAATTCAATTACTAAATGGATAATTGAATTGTTAAGAAAAGAAATATGTAGAAACCTCTAGAAGGCAAATCCAAAGAGGATTTCGTGCCTCTTGGGTTCCTTGGGTACCAAGGAGTTCAAGGTTGCAAAAAGAAAACAATAAGAAAAGAAAAGATTAATTAAGTATTTCTTTATGAAGAAAGAAATTGGAAAATAATGTTAAAATGTGGCAAATGAGTGGAAAGAGGCATAAAAGAGATTTCTTAGGGAAATTTCATATCCATGAGATTTCTAATGATAAAAGGAATGCCAATGAGGAAAATAAAAGAGAAATAAAGAGAAACCCTCAAAAAGGAAATATTCTAATAATAAATAATCAAGATAATGTGAAATAATGCAAAATGATGCATTAAAGGATAATGAGTATTCCTTAAAAAGGAATTTCGAAATTTTTGAGTTCCTTGGGGTCCAAGGAGCCCCAATGAAGAGAGAGGAAAGAGGAAATACCAATAAAGTCAAAAAGAAGATAATGTGAATATACAATTAATGAATGTTGTGTTTTTGTTAATAAATTGATATTTTCTACTTAAGGAAAACTTAAATTTGTGGCTAATGGATTAAAAGCCAGTATTAAAGAGAATAAGGGAAAAAATGTTCGAATTTCTAAATACCCAAATAATATGGTTATAATAGATGTTAATGAAGAAAAGAAGAGGTTGCTTTCTAGCATGGAAATACGTTTCCTTTTGGGAAAGGACTTGAGTCCTCATGGATGTATACCTTAGGGCTTTGTTACCCACCCTTCTATATATAGGGTAGAGCCCTGGTTCGATTCCAAGAGAGAGAGAGGCAAATCCCACACATCTCTCTTCCCCATCTTCTTCAATCTCATTTAAACCCTAGCTACGAAAAGCACCTTTTCTAGAGCAACAGAGGGGCTGGGAGGAGTTGTGAGGGCGTCTTGATACTTCCACGACCACAAGAGGCAGTTAGGCGAGCGTCCTCTTACCCTAGCCAACTGCAGCAGCAACAGTATGGCTGCATGCGGCAGCTGTACAACGAGTCTGTCTAGACCTCTTTGCCCGCCACCTCGGCTATGGCCCAAAGGCCCTGGAGGTGTGACGGTGTCTGACAGACCAGGAGGAACCAAGGTGGGCGGCCGCCGGGGTCCAACTGAGGGATAAAAGATCCCGCATGGTGCGGCTAGGGCTACAGGGCGCCGAGCCCAGCAGCGTCGTGCGAGGAAGATGAAGACAGAATCCGTTGGACGGATTTGCCCCTCCGTGGGCTACAACTTTGATCAACTTAAGGAAGGGCAAAAGGGGCATTTTGTCATGTTTTTAAGTCATCAAGTTGCGCAGGCAAGGAATGCACATGCGGGATGACGTGGCAGCCTCTCATTGGCTGTGGTAAGCTT
The DNA here is from genome assembly GCA_963693085.1 of Alisma plantago-aquatica. NCBI lineage: Eukaryota > Viridiplantae > Streptophyta > Magnoliopsida > Alismatales > Alismataceae > Alisma > Alisma plantago-aquatica. Next base: position 493,181,249 of record OY856415.1, read on the forward strand.
TTTCTTATAAAAATCATAACTAATGCTGGGGAACTCGGATTAGAACAAGTTATATATGAAATTTGATCCTCAGAACGAGAGGAACCCAAATAAATTATATTTGAAGTCTGATTCTAATTGCAATCCGAAAATTAATGGAAGTAATCATCTTTAATACTTTAATGATTAAGAAACTCTACTTTGAGATGATTATTGTAGTTAGTAGAGTTTAATGGATCACTACAGTTGATAAAAAGGTACTTTAAGATCGAAAATGATGATCTTTGCATGTAATTAGGTTAATTTAGAGATTATGTGCATAAATATGCTTGCAATATGAAAAGTGCATAAAGCTATCATTTTTAATGATTTAATTAATGAAAACCCCTTAGATTTGATGATAGATGGTTTTAATGTTGATCAATGGGTAATTTAAGCCTATTGTACATAAAAGTGAAAATAAGATCTAAAAAGATAATATAATTGGCTTAATTTCGGGTTTCGTGCATGAATATGCATTAATGAGTTTGAAAACCCTAATTTAGGTGAATATGACTTTTAAATGTTTTAATTGTTCAAATCCATAAACAAGTAGGGATATGATGATCCTAAGTCAATCTGAGTATAAAAGACTATTAAATGAATAGTTTGAGCAATTAGGGTTTATATAAATGGAAAAGTTGTTTTAGGGTTTGTTGACCTAAAACGGACAGAGTTTGAGAAATTGATCTAAGAAACCCTAATGAATATTAGTGAAACCTTAATGCGGATTAGAAACCCTAGAAAGAGAATCCAAGTCAATAAAGTAGATTCTTGATAAAGTGTGTAATAAATAGGGTACATATTCTTTTCAGGAATTGTGATGATTGAATTACTTGCTTGGATCTGTTGATTGACTTGATTATATACACCTGAAGTATATGTTGAATAATCTGCATGACTCACCACATCAGGTATGTGGTTACGATTATGAATAACCGCTATAGTTTCCCGATGGATTCTCAGATGATTAATCGCATTGAATGCAACTAAACTGTTGGATGTTTATTTATTTCATGCAACCATAAAGTGACTATGATTATCACCATAAATGTGCATATATAACTGGCTAGATCCGGGTCCACCTATGTTACTTTGAAAAGGGCTAAAAAAGGGGTAATCCTAGAGCAAGGTCTAGGTTACCGTGAGTTAGAAACTGGGCTACCTACGTGTAGTGCCATGAGACTCTTTAGCATATCCCGAGTTAAGGAGTGGTCTACTTACGAGTAGTGCCATGTGACTCAACCCTAGAAACTGGTTCACTTATAGGTGGATCATGAGGGGTTTAATGGGGAAAACACAGAGGATAGAGTACTCTTGGATCGCAGAGTTATATCTAAAATGTAATCTTGATTGTTAAATGATTAATTGAATGATTACATTGTTATCATAGTTGCATGTTTATTGTTTCCCCCACATACCAGCTTCGGCTGACCGACGTTTTGTTTGTCAGCGTTTTAGGTACAATGAAAAGAACAAATAGTAAAGTGGCACATGTGGTACTAAATGAGAATTAAAGTACAAAGGAGGATTATATAGATTAGTATCGGTGTGGATAGAAGTTTAGAAATCCAAGTTTTCAAAAGGTATGCAAAAATTTATTTTCTTACAGCTTTCAGTATAGTATGTTAAAATTTGATAATTATTCTTGGTTAATTGCCGAACCTTTGATCCGGAAGTCATGGGTGTGGCTTCGACCTCTCGGTCTCCCTTAATTGGGGGTTATCAGGAGGTGGGGTTGTAACAACTAGGGCTGCAAATGGGTCTGGTTATAGCATTAAAACCTTAAATCCATATATACCTTTCAAAACCTATTACAGGTCCTGAATTTTGTACCTGCATACTCGCATACCCCTAAAACCACATTTAAGCGGGTCCACTAATGAGTATGCTTGGACCCATAACTGCTAGAGCCATGTACCCACTATATGCAGATAACTATTTAAATAATATGTTATTTAAATCATATTTTACTACTCTAATTAATTACTAGCTAAAATTATGTACTACTCTAATTAATATTGTAGTTGATATTAAGTCATCTAATTGAGAGTAAACCATTCTAATTATAAGCCAAAAATAAAGTAATATAAATAGATAACCAAAATGGTAACATGGTATGTTACACAATTCAGGTAGGGTATGGGTATGGCCGTACCCACATCATTTGCACCCCTAGTGAATGCCCATCATATTTCTTCTTCATGTATCTTTAATCCTTGTTTTATCTGATGCGTCTAGGCTTTTGCTTGGCATGGCACATTTTGTGTGTAATAATGAGTCTGATATAATGATTGACTCATAAATCCCTAGAATTTTGACATACCTCTAGACAAATACATTGTAGTATTGGCTGTGAATCTCAATTAAAGTTGATTTTAATTATGGATGTAAGGTGACACCTATCTGCACAAGATAAGGGATAAATTCCATGTCATTGTCGATAGTTTTTTATTTATTGGCAAAGGATGAGGGAGGGATCCCATGTTGATGTCAATTTTTCTTCTTCTTCTCTTTAGTTATATGGCATACGTGGAGTTCAATATTCATGGATTCTAAGATGACTATGTCCTATAGAGGTTCGTCTATGAAGATGGTCAAGAAATATTTAATATGTTCATGTTTTCCCATGCTCTTATGATGGGAATTTACAAGGTTTTCTTCTAGGATTTGGACGGAGGTGCTTGGAATAAGGGTGTTAGGCATGCCACAAGACTCGGGGAGGAGTCTGACAAAAGATCCAAGATGAGACCTCCTCTTTGGTCATTGCCTTTCTATTAATAGTCTAGCTATTGATGAGTGCTCAATGGATACACTTATGTGAGGTAGTTGTTGAGGATTACTATGTGCTTCATTTTAACAACAAAAACTACTAGGAACATGGCTCGTCAGCTTGTTATTCACAACTAAGATTTCTTTTTAGATTTTCTTTTTTCTAGTTAAATGACATGGGTAGACCTTTATTGCCTCCTCCTCTAACTTCATGATGCAAATATGTGTATTGACAATCATCATTGCATGCAATAGACATTAAGGAGAAGGTCTAGTGCCTCCTTTTCCTCTAATGATCAAGGTACTACTAGGATGGCCATACACTGTCTAGGTTCCAGTACGTAGATCAGTAAGTTAGTCACCTTCTATTTTCCTAGGGGCCCTTTAAAACCAAGCTCACTAATGTCAAGATTTTTTGGGATAGAGACACATTATATAATGCATTTTGTAGCCTACCTAGACCTTGGGCTATCTCTAGGCCCATGTGCAGTTCTCGTAGATAGAAGCCATTATAATGCTGGATTGGAGAAAACAACCTGAATTGCTCAGAGATGAGTTGATTGTCTCTACTGAGCATAAGCATAAGTGCAAGTGTATGTCTGCATATCCAATGTGACTTACTATATTTGGAAAGATATCTCTGGTAACTACAATGTACTATATCACTACATTTAGATCTGAGACATTGGTGTAGGGAATAAGGCACCACCTTGTTATTATGTATCCATTGATTCCCCAACAAAATGTTGAAAGAAGTGTTGATCTCCATCACAATGTTCATCTATACAAATTTCTTCAATTCAACATGGAAATGTAGCTAAATCTCTTCTGTGTATTTCATGGACCCTTTAGAGGTAGACAACACAGTGCTTGCAATCTAGGTCATTCTTAACTTGATATCCATCATAATATAGGACTTCAAGGGACATACTTTGAGACCATGACCATCATCAAAAAATAGTAGGGGTGCCTTCATATCACCAAAATGGATTCTTATGTATAGTGGTGGACTAGAATTGAGACTAATTGGGATTTTATCCTAGAAAATGTGATGATCTTTAGATCACAAATTAGAACAATTTTATTAGCCAACTTCTTAGGTTGTATGATGTTCGACACAGAAATATCTTTAAGGATATTCAAAATGGATCTATTGTGCACGAGAAAGATTTATATAAGGTCATACATGGATATTTTCATGCAAGTTTTATTCATATGTCTTACTATGTCATAGGATAGATTAGATGTAGAAATATCTGATTTTGATGCCACTAGAATGATGATGCACCCTTGATTCCTAATATAGGAGCATAATAATTCAGGTGGTGGTGGTACCTGATTGAATTTCAACATCATAAGTATCTTGAAATGCATTGGGTGTAAGTACCAACGATTTCTCATTAATATAGTTAAATGTCAATGTCTAAGATGATCTTATGTAGATGCAACCTTCATATTTCCTAATAGGTAGCTGAATTTGTAGATGGTGGGTCACCAGAGGATTAAATCTCTAAAGCGTGGAGTTATGGAGGGATATATGCTTTTTCGGATTGTGCTACTTGCATAGTGGGTGTAGTGTCGCATGTTCTTAATGTTAAGCCTAACATTATTAGAGATTACGCAGTTGTGAATAAGGTCTTACCAGCACATTTTGAGGAGTGTAGGATGGTGTATTTATAGATGGTATTTGGATATGGCTATTTATGAGAACCCGATACACTAAACGAGATTGCTCAAAACATAAAACACAATAAATCATTAATTAATCACATACCCAAAAATATGGGTAAATTAAAATTGATTTCAACATCAACACCCACTCTGAAACAATTGCATAAGAGCCCAATATCTTTCTTGTATCCATACTATGACAAGAATTTGATACAAATTGTTCTATTGCCTTAGCCACGACATATATACACAGGAAAAAAATATTCATATATGCCATATAAACAAGCATTAACATGCTTACAAAAGTCTGATTCGTTTGAAACACCATATACAAACTTTTCCTTCCCGAACCTGAGAGTACATGGATGACTCTAGGACATGCTAAACATCTAATCAACTTTCTCAAAGATTCATTACTGTACTTCCTATTTACTTCCATAATTTTGTTGTTGTCATTGCCAATTACCTAAAAAATGTAGCGAACCACAAGGGTGAGGCCCATGTCCCAACAAGAGATATAACCTCCAACAATGCTTATTGATTACAACATTTTAAATAATTAAATAGTTTTAAGCAGTTTAATCCGATATACAAAATAGACTCAGCAACATTGATAATCAACAAAATACATAAAGGAATTGATAACAATTATCATCATTAAGCTAACTATCGTCATTTGCCTTATTAACCGTATAAGAGATTCAATAGCATATGCATAACTAGCATAAGCAAGTCTAGTAGCATATTATCTCTATTAACATGAATAAGTCTAGCATCATAAGCACATCTAACAACATTAGCGTGTCTAACAGTTTGAACAGATCAATATCATAAGCAAAGTTAACAACATAAGCATGAGCATTTGCATAATCATGATTAGCAGTATAGGCATTTTTAATAACAGAGGCATGCCTAGAATGCTAAACATAACTAACAATAGGGTATAGCTAGCATCATAATTATAATCAACAACAATATAGATATCAGATAAGCATGGCTATTGTACGTATACATTTACAATCTTAAGCATATCCACAACATAAGTATATATACTATCTTTTAATTGCACTAAGGATCATTTTTATGTAAAGAGAACAAACATGGGTTATCATCCAATGTAAAGTGTCATGTATAACCCTAAATAGATATGCTATACGGCTGTATTACATATTTATTATGCCCTGGGGAGTTTGAGTCGTACCACACAAAGTCCAACTGACCCCGACAAAGGGCTATTTGGTTTCGTACAAGATCTAGGAGTGCCAGTATCTTAAGATCTCTTCCCCTCGGTCATTACGAGTAAAAAAGCAGTGACATATTAGTCAAATATTCCACTACATCGACATATAGTCAAGCTGATAACCACTAGTCCGCCATTGGTACAGGTCACGACACTAGAAACCAAGATATAGAAAACCCTCTAATATGAGGTACAACCACATTTGTCCTCAATCACATCAAATGTATGAGGCATGACCAAAGACATCATCCATAACCTGCATTGTGGATGACACAGATATATCCTCAACTTGCCACCCCCACATACTTAATAGTATGCGCTCCGAGTTTCCCATAGCAATACTCATTCCACCATCTAACAAGTTCTAACACTAAAGATGGCTCTACAACACAGGGCACTACATGATTAGAGTTTCACTTGATTAGTTATGCCAATTGGGTGAATTAAGGCTGCATCAAACAAGTGGACATACAAACCCTAATTCACTTCTAGCAAGCATATAAATATCACAAATTCAAAAGATATAAAACGTATGAAACATAATTTCTCATCTCATTATCACATGATACTATTCACTTGCCATTCATGAGACCACACTAGTCATGATACTATCACAAGATATAAATTCTTTTCACAATATCATAGGGTATCAACCCTTGTCAACATAAGAGGAGTACACCTCATTCAGGGCTCAACCATACCCAAAGGTCATTAAGACCATCATACTATTCCCTACAAGATCATCATTATCATTCCATGCCTTATAGCAAGGCTCAACAACATCACTTACATATAATGCACTAGATCATCACAATATTTCATTAATGAGCTAGGAGATATTCATAAACAATCATAGAAGGGTTCATTAAGAATATTCCTTTATTACATCAACATGTAAGGAATCTAGATATGATTAACCCTCATCATATTCATAATGCACATGTTTAGCATAAGAAAGTATCAACCATGTGGCTATGATAACTGATGTGCAAAAATTATATCATCTTTTGGATCATGTTTGGTTGCATATCCATGTTGTTTTGACTCAATTATCACTCTCATTCATGCTAGATTCTATATTTTTAGCTATTCTTACTTGTCTCATGGTTTGGATTGTAGGTACTATATTTTTCAATGAAATGATGAGGAATATATCATATTATCTCTTATTGGATCACTCCTCAAGTATCTACATGATTTGGGGTTCGAAACTACGCAAATACCACTTTTTACGGCATGTAAATCGGACCTACACACTGAAAGTTATGAGCAAAATACACAATAGCCCAGAACAGCGAAGTGCACGCCGTGCACCTGGGAATTTCAGGCAGATAAAAGTTTCTGGAAAGTTGCACGGCGTGCATTTCTAAAGTGCACGCCGTGCACCTGGCAGTTTCAGCATTTTGTAAAATACGAGTTTTTGTTTAAAACGAAGTGGGAACTTAATGGGCGGTGAGGCCCAGTCATTTATGAACGTTCCCTCATCCTAGAGCAAAGGAGGAGTGGAGGAGGACGATTTGGAGGAGAAGAAGGGTGGTTTCTTGAGAAAGGAGTCCATTTCTTCTTCTCTTCTTCTCCATTGTCTTCTCCAAGGTGCAGCCAAGCTTCCCCAACTTTGTGCAGCTTCTCGGGAGAGGAGCCAGTCTGTTTTGGAGCAGCTTTAGGAGTGGAATTTTGTCCCCAAGACGGAATTCTACTTCTCTTGGGTTACACTTTCAATTCTCCTAGCTTTTCCTTCTCTAAACCATGTTAAACTCTGAAAATTCTGTAGCATTTCTGCAATACATGATCATGGACGAGTAGAATCCGAATCTTGGACATGGGAGAGTAACTCCCATGTCATAGCTTGTATGAACATATGAATTTCATACCAAATGTTAGTTTCTTGCATGTTCCAAGAGTTGTTTCAGATCTGAAATGCTTGTTTGTGTGATTGGCCATCATACTTGCATGTTTTATGCTTTCTTTCATAATCTGAGAAGATGTGTTTGAGAGTATGGAGTTACTCTTTTGGCAACTTGTCCTTGACCGCGAGAGTGGCTGGGATTATGTTGATGAGCAAGGTTTGTGATTTGAAATGAAATACATACACGAGAGTAATGTATAGAGTTAAAATCGTCATCACTTCATCGGGAGGTGAGTAATGACTACAAACCTCCTTTGTAAGTTAATTAACATGTTTAAATTCGTATTTTAATATAAGCTATGATGTGATAGTGAAATCCCAAGTCTAAGATCCTTCCAATTATGAATATTAACCTTTCTTAAGTGATAATTTACTATTTTGTTTTAAATATATAATTTAGTTGTTCTAATTCAATCATCTTGTGTACAACGATCTAGATTATTGAAAATCATAACTCTTGCGCCTAACTAACCAATGCTCCTTGTGTTCGACCTCGACTACAACTACTCTCGTATACTTACGGGATATAGATGGTTGAGTAAAAGATCATTCTTAATGATTGAAACTCGTTAGCCTAAAAGCCAACAAGTTTTTGGCGCCGTTGCCGGGGAGCATCGGTATTCCTGTTAGAGTAAGAGTTGTTGATAAGTAAATGAGACTAGATCACATCCTTCATATCCACCATCATATCCATAAATCATAATTCATCATGATCATCATAATTTGTTGTATCTTCAATGTTTGTTTTTGTATCTCACTCACCTTGTTTATTTACAGGAGCATATGGGGTGTTCATAAAAAGATCCTTGAACCGTGCATATCTCTACATTCAGAAAATGAACACACTATTTGCAGCCCTCGTGGAGCAAGAAGGAGTGAAACCCAAACATGTATGGAGGAATCACAACCCACACAACCATCATCCATGTCACCATCATATGAACCACCCTCATCCACACATCCTTCATCCACACCACCATCAATCACACCTAATTCACCGCCATCATATATACCACCAACAACCATACCACATTCTTCCACACCCTCATATACACTACCAACATCCATACAACATACACCACCACCATCTACGCCACATCTACCTAATCCTCTGGATTCACATGAAGAACTAGTCAAGGAGAATGACCTTCCTCTTAAGGACTACTTTGGTACAGCTGCAATGCACATGAGTGGGCCTATTAATATTTCAGAATTTGAGGCAGAGGAGTTTTCTATCAGCCCATCCATCATACAATTGCTACAGCTGAATGCATTTGTAGGGACACCAATGGAGGATCCAAACCTCCACATTGCTGAATTTTTGCAGTTGCTAAGCACCATAAAGATATATGGTGTTCCTACTAATGGGATACACCTAATTCTTTTTCCATTCTCTCTTAAAGATAGAGCCAAGGCATGGCTCTATACTTTGCCAAAGAAGTCAATCAACACTTGGGAGGAGCTTCTAAAGGTCTTTTTGGCAAGATATTTTCCACCTAGCAAAACTTTGCAGCTAAGGAGTCAACTCATCAATTCTTCTCAAAGGGATGGAGAGACCTTGTATGATACATGGGAGAGGTTCAAAGATCTTCAACATCTTTGTCCACATCATGGTCTAAGCAATTGGCTTCTATTGCAATCTTTCTATAATGGTTTGTGCTACAATACAAGGATGTCTATTGATGCAGCTGCAAATGGAGCTCTAATGAACAAATCTTATAGAGAAGCCTATGCTATTATTGAAGATATGGCAGCAAATCATTGCCAATGGAGTCCGGCTACAAGCTACCACCCATCCTTTTCACATACTACTTCCAGAAAGCAAAGGGAAGATCACACGATTGGTGCTATAGACATAATTGCAGCAAAGATAGACACTTTATCACAAAGGTTTGATAAGCTAAGCACGCAGCCATTTCAAGCAGCCAATATTATTTGTGATTCATGTGGGTTTCTTGGACACTCATCTTCTACATGTTATGCTTCTTCTATTTATTCTCCAATGGGCTACACTCCACCGGACTTCTACATCAATGCAAACCCAAATTTCATTTAGCCACAACAACCACAAGTAACTTCTAGATTAGAGTCCATGCTTGCAACATTTATTTCAACTCAAATGCAGCAAAATGAGGAGTTCCATCAACAAAGACAATCAATGAAGGGTGCCATTTTCCAACTCTCTTCTAAGGTGGACGATATTACCACTCATGCACACATCTTGGAGAAACAAATTACCCAACAAGCTCTTTTTAGCAAAGAAGCATTTCCACCTTTCTTACCTAGTCCACCGGAGATGAATCCTACATATTTCAGGCCTGTGACATTGAAGAATAGAGTTGTTATAGAGGTATATCCTTTAAAGTATGATGATGTTGATATCCATGATGATTATGAAGTTGCAACTAAAGGGGAGAAAGCTACAACACATGCTCTACATGTTGATTCTTCAAGCAAGCCACATGTCTTTCCTCCTCACACTCTAGATGACACATTGCTTTATAATGAGAACACTCTTCCCGGCTCATATTTTGATGATGCTTCAAAGGAGAATGAAAAGACAAATAGTATTGGTATACAAAAGACTATTCTTGCTGCAGCTCATAGGTGCTTTCGCTTGCCCCAAATCAAGGACATATTTGTAAGGAGGCATCAATCTTTAGCACAACAATTTCCAGCTGCAAATCAGAGCACCGGTCCTCCATGTACTTTGATGTTTCCACCATGATGAGGTACCCGGTTGCAACCTTTTTAGTTTGATTTATGCAGTGAGGACACTGCAGATTTCAAGCTTAGGGGGGAGCAACTAGATGGTAACCTAGTTCTTTTAGTTTTTCCCTTTCATGTTATTTGCTTCTTGTCATTTGATTTTGTTTTGTGTTCACGTTTCAGTCTCTTGTTTTCAATTCTGCTCTTCTTGTGGAAAATCTAGTATGATATGAGGTTTATCTTTTATATGTGGATAGAACTCATATGCTTAACTGATTGTCCTCTTTTGATGAAAAATATCATTTGGAGAAATTGTAAAAGGCATGCATTAATCAAATGAAACCTTTTAGCCATCAACATGTGCTTAACTCTGGTTTATGCTTCTAGCCTGAACATTCATCTTTCACATCCTTGATTGCTTAAAACATGTAATGGTTTCAATTTTTGTGAGTAAATCAACTTTACAACATCATTTGGAATACAGGATGCCTTTGTCAAGCTCTTAGTGCATTTTCAACCACTCTTTCAATGAAAAAAAATTCAAAACAAATGAATGAAATCTAGCTGATGTTGCAATTTAGTTGACTCTCCTATGTTTTGGAAAATTTTAAATTTCTTTTGGCTTATCTCATATTTATACCCCATAAAAGATGGCTACACTGCCCACATATCATGCTAGCCTAGTGTAAGTCCGATCTGGCCATGATGGTTAGGTGATATGTCTTAAAAGAGGGTAAATACCCCAACCGACACTCCACGTGTGCATAAGCCTACATTAGCAGCCGAGTGTCGGAATCCATAATCCATTGTCATATTTCTTTTTGGAAAAAAGGAGAGTGCAACTAAAATTGTTAATTTTAACTAAGATTTCATCTTTTGTATCCTCAATAGTTGAGAGTTTGAGTTGTACATCCACTAATTGCTTGGCTTGGTCATCCAAATTCTACTTAGTGTTGTTTAATTGATTGATTCATTTAATTGTGACCACCCCGCTGAACTAAAAATCTCTTTCTTGGGTGTTTAAGTTGAATTGATGGCTATGAGCATAAACATGTTGATCATGGTTGGTTTGGTCTTATACACATCTTTCATTTCATTTGATCTATTCATGAACTTGACAATTCTTCATTTATGTTTCTATGCTCTTTTTGCTTGAGGACAAGCAATGGTTTAAGCTTAGGGGGATTTGATGTGCAAAAATTATATCATCTTTTGGATCATGTTTGGTTGCATATCCATGTTGTTTTGACTCAATTATCACTCTCATTCATGCTAGATTCTATATTTTTAGCTATTCTTACTTGTCTCATGGTTTGGATTGTAGGTACTATATTTTGCAATGAAATAATGAGGAATATATCATATTATATCTTATTGGATCACTCCTCAAGTATCTACATGATTTGGGGTTCGAAACTACGCAAATACCACTTTTTACAGCATGTAAATCGGACCTACACACTGAAAGTTATGAGCAAAATACACAACAGCCCAGAACAGTGAAGTGCACGTCGTGCACCAAAAGTGCACGCCGTGCACCTGGGAATTTCAGGCAGATAAAAGTTTCTGGAAAGTTGCACGGCGTGCATTTCCAAAGTGCACGCCGTGCACCTCGCAGTTTCAGCATTTTGTAAAATACGAGTTTTTGTTTAAAACGAAGTGGGAACTTAATGGGCGGTGAGGCCCAGTCATTTATGAACGTTCCCTCATCCCAGAGCAAAGGAAGAGTGGAGGAGGACGATTTGGAGGAGAAGAAGGGTGGTTTCTTGAGAAAGGAGTCCATTTCTTCTTCTCTTCTTCTCCATTGTCTTTTCCAAGGTGCAACCAAGCTTCCCCAACTTCGTGCAGCTTCTCAGGGCCGGTCCGTTTTGGAGCAGCTTTAGGAGTGGAATTTCGTCCCCAAGACGGAATTCTACTTCTCTTGGGTTACACTTTCAATTCTCCTAGCTTTTCCTTCTCTAAACCATTTTAAACTCTGAAAATTCTGTAGCATTTCTGCAATACATGATCATGGACGAGTAGAATCTGAATCTTGGACATGGGAGAGTAACTCCCATGTCATAGCTTGTATGAACATATGAATTTCGTACCAAATGTTAGTTTCTTGCATGTTCCAAGAGTTGTTTCAGATCTGAAATGCTTGTTTGTGTGATTGGCCATCATACTTGCATGTTTTATGCTTTCTTTCATAATCTGAGAAGATGTGTTTGAGAGTATGGAGTTACTCTTTTGGCAACTTGTCCTTGACCGTGAGAGTGGCTGGGATTATGTTGAGGAGTAAGGTTTGTGATTTGAAATGAAATACATACACGAGAGTGATGTATGGAGTTAAAATCGTCATCACTTCACTGGGAGGTGAGTAATGACTACAAACCTCCTTTGTAAGTTAATTAACATGTTTAAATTCGTATTTTAATATAAGCTATGATGTGATAGTGAAATCCCAAGTCTAAGATCCTTCCAATTATGAATATTAACCTTTCTTAAGTGATAATTTACTGTTTTGTTTTAAATATATAATTTAGTTGTTCTAATTCAATCATCTTGTGTACAACGATCTAGATTATTGAAAATCATAACTCTTGCGCCTAACTAACCAACACTCCTTGTGTTCGACCTCGACTACAACTACTCTCGTATACTTGCGGGATATAGCTGGTTGAGTAAAAGATCATTCTTAATGATTGAAACTCGTTAGTGTAAACAACCAACAATAACCACCAATTAACGCATTAAGGTTATGATCATATTAAGGAGGTTATTTCACCATCATGCCATCATATAAGAAGGTTAAACATGAATACTCATCTTTATCTATTTGAATTAGAAATAGGTTCAACAAGATAAATTATATTAATGTTACTAATCAACACTCATACCCAACCCTAACTCACATCATCCCCATTGGATCATGGATGCATAAGGTGAAGCATCACCATCACATTCCATACTATTCTCAAGTATGAACCCACACATAAATCAAGGTGTAACCATTGAGTTATAGCATACTAGGGTTTCAACAACAATAAGAGAGTACTCCATGATTGTATTAGTCATTCAAGGACTATTCATACCCAATTACCATCATTTAATTATATTAAAGCTAGATATAACAAGCTATACCTCATTAGGGTTACCCATTAATTCATTATGTTGATTATCAATCATAATCATATGAGGGTAAGGGTAGGACTACAAGTTTAAGGCATTGAACCATCAAATTATTATCATTAGAATCATAACATTACACTACACGCTTCACCCAAAACAATGGGAATATTGAGGCACCGACTTCTAACCATTAAATGTTGAAAAGGTAAAGCCATTGGTCATTCACATAAGTAAACATCTTGAAAAAACCACCTATGAAGTCATGGATTTGTTCTATAGAAAGAGTCACCATCTAACCGTAGAAATCCCTTAGTTAAAAACACAAAAAGTTCCATTGAGAGTAGGGTAAAACCCACAAGTGATTGTTTATTTAAAACAAGCCAACAGTAAATGAGCTTCTTAAGTTGATCTCATAAAGGAAACCATTTAAATCACTTTATTAGGACCAACATATTACATTTAGTCATTATTACAATTTATTAGATGAAGAAACATTAGATCTTAACTATTAGGTCAAGTTCATATATTAAAACCATCAATTGGAATATAGGTCTGACCATTGCATCAAATGACCCAAGAAACCATTGGTTTAAGGCTTAATTGATGTTAACTCACCATAGGTTGTGGAAACCTGATCCATCATCAGTAGTGACCATTAAGTCACCATTGGTTGTTCGATCAACACTATATTCATTAGTCACCATCAAATATCAAACTAATATCACCATTGATTGATAACATCATTAAGGTACTTAGTTGTTAATCGCTAAGCTTATAATTAGGCCAACACCTGATCTAAGGTCTCATCTAGTTGCAAGCAGTTGCCACAAACTACATGACTTTAAGAACTGAAAATGCAAAATAGGAATTGTAACCACACCTTCAATTGTTTGGTTGTAGGTAAATTCAACTCAATTTATTTAATCTATTACATTTGGTTGGAAGTTGTTTAAGTATGTAATTATGTGAAAATTTGTTGTTAATGACCTACTAGTAGAGACGAGCATAGTTCCACTATGCAACATAATAAGCAATGATCAATAGCACCAGTGCAACAACCCAGTGCTGCACAGGCGTGAAAACCAACCGCACCAAAAAAAAGTGCGGTTTATTTTCCTACTTTTGCTGCATAATTGGAAATTGCCGTGTGGTTGCCTTTCCTACTGTGTTGCAACCGCGAGAAACCAAACAGTTGGAGTTGAAAATCATGATGACTTGGAACTGCAAGTGCTGGAATGCAGCCCAACCAAACTAGGCCTAAAGGGTGAACTTCAGTTGACACCCTTGGTCACCACCATTAGTTTTCATGAAGACAACACCATCAGTTGTTGCAATGGTACCACCATTGAGTCATGTGTTTATAGAAGAAATCAACTTTAAACCATAAAATTGACCATTGGTTGATAGGTTTTTAGCACCATTGGTTGTCAAACCAACCTGATCCAAGTCATATTATACCTAAGGAATAATGTACACATGATCGGAGGTTCATCTAGAACTGAAACTAGAACATGAAACATTATAAAAATAGAAATCCAAGTCAAACATAGCTTTTTAGTGCATGGATCATCATTTAAAAGCAAGAACATGAGCTAGCAAGCTTATGGTAAGAAATAAATGTGGAGCAAGTTATAAAACTTGCCTCTAATTAGAAGATAAACTCCCAAACAGAAGAAAACATGAGTGGGTAGGGTAGAAAATCCAAGCATAAGCTATGAACTCGTCCATCTAGCACCTTTCTTCATCAAATGAGCAAACCCTAAGCATAAGGAGCAAGAAAGGTAGGGTTTTTGAGCTTTAGAGAAATTTATACCATGGAACAGAAAGGTTACGACATGGAGGAAGGTCTAAGGAAGGAGAAGAGCAAGAGAAATGGAGAAGGAAGGAAGAAAATAACTTGCCTTGGTCGAAATCCCTAGAAGATGACCTTGGAAACCCTAGGCAGGGCTAGATGGAGCTCTAGGAGATCTTATTCTCCAAAAAGAGGTTGTATTCTACCTTAGAGAACTTGGTTCCACAACAAAATAGAGTGGAGTCATTTCTCCAGGTTAGAGGAAAGAGAAAGCAAGCAAAGTTTTTTACTTGGGCAAGGAAGAGGTAAATATAGCCCATGGATAAGGATGGAAGCAAGCATGAGGTGTAAAAGTAGCTTCCCCATGTGTCCATGGCCTTAAACTATTAAGGATATACAAGAAGCCACACAAGAAGCTGACCCACCATCCATGGATACCTTCGTAGCCCTTGTTTCTTGAATTTCCAAGAAAAACAAATAAATCATTAGTTGATAGCTCCTAAAGGTAGTTCATCCATAAAGGGGTAAACCATAAATACCCTTGAGGAAAACACTTCCAAACCAAGGTTCAACTAGGATCCCCATGGCTAAAAAAACTTAAGAATGATGAAAGAAAATCCAAATAACATAATGCAAGTGATAAATTGCAAAGAAAACCTCTCAATTGAGTAAATTTTAGAAAAGTCCAAAATGTGCATAAAATTGCATAACTTGCACAAACAGTGTCCAAATTGGACCAAACTTGAAACTTAAGCATGTCACATGATACCAAAACATATAACAAGACTATAATAGGGTTCTAAGAATTAAATTATGGTAATTAATCTTGTTCAACACTTTAAGCAAGGTCAGGGGTCTCTCACTATTGGTATTGCCCTTGACTATCCATTTTAGAAATTTTATTCTTGTTTATGATGGTGCTTTCCTAAAGGTGCTACATGGATTTATATTGTATGCTTTAGTGTTTATGTTTTAGGAACTTAACTACCTCTTATGAAGATGGGGAACTGTGACATAATGAGCTTTTCTAACTGGTCAAAAGCATATGGGTTGTCCTTCATGTATTAGATAAGACATTTCTACAAGGTCTTGTAGTCATTTGTATCATGCCCTTAGAAACTATAGAAGAATTAGAAGGTGAGATCATCTTGGTTCTTAGTTGAGTGAGATAGAGAGATCTTCTATTCTAGGTACTATATAATTTTCCACAACTAGGAACCCTCTCTAGGTCACCTTGAACCCTCCAACCTTTAATGGGGAAGCTAACTATTTAAAGACCTTTGGGCGGTATTAGAGCCATGGTAGTCGCACTGGTCATTGAGTCATAGGAGGACACTACTTAGGGAATAGTTCCACCTAGGACTACTCTTATGGTCTTTCTCTGTGTCTTCCCTCCAACATTTGTTGAATGTAGGTACTGAGGTATAATTGGCCACTTTGATCCATTGTCTTGACAAGTCAAATTAGGATTTGAAGGATGTCTCAGGGGATACCTGTCTAGTTGTATCATTACAACTGTCCCATGTTTCTTTATAAGATAAGGACCATTCTTAGTTTTACCATTTATCACCTTGGCCTTGAACACTCCAATTCTCCAAGGCTTTTAGAGATTAAGTGATTAGGGAAGCATCATCGAGTTCCTATGAAATCACTGCCATACTATGGAATACATCTGGATCACGTGCCAGCTCAAGCATGTCATCATCTATGAGGTCCTATAAAACATATTTGATGGCTCACCATCCATCAATGAGTTGTCCCAGATAATAGTGATGCTTGCATAAGGTGTTTGGTCAAGGTTATTAGGGAGAGGATTTGCAAGCAACCATTATTTCAAAAATTAAGGACACCTTGGATTTTTGGAAAGATTGATGCGTAAGAGCACCGGGTGGAGTGAAATTTTGTGTAATTTTTTGAGGTGATGATCTGCCAAATCACACATTGGATGGGTTTTTTAAGCTATGGTCGGCGCTTGTTCTACTGATTTCGTTGTCAGAGTCATTGCATTGGTAGACGTCATATGTTATACTAGTGTTGGAAATGTAGGAGGATATTTATAGTAGCGACTAGGAAGTGGATACTACCACCCCTATTAGAATTACATTGGTTGTCATTTTTATGGATATTGGGCCACTTGCGTTGGTGAGTTTACCAAGGCAATTGTAGGTGCATGCACTTTCTGGGATCTAGATGACGTCCCAGGGATAGAAATAGCTGACTGTCTTTCTTGGAGGTTTCACTCCCGCATTACTTTTTGTCTTAGTAGTATTGTGAAGGGAGAGTATGATATTCTTATAAAATCCTCTTAAGATTTCAATATTTACGTTAGTACCAACATGAATGAGATCAATAAATGAATTTGATGACCAAAAATTATCATGGATGACAATTTAGTTGAACCTAACTTTATAACCATAAGCATGCCTTCCTTATCATTTGTATTATTTTTGATATGTTCTTCTAGTTCTTTCATGGTCCTATGAACTAGTTTAAGACTCCTTTTCCTTTTGAGAAAGGTATTCATGGTCATCACTGGTCACAAGCCGATTAAGGTTCCATCTTTATTGCTTGATTAAGTGATTTGCAAAGTTGGTATAAGACTTCATTGTTTCTAGCTTTTGTTGCTTGCTATATGATGAAGTCATCCCTTTAAGCAACCTACGGAAGAAATTCTTAGTATCTTATCATCATATTGAACTTTGAAAATGTTAGAATATTATGCAAGGATGTGATGATTTAGATCCCCATGCCCTTTGTATTTTGAGAATTTGGGAACCTCAAATTTCTCGATGAGACGTGCCTCCAAGAAGTATCAAAACTCACATAAATATTTTAGCATTACATTTTTACCATGTATGTCTTTCACTTATTTAGCGAATGATTTCAACATTAATTTTATGGTTCTTGAATTGTACTAGAACCTCCAACAACAAAGGCCACACAGAGCCTAGGGAGCATCATCATTAGTATTTCTAGTATTGGATAGGCTTGTTGGTAGGACTAGAAATCTATATATAGAGATAAGGACGATTCAATTGCTAGGGGAGGAGGGAAAACTCTTGTTAGTTACCTTTGTCGTTTCTTCTTAGAAGGCTCTACATCATTTGCGAGGACTTTGGAGAGTTCTACCAATGGTATCTCGATCTTGAATCTTCCTCAAGTTGATTAGATTGTTGAGGGTACATGCAGGATAAGAAACATGTGTTTCATTCTTGGGGAGGGCATGGGATTCTAGAAAAAAGTTGGATTCATTAGGGGAATTTCAAATGAGTAGATTATAGGGGTAATCTGGCATCCCTAAGTACTACTTTTTGAACATAGTATGGTTCTGTGATGGATCCACCATGATGAATTTCTCTAGTTCTTTATTGTCTAAACTATTACAGTCGTCCCCTAGTAGTAGTACCTACCCTTTCATCTAGTCTACAGTAGGGTATGTTGATGCATTTATGACATTTGGGGCCATAGAGTCTGAAGCTTGGCATTGTTGGACCAATTATTCATGGCGAGTTTTGTGACAAACACCATATCCTTGATCTTCCTAGATATGGAACCCAAGACATTGAACCTAGATGAATAGTGTCACAGAACTATTTGTTACCCAAATCCTCACTCTTAATGGCTAGAAAGCCAAAGGTGAGAGGACCAGAGCATTCATCCATAGGATAGATCATATAACAAATGCATGAATAAAACCACAAACAACAACTAAGGTATGAGACAAGAAAGCATAAAAGAATGCTAAACTAAAACCGAACAAGATCTTAGTTCCCATATATCAACCGTTGTATTCTATTTGCATATTCTTATTCATCATCAAAGTAAGAGCATGATTATCATAAGTGCGGAAGCATTGATCATCATTAGAGATTCACAATGTACCTATTACCTAAAAATCATAAAATGAGTTCACATTAGCACAACTATGCTGAGTATGTTGTGCAAACATATAAAATCGCAGGTTCAAGAACATATATTGCTTGTAAAATGCATAAGGTAAATAAAAAGAATGAATAAGAAACATGATTAAAGACTCTCTTATTAACATGCAAGTGTGTTTTATGTTCATTTCCATTATACCAACAATATCATAAGGCCTTTGACCAGCTTCTCAAAAGAAGGGGTCCATGAGGGTGCTCAAGATTAGCTACCCTATATCAAATGAGGGACTACAAGACTAAATGTCAAGAGTTAACCCTATTTATAAGGGACCTCAAGGCCATCGCCAAGAGATAACCCTTGTATCAACATGGTATGTCCTATCATGACCACTCAAGTAGGATACCCAACCTTGTGTCCTTACCCCGAGAATACAGGCAGGTGTACAAGGTCGTATAATGGACATCTATCATTATGTTTTCAAGTTTGTACAATATATGTAATCAAGACCAAAACATAGTAGTCATAGGGAATAGTAAATCAAACAAGTATATATAGCCAACCATTATACTACATACATACATGCAATTTCCATACTACTAGTCTACCCAAAAGGAGGATAAAGCGTACCTTTATATGAACAAACTAGCATTATACAACATGATTAGATCTTTGTAAGAGTCCATCAAAGAGATCCTGACATTACAAGCAAGCATGAATAGATTAACATCACAATCTTAGGTCATCTTAATCATATTCATCAAGGATGGATGTTTCACCTAATCTAAGTTCCATTTATCACATTGATTGATTTGGACATCTCCCAAGTTCATGCATTATTCATCAACAAGATACATGCTACATCACATATCATTTTGACTTAGGGTGAAACATCCTTAGCAAGATCAGAGATTTCAAACTTATATTTCATCATCTTGATAGAGAAATCATAATATTTGAATAAGATTAAGGACTTATTCATTATATTATCCAGTTAAGTCATATATAGTCATTTTCATGCAAGATTGTAAACATTAGAGTACTCATGAGATAAAGTCTTGATTTGATATAAAGATCAACATTTTACTTATTTGGGTACATTTAATAGCATGGATAATTGTTATTGCAAGTCTTGTACGATATTCAATAGCAAATTACCAACATGTACATCAAGGCCACATTAAATATCTTATTTTAGATCACTTAGGCATAATAGTGAACAAGAGTGTACCACATGCTATTTCATGTTACAAATCATCATTAGTACTGATATAAAGGCCAATATATAATTTTGATCATATTTGTCCCACATTAGCACAAGATTTTAAAGATCATCATGATAAGCCCATAAATGTTCCATTTAATGCCACTTTTCATATAATAAAGTCACAATAGGATCCAAGTATGGAACAAGTTCGATTCTTGGCACATCAACCATTATTGATATTGAGTCATTATGAACATTCAAGGGTCATAAGATCATACTGGTGCACATAGATCATCATTGGAGCACAAAAGATCATATGAAGTGTCATTAGAGGCACATTTCATAAAACATGATCATTATAAGGGAAAAACATGATTAAGTTCAATTTAGAGAACACAATATAGCATATGTTACTGATTAGGAGCATCAATATCAAGTAAGGTCATTCTATGATCAAGGTTGAGGATTAATCACCATTAACCATGTAAAAGAGGACAATTAAACACCATTTTCAAAATATCATGATCTGATAATGGAATTAGGCTATGAAATTAGGTTTGTTGGATAGATATCATAGAGTAGATCAATTTTCATATATAATATGTCCAATTTGGACCAAGGAATCATTTCTTACAAATTTTGCAAGATTTCATACATTTATGTGCAAGAGAGAGATATATATACCTCCTTAGGAGGCGACGTGGCATGACCAGATTGGCCAGCCCCGGGTCCACATGAGCCAGAGAGGTGCGGTCCTTGGCCCTATCCTGCCTGCTCCCCGTCACCCACAAACACCAGCTAGCGGTCATCAATCTCTCACAAACTTAGCTAATCACCAACTACCACCATCCCAGGCATGCCACTGCCCTCTTGCAATGGTGCTTGATACGACCAAGCCCACTAGAGTGGACAGGATCCAGGTTGAGGGCAAGCTCCCTGATGCTTTAAACATTTCTTCCCACTCCAACTAGGACGTCACAAAGTCAAAAAGCATATGGGTTCTAGTTTGAGATGGCTTGAGGATGAAGGTCCCATGATAGGGTTTGCGGCGGTGCTGGAGGGGTTTCCAGACATGAAGGTGGAAGATGAAGCAGGGGAAGGTGCTAGAGGCCCCAAAAAGCTTGGGAAATATAGGTAAAATGAAAGGTGATGAATGCATAACTCGTTCGGCTTAAAAAGAGCGCTCGAGTGGGTGTGGATGCCTCTACCCAACGTTGTTGTGGCCATGGTGGCTGACCAAGGTTGGAGGGGTGATTCATACCCCTATTGATGCACAAAATACTAGAATACCTTAGGGAAATGGTCTGGAGGACCAAAGGGGGGAGTTTCATGATGATTTTGGGTGAGCACGAAGTAAAAAAGCCCTAGAAATCTGGGGTCGCCGGGCATGGCTAGCAACCACATCTCTTGACTTTAGCTCAAGGTTGGGGATGACCTCCCAACTGTCCGACCGTCCCTTGATCTGTGGGAACCCAATCAAATGGTTGGGGGAATGAGGCACATGATCTGGGATGGGCCCGGGTAAGGGGAAAAATGATCGAGGCCCAAGAAAGGAAAAAGGGCAAAAACGAGGTAATAAAGGCTAGAAAGGAGTCAAACTTGCAAAGACCATAACTTTCTTTTGGATTTTCCGATTTGGGTGAAATCTTCACTATTGGATCAAAAAACTATCTAAAAATCAAATACTAAAATAAATATAAGCACATTGAATGGATACAAAAATTCATATCCATCCTAAAATTTAAATAAGCACTCAACCTTATATAATTAATTTCAAAATTATAATTTACCAATCATATCTCATCAATTGAGCAACATGTCATTCCAAACCTTCAAATTGGTGGCAAGAGTGGTCATTAAATAGAATGAGTGCATTATGAGTCAAGCTGTGCATACTTGAAGCAAAGAGAGAAATCCAAGATGTTACATCCTCCCCACCTTTAAGGGAATTTTGTCCCCAAAATTAAAACTAATCATCAATAGACAATTGGACTTCATATTCCATATCATATAAGTCATAATACTCCACATATAGAATCATCATCCTTCAATCATTGCCATTATTCCAATATCATGGAATCCAACATCAAGGTCCAAGCAT
The DNA here is from genome assembly GCA_963693085.1 of Alisma plantago-aquatica. Taxonomy (NCBI): domain Eukaryota; kingdom Viridiplantae; phylum Streptophyta; class Magnoliopsida; order Alismatales; family Alismataceae; genus Alisma; species Alisma plantago-aquatica. Next base: position 493,203,655 of record OY856415.1, read on the forward strand.
AGCCACGCTTCCACTGCGTCAGTTTGATACCAATAGATCATCAACAGATCACAAATTTGGAGAGATCACCATTTTTAGGTCATACAACTAGGTCTCTTTGATTCAAGAGTAAAGCATGAATTCAATACCAATGTTTAGGGTTAGCTTCTACATTGACCCTAGGTGGTGTTATACATCCTTGATTGGGATTTCGTATTTCAACAATTCAAGACAAACATCATATTTCTATATTGTGGTTTCATATCAAAATCAAAGGAAGGTCCCACGCTAGTCCACATGAGAGCTTATCCCTGAGTAATAAATCGAGTGAATCAACATAATCATAATTTCAAATTTTCAAAATTTTCGAGATTTGGGAGCATGAAAATCATCAATTATATGTCGAGGATGATCTCAATATCCAAATAGGGTGATCACATGAATCAAATCAATATCAATATGAATTATTATAGTCAAGATTTTGTAAATTAATACCGGGAGTCATGATTTTGGATAAAAGAAAGTCATAGGTACAAAATTTCAAAGCTAGGGTATAAGATTACGAATTAGAAAATAGGTGGAATCTTTCATCCATAATAAAAAAATCGAGAAACATTTTGTGGTATCAATATCAATTTCATTACCATGGTATTCAATGTTGATGAATGATCTAGACCTAGGTCTTTCTAGGAACTTAACCAAAACTATAATCAACATCATTGTATTTCAAGATCATTATGAAATCGAGATTCATTATCAAGTTTCAATGTCATCATATGGTTTGACCTATTATAGACTTAGGTCAAGAGATAAAAATCGTATCAAAGGAGTTACCTTTCCAAACTCTAAATAATCAATAAGATGAAAATTTAGAGGCAATCATAATAGGGATGTGACCTAGATTATGGGATTTATGAAACAAAATACCACCCTAAGATAGCACATTTGTCCTCATTAATCATGAAGTATCAAGTCTATCAAAATAAGGATAGCATCATTTATCGATTTGTATTCCACAAGGTCATGAGATCAAAGATAATTTATCATAATAAAGCAACCATGATTTGAGATTCATATATTTTATGTCATAATATTGTTCCCTTCTCTTTATAATTAAGAGAAAGGGGGCATACTTGGAAATATAGAAGTCAATATAGGCCCTATCAACGTTTTGAACATTTATAGGTATGATCGAGATCTCATATTTGTCATATTATTCAAAATAGAGTTTAATAATGAGGCATTATAATCAACATGGGATTTTTCCTCTTGTATTAAATCCTACATTATGATTTTGAGAGTCCAAAGTCATAGTCATTTCAAAAATCACAATCATGATACATGTCAACTAGCAGGTGAAATGCTTTCTTAATCATGTTCGAGGTTTAATCAACAATAGGGGAAACATGGGATTAATCAATATGGACCTCATCAAAAATTAGGTACAACACATGAGTTCTCCTTATTTCATCACTATAAGGATCATTATCATTTACCTCAAACATGGGAGGCACATAGTTCATATTTGATAAAATTGAGTTTACATGATCTAAGATATTACACATGAGTTCTTAACTTTAAGAGTACCTCCTTATTCAAAATCGAATGTTCAAATTAAGGTTCGATCATGACATCATTACCATATTAATCGACTTTTACCAATTCATTTTAATTTTACTTTCCCCATACATAAACTACCCTAAGTCGAGAGATCATGTGATTAATTGTCACGAGAGATCACATGAGGAAATGAGAACCTATCTAATCATCATATAATGGGTGGCTTAGGGTAGTCCTTAAAGAAGACACGAGATGCTAGAAGACTCTCTAAGCCTTTTAGGGAAAAATCCTTAATCTAGTATTAGATTCACTTCGTCCAGGTAGGTATACAAGGGAGACCTCAACCACCACATCTAGGAAGATAGGAGGAGCATCATCCCCCATTTAGTGACCTCCCTAGACACCTCACATTCACCATTATGGACTTAGGTTTTTGCAAGGTTCATACGAGTAAGTCGGTTATTAAACACACATAGAGGATATGTGATTGCTCTAATACCATATATCACAGAACTGTTTGTTACCCAAATCCTCACTCCTAATGGCTAAAAAGCCAAAGGAGAGAGGACCCGAGCATCCATCCATAAGATTGATCACATAAAATATGCATTAATAAAACCACAAACAACAACTAAGGTATGAGATAAGAAACCATAAAAGAGCCAAAGAGATGGCACCTAGATGGTAAAAGTACTGATGTAAGACTGAGAGGTCTCAGGTTCAAAACCCCCCGGCCACGGGATGAATGAATGGCCAATTTTTTTTTTAAAAAAAGAAATCATAAAAGAATGCTAAACTAATATCTGACAAGATTTTAGGTCCCATACATCAACCATGTGTATTCCCTTTGCATATACTTATACATTATCAGAGTAAGATCATGATTATCAAAAGTGCAGTAGCATTGATCATCATTAGATATTTATAGTGTACTTTTTATCTAAAAATCATAAAACGGATACACATCAGCACAATTGTGCTGAGTATGTTGTGCAAACATATAAAATTGCAGGTTTAAGAACATATATTGCTTGGCAAAAGCTTAAGGTAAATAACAAGAACGAATAAACAACATGATTAAAGACTCCTATTAACATGCAAGCATGTTTTATGTTCATTTCCAATATACCAACAATATCATAAGGCCTTTGACCAGCTTCTGAAAAGAAGGGGTCCGTGAGGGTGCTCAAAATTTGCTACCCTATTTCAACATGAGGGACTACAAGACTAAACATCAAGAGTTAACCCTATTTGCAAGGGACCTCAAGGCCATATCTAAGAGCTAACCCTTGTATCAACACAGTTTGCCCTATCATGGCAACTCAAGTAGGACACCCAACCTTGTGTCCTTACCCTAAGAATATAGGCAGGTGCACAAAGTTGTGTAATGGGCATCTATCATTATGTTTTCAAGTTTGTTCAACATATACAATAAAGAACAAAACATAGTAGTCATAGGGAATAGTAGATCAAACAAGTATATATAGCTAAGCATTTATACTACATACATACATGTAATTTTCATACCACCAGAATGGCCAATAGGAGGATAAAGCGTACCTTGATACAAACAAACTAGCATTATACAACATGATTAGATCTTTGGAAAGAGTCCATCAAAGAGATCCTGACATTACAAGCAAGTGTGACTAGATTAACAATAATCATATTCATCAAGGGTGGATGTTTCACCTAATCTAATTGCCATTCATCAAATTATTTGATTTCGACATCTTCCAAGTTCATGCATTATTCATCATCAAGATACGTACTACATCACATATCATTTTGACTTAGGGTGAAACATCCTTAGCAAGATCATGGATTTCAAACTTAGATTTCATTATCTTGATAGAGAAATCTTAAGATTTGAATAAGATTAAGGACTTATTAATTATATCATCCAGTTAAGTCATATATAGTCATTTTCATTCAAGATTGTCAACATTAGAGTACTCATGAGATAAAGACATGATTTAGTGGTATAAAGATCAACATGTTATCGATTTGGGTACATTAAATAGCATGGATAATTGTTAGTGCAGTCTTGTATGAGATTAGATAGCAAATTACCAACATGTACATCAAGGTCACATTAAATGTAATGTTTTAGGTCACTTAGACATAATAGTGAACAAGAGCGTACCACATGCTATTTCATGTTACAAATCATAATATGTACTGATATAAAGGCCAATATATAGGTTTGATCACATTTGTCCCACATTAGCACAAGGTTTTAAAGATCATCATGATAAGTCCATAAATACTCCATTTAATGGCACTTTTCATATAATCAAGTTGCAACAGGGTTCAAGTATGAAACAAGTTCGATTATGGCTCAAGTATGCATCAATCATTACTGATATATAGTGATTATGAACATTCAAGGGTCATAAAATCATATTGGTGCACATAGAACATCATTGTAGCACAAAAGATCATATTAAGTGTCATTAGAGGCATATTTCATAAAACATGGTCATTATAAGGGCCAAGCATGATTAAGTTCAATTTAGAGAACACAATATAGCATATGTTACTGATTAGGAACATCAAGATCAAGTAAGGTCATGCTATGACCAAGGTTGAGCATTAATCACCATTAAACATGCAAAAGAGGACAATTAAATGCCATTTTCAACATATAAGGAGCTACGAATGGAATTTGGCTAAAAAATTAGGTTCAATGGATAGATCTCATCGATTAGATAAATATCCACATATAACATATCAATTTGGATCAATGAATCATTTTATACAAAATTTTCAAGATTTCATGAATTTTTGTTCAAGATATGTATATATATATTTCATACATTTATGTGCAAGATATATATATAGGTTGTTCATTCGTTGCCCGGCGGGTAGCCAGAATTTTCGCTACCCGCTGGAGTAACTCGGGTCAAAAGAGTAACTATATGGTATTCTGGAGTAACCCGTCTGAATAGCAAGAGTAACTATATGGTATGCTGGAGTAACTCTGAGTGCAAAAGAGTAACTGCGCAGAAAATATACAGTCAGTAATATATATGGACGGGTTTTTTGATTTGGGGGGGGGGAATGATATTATTTTTTGATCAAATTTTTTGGAGAGCTAGACAAAATTATCCTCTACAATTTCTAATTAAAAAAAATATTAGGAAGTGTGAAAAATATATATATATCTCTATGTGTGTGTATATATATACATATATATACAGTCAGTAATATATGTGGACAGGTTTTTTGATTTTGGGGGGGCAAATGATAGTATTTTTTGATCAAATTTTTTGGAGAGCTAGATAAAATGTTCCTCTACAATTGCAAAAAAAAAATATTAGGAAGTGTGAAAAAAAATATCAGGAAGTGTTGCTGGGTAGCTACCCGTTAGTTACCCACCGGGTATTAAAGATAACCCCATATATATATATATATATATATATATATATATATATATATATATATATATATATATATATATATACAAACCTCCTTGGGAGGTGATGTGGCGTGACCGGATTGGCCAGTGTTGGGTTCACATGAGCCAGAGAGGTGTGGTCCTTAGCCCTCTCCTGCCTTCTCCCCATTGCCTATTTTTTATATATTAAGAATAATGTATTCCGGATCCAAGAGATATGCTGCTTCATCTTCCAAAAATGTATCTCTTGTCTGATGCACATGATTTCCAACAATCACATTGTGGAACGAGCATAATGGCCCTCTACCTTTAGATCTGGGTGCACTCCCTTGTACTTCCTGGTTGCATTAGACACTGGCTAGTGGTCATCAATCTCCCACAAACTCAACTAGTTTCTGGCTACCATCATCCCATACCCACCACCAATTTCGTGCAACGACACTTTCCTATGACCAAGCCCACCAGAGTGGACATGTGTGAGGCTGAGGGAAAGCTCCCTGATGCTTTAAACGTTGTCGCCCACTCCCACTAGGATGACACTAAGTCAAACAGTGGATGGGATCTAGTTTGCGATGGCTTGAGGATAAAGGACCCATGATAGGGTTTGCGGCGGGTCTTGAGAGGTCACTGGAGATGAAGGTGGAAGATGAAGTGGGGGGAAGGTGCTAGAGGGCTTTAAAAGCTTGGGAAATATAGGGAAAATGTAAGATGATGAATGGAGAACTCGTTCAGCTTAAAAAGAGGGCTCGAGTGGGTGTGGATGCCTATATCCAACGTTGTCATAGCCATGGTGTCCAACCAAGGTTGTAGGGGTGAACAATACTCCTACTTATGCCCAAAAGCCTAGAATAACTTCTGGAAATGGTCAGGAGGATCAGGGGGGGGGGGAGTTTAATGATGATTTCAAGTGAGCATGAAGTCAAAAATCCCTAGAAACCTAGGGTCACCAGACATGGCTAGCAACCATAGCTAATGACTTTGGCTCAAGGTTGGGGATGACCTCCCAACCGTCCGATCGACCCCTAATCTGTGGGCGCCCGATCAAGAGACTGACGGAGGCTCCCAGTATTGGCCTCATATGGGCTTCATGAGGCACATGACCTGGGATGGGCTCGGGTAAAGGAAAAAATGGCCAAGGCCCAACAAAGTAAAAAGGACAAAAATGATTTAAAAAAGGCTAGAAAAGAGTCAAACTTGAAAAGACCATACCTTTCTTTTGGATTTTCCAATTTGGGTGAAATCTTCACCATTGGATCAAAAATTTCATTCTCTATCTAATGGTGAAATATTGAAATCAAGAGAAGAACATTGAGTGGATCCAAAAATTCATATCCATCCTAAAAGTTAAATAAGCACTCAACCTTATATAATCAATTTCAAAATTATAATTTACCAATCATATCTCATCAATTGAACAACATGTCATTCCAAAACTTCAAATTGGGGTGAGAGTGGCCATTCAATAGAATAAGTGCATTATGAGTCAAGGTGTGCATAATTGAAGCAGAGAGAAAAATCCAGGATGTTACAAATAGCTTGCCCATATAATGCAAGATAACTTGAGGATTAACTCAACTCATTATGTTATTAGAAGGCACTAGGCTAATGTGAGATTTGAGCATATATGTGATTTGTCTGAGGGGCAGACTGCTTGTCATTGAACCTGTGCTGGAGGTACCTATAATACTTTGTATGTAAGTCCCATGTTTTACTAGCCTAAGTAATATGTTGTATCTAAATATTTCCCTTAAAATGGAGTTTTAAAATAAAATGTAAAATCTTTACAATAACTGAAATTACCCCTTGTGTGATGAGGAGGCAATGATACAAAAGTGCACGAATCCATATAAAGGGATGAATAATTTTTCTCCCTTGCGTGGCAAGGTGCTTAATATTATCATTATGTACACATTATCAATTTTTACTTCCAGGATTAAAAAAGGAAAAAGAACATTTCCCTTACTTAGAAACGGGTAAAGAGGAATAAAAAGGTAAAAAATCCTATATTGACTTTGCAAATAGATGGTATGTGCATACTAATGATTGAGTCAAATATTTTCACTTCGGGTTACACCATGAGACTCAACATATTACTACTCATTATTATGTGTATGTAGCATGGTAGGTTGTTCTTCCATGAAAAAACTTTGGTGATTGAATTGAATAACTTTTTGTATGAGGACAAGGGGTACCCCATCATGGAATAATTTAGGTAGATATTTCCTCATTTTTCAAGGGGTCTCAAAATGGAAGTGAAAATTATTGAAAATCATGATTACCAAATATTTTGTCAACAAGGATCATGAAGGGGAGGATATGGATTTTAGTCTATAAATGTATATCTTTTGAAAACGAGTTAGTAAGTGTTTCTTCTCTTATTTTTTTTCTTAAATTCAAGGCTCATTTCTTATTATGGTTTTTTCTGCAAATGTGACCCAAGGTTTTGATATCACTTGTGTATTCATGCTATTGGGTTTATAGATAGGTTTCTGCTCCTTAGAAATCATGGGGATCATATCAGTCCATATTGGGTTTTTATACATTCAAAGGTTTTGGAAAAACCTGGACATGCCATCTCTTAAAGGAAATGGGAAATTTAATAGATTTCCACCATCAATTTGTGAGGTTTCAAGATTTCTTCACTAATAGGTGGCCCAAGTTTTTCTTAACAAATATTCACCATCATGTTTATATTAAGATCATCAACCTACTTGGGTTTTGGAAATCTAGGTTTATCGAGCTCAATGCCTCATGTGGGCATGGTGTAACTCATGTTTTCCTAAAGGTTCTAGCATGATATGATTTGGATAGTATTCTAGATATATCTTGGATTTTCTTAGAAGGTTTTATCAAGAATAAAGCCTGCAACAAGTATGATGTGGCTCGAGTCTTCAAAAAAGGTTTTACCATGGAGCTGAAATATGGATAACATCCTAGCTTTATCTTGGGTTTTCACATTAAGGTTTTACCAAGATCATTGCCTTTTGCGGCCATGATGTAGCTCATATTTTCATCTGCAAAATTCTATATGGATCTATCTTGGGTCTTGAAAAAGGGGTTTGCCTAGGGGTTAAAAGTTTGGAATCATTTTGGTGTTAACTTTGGTTTTGAATAAAATATGGTTAACTACGGTTTTCAAATTTCGGCATCACTTTGACACTATTTTGGGATTTGCGAAGGTTTCTTTGAATGCTCTCTATATATTATTTCAGGTAACAAGCACCTTCCTCCATTTTATTACATATGAGTTTTACCATATACATCACTAACATAGGACACCTAATCATCTAGTAGGTGTAATTGATGTCCTTATCTTATTTAGGGGTACAATATACATCAATTCTACATGGGTCTCCAAGTTCACATGGCTGGGGTATCTTAAAAATATCTCTTAATCACAGTGACCGTAATCAGTCAGTGGTATAAGGAAGTGGGTACATTTGAGGCTAATGGTTATTCCAATGATGCGGGGTCCTTACCAATATTGTTGCCCTCTACGTCATTTGGGTCGTTCAATGTGGGTATTTTGCTTATATACTTGTCACTATAGGTAGAGAGACTATGAAGTACTATGCATTGATTTTTAGCACCCATAACTCTTTTTTTTGCAAGAATAAAGTGATGTGAGATCATACGAAATCATAGGAAAGATGAAGTGGAAATTATGTTAGAAACTAATGTAACTCCATGAAAAAAATTTAATGTAGGATTTTTTTCTCCTATAATTAACATGTAAGATAGCGAGTACTGATGTCATGCATAAGTTTTCAGTAAGCAGGACAACATATAATTATGCTATTGTTGTCCAGTCAGTCTATATAGATGGTCTTAGTCTTGACGGAGCCCATGATTTTTATCTTTTTATGTTGTTTTTACCCTTTTGTATGTATTATTGTTTTGACTTAGATGGGTTATAAAACAATTCCTAAATAATAAAACAAAATAGAAATAAAAAATAAAAATAAACACTATAACGTTAAGCCACAAAACTAAAAAAGTGGTTTAAGAATTATGAAAGGGGAGACACATAATGAAGATTCGTCACCTTTAAGATCAAACATGAAATCATATCTAACCATTATGGCCTCTAGGTGAGGATGTTCAAGGCATTACCATGCTTTCTTGAATATGTGATCGAGATGATTTATCATCCCCTCTCATAATTGCCTAATAGCCTACTACGAAAAGGGAGAATATAGACATGAGGGATACCCTTTGCATGTGTAAATGGTCAATGATCCTTAGGGTATAATCACATGATGATCGTGAAGGGTTTTGATCATGGGGCTAATCACCCCTTCCATGGCATGGGATCATACATATAAGAAGACACATATAACAAAGTGGAATTCTCATTGGTGATGGAATATATTGGAAAAGAAAGACCTTATGGAGCATGTAGAACACCTTTTTGATGTGTGCACGACCAACTAATCATAGGAGCATAAGCCACATGATCACCAAGTAACAATTCCAATAGTGGGCCTAACTCCTCCTCCTATGGCTTGAGGTAGTACATCCGAAATAGTCATACACAAAATACAACATCTTCATTGTAAAAAGCTTCAATCAAAAGAAAAAAAATCTTGCATGGCTCACAAAAGGTACGCACCATTAACAAAAATCCCTTAGGGTTATTAGGGATTCTAAGGATAAATTCCTCGAGGAATCACCACTATGGTTTCTATGTGTGAAGGAATTAGAGGTGGGCACCAATGGACAAGTTGGGAAAAGGGATATGCCACCACGTTTATTAATAAAAGGAAAAACATGAAGACACACTTAAAAAAGTTGGGTTGATAAGACAAATAAGGAAAAACCAGAGAAAAGGTCAATATGTCGAGTTACACATGGTAAAGGTGGTAGGAACCCCAATGACACCCTTGCAACATTGTAGATTTTGACAAGGTTATGGTATTTTGTTTTCTTCGAAAAGGGATGACACACACACACACACATATATATATATTTATTTATCTAAATATACATTTATATATGTATACACATAGATATGTATATATACATACATATATTAGCAAGATATAACAAAAAGTAAAAGAATAAGAACACATGAAAAAGTCAAATTTTAGAGATAACAACATTATAATTATGATCATGAACTGTAGGTGCTCAGTTCCTTACACCACTAAGGGGTTGGAAGTGGTAAAGAGAGAAGGAGCATATACAAAAATAACAACATACAAAATTAATGATAGTAACTCATAATTGTATGGGTGATCATCAACCCCAGGTACTCAGATCATCAAACCAATGAGGGGTTGGAAAATAGAATGAAGAGCATGGATCAAATCATGTTCAATCCATGCATCTATCTTTTTTGACCATTGTTAGGAAGGAAGGATGCTCCTTATTCTGTCAAGGGGAATGTGAGCGTTTTCCCTCTTCTCTCTCAATTGTATTCAATGCTATTCCTAGCCTTTTTAGAGGACAACCCTTTCCCCCAGATATCTATTTGATGTGTCAACCAAAACTCTAGTCTCTTTTAAAATCACAATAAGCCTCAAGCATGAGTTTCCTAGCAGCCAACCACTACAAATGGTGGGGGGTATTTTCAATGGATAGAGGGTTTATGGAGTTATGATTTTGTTTATAGTGTTTCTCAAGAAAAAACCCAGTTGTAAGACAAATGGATACATGATAGGTGGCCAACACTTAGAGTCTTTATGACAAAATCTAGTCAACCTGGTCAAGGTGAGAAGTGTGAGGCACATTCACCTTGTACTCCCCTACGTTTTGGAGGTTTCTAATTTTTTTATTGACATAAAGCTGGCTAGTCTAAGAAGGAGATGTGGGGAACATGGGGTGATGCACTAGGTGCACACTTCCTTCTAGAATCTTCAATAGTGCATTTGAATAGTGTAGTGTTGACAGGTCAGAGCAAGAGATGCATGGAATACAATGTGTTCTAGGTATGCCCTCACCTTCTAGAGACTAATCAAGGTGGGTACAAGCCGCTCTGGTGGGCCTAGGGTGGGGTACATGCTAAGTGTGTGGATTTCTCCTAAGGCCTGGTCTGGGTAGATTTAGACTTGAATACAAACATTGATTACTACCTTGTGCTTGTTTGAGTTGTGCATCCATAACCTGATCTTTGATGACAAGGATTTGATTCATGGTATAGTCTTAGGTTGATACCTTGGTTAAAACATCTAAAAAAGTAATCTTGTAATGTATCATTCATGAGTTGAACATTCATTCCTATCGACAACCATCTTATTGAGGGAATCTGATGTTTGAATCATACAAACATGCTTCTAATAATGAGATATATAATTAAATTTTGCTAATCGATAGTCTGAATTTGTCATTTACATTGGTTATTAAATATTATTTTAGGTATTTGATCACAGATCTAATCATAATTCTTGTGGTAGATTGTATATTTTAAGTTTCTCATTTCATTCTCTTCATGTATCTTTACATCCCCTCATGATGTAATTCATAGGCCGAAGATGTTCACATCTCTTTCTCCCACTTTAGCTTGACAATTAGTGGATATTGTTAAGATTTTAATGACTATGATTACTCCCATAATTTATCTTGAAATTTTTTTCTAATTTTGAATTTTGTTCACAAATCTATTTTTTATTCATTATTCATTTTGATTAGCATATGTCACTATTTAATCATTCAACAACCAAACTAGACCGACTCAAATGTGAATGAGGTCTTATTGTTTCTTTTACAACAAAGGAAGCACGTATGACTCAATTGCCAAACAACAAATATGAAAAGAGTCTTGCAAATACCGATGCAAGCTTCCAAAATATGGAAGAGTTGGGTGTAAAGGGTTACACGATGCAAGCTTTTGAAATGACAGAAAGTGATTGCAACATAAATGTGTTTAATCTCAAGAAAAGAGTTGTAGGTTGGAAGATTTTCAAAATACATGTCATTAATTCAATCTATAATTGAAGCTGAGTATCCTAGTGTTATGGACATAGGAATGGATACTATATAGATCTAGAAGTTCAAATGGATGAACTTAAAGATGTTCCAACCATTGATGACATATTAGAAATATTATGACAATGATGGAGCTATTGGTTAGGCAAGGAATATCAGATCACATATTACAACAGTTCCGTCTCATACGAGAAATCATACATTGAAGAGATAATAAGCATGCAATATACAGACTAATAACAAAATGTTGCTAACCCACTGGATTAGAACTTGCACAATAGAAACATGATGGACATTTTAAAATCACTACGAATGAGATTCGTGGGTGATTGGCTCTAAGTGCAAGTAGGGGTCTGTTGGTGTGGTATGCCCAGAGAGCCAATCATATGCTGATTGACATGACATATAATATAAAGGATTTGATTAATAATGATAAAGGCAAGCTTCTAATTCTTTCTATTTCACTCAGTTATGAGATAATGAGGAAATTTAATGAATGTCTAAAGAATGACAATACTCAATGATGTATGTCTTCAAGTACATGACTCGAACAGTGAGATCATACATATGTTAAGAGTATGTACATTCTTATTATGTCCGTAATCAGTTGTTACTGTGGAAGGTTGATAGACACCGATAACACTTAAGATTAGAGTGTGTTTTGGTTGATGAAAAAATCTCATAATTCATGATATGAGATATCAAACCAAGCACATAGATACATGTTAGAGGACAACGTATCAGACAGACCCACCTTGAGAGTGACACATGGAAACCATAATTGGTGGTTGTAGTCATCTCTCATAGTGTAGGTGGTAATTGTGGTTCTTAGACCTGAAGTGACACACTCATCACATGTCATTCGGTATACTTTTACATCATCTAACGAAACCATGAATTGTCATAATGGTGATGATTGGGTAGATGTGACACATGGGGATTGACCGTGAGTGATGTAGATGGGATTTGTCCCTCCTAATGGAGTTTGATACCATGGCCACTTGATAAGTGAGACTGAGTAAAGCATGCGTATGTACATGTGAATCAATATATGACATTTGATGTCACATATATTTCAGACAGTCTGCTCTGGTTCAAGGAACATAGATTGAACATTGAGAGGATGACGTTTCCATGCCTCAAGTTCATTTCAAATATCAGAGACAAAGGAATTATACAATCACTGCAACACCTTACACATGTTGTAGGTTGAAGTTGTTGTCCAACTTTCCATTCACTTGGGTAGCAGTGATGTGTGACTAGGCACCACTCTTCGCTTGTAATGCCATAAGCTAGTTATGGACATTCACTGCCAACGTGATATGAGATCTATAGGGTCACAAACATAGGAATTCATGTAGAAGAGGAGTTTATCCATGAATGATGTATAAGTTGATTACTAAATATGTTTAAGTATTCAATTAAACAACCATTTAACTAACCAAATTCATAACCATCAAGTTCAAGTGTTGGACTAAGTGTTTAAGATGTCAGGTTGATTGGAAATTGAATTGGCTGAATTCTACATGAGTCAGGACACCAATCGATTGACTCAAGTTGGTAACACGACTAGTTCACCTAGTGAGCCGATCGGCTTGGTCATTCCAACCAAAGCTTTTTGTGATTTTCTCGATTCATGAGAATTGTTGATCGTTTCACTTGTTCAATTTGATTGGTACAAGGAATTAATGTTGGATATTAATTGGAAACAAATTGACAATTCAATTGCAATTGGGAAACAATGTGAAATGATCAGCTCATTGAGTGAACCGATCGACTCATTGTACCAACCGACCGGTTCACCAGTGAACTGACCAGCTCATTTGTCGTAGGGCAATTAAATTCATGGAAATTCTAGTCCCTTCCACTCGTACACAAACTGGGAACCCAAACCCTAACCCCTCTCATAAATAGAGGGGAACTGGGGGCTTCTCATAACATAACTGAATTGCCTCTGACAATTGTTTTTCTCTCTAGTTGTATTAACCAATAGAGAGCTCAAGCAAGTCCTACCTTCTAAAGGGAGGGATAGAAAAGGAGAAACATTTATAAGAGAGCAAGTTGGTGACTACTACACCAATGGGAGGGATAACTCCTTCATGTCTGTTCTAGTAGAATGATAGGATTTCTAGGTGGTCTGTGTGGATTTCTCTAGAGGTGAGGTGGTTGTTGTTTGTTGCTAGAAAGACAACGTCAGGCTACAATTGGTGGTGGAGTTGCTGCAGATACTATTCAAGTCTACCATCTATGGTGAAGATCAAGAGCTGCACAGACACCATCTTAGTACAACAAGGAGTGTTGTACTACTACAACAAGTTGTAGTAATCGGATTTTCTCCAAGACCAGGTATGAACTCATTAAAATGTAAATGTTTATGCATGAAAAGTAAAAGTTTGCAAGGTAAAGTAACCCTCTACATGAGTAAAGTAAGATACTCCAAAAAAAGTAACCAAATTGGGAGCAGATAGCTACCCGCGCAAACATTGAATGAACACCCATATATATAAAAATATATATATATAAAAGAATTGTGTACTTGAGTACATGTAGCTTATATGTACCCATATCCATTTATGATGATTACAAAAGTATAAAAATAAACCAAACCTTATGGATATGATGCATACCCCTTAGATAAATACATATCATAAATCACTTCAAACCGACGTCCCCAAATCATCATATGAAAGAAAATACATATTTTCTAATCAATGGTAAGTTGCAGAAACTATTGAATGATATATTATTATATCACATGATATACATGGGGCATGGTTGTGATTTTTTGAACACATCTAATCTATTGAATTTTGATCTGATCCATAAGGTTGGATCAAATAGTTGTATTCCACATATGTCATTTTTATGGATGGTACACATAAGTTGCATGTACCAGCCGCTACACACTTCCTAGTCTCATGTATATATATATATATATATATATATATATATATTTATATATATATATATATATATATATATATATAGTCAGGCTAGAATATACTGAAGTGTACAGATCACACGAATACACTTAAGTGTGTTTGCATATCAAGACTATTTTTTGAAAAATGTAAACCACTGATCTTCACTGTCATACTATAACAAGGCTACATACAAATTTTGAGTCCATTTGGATGAGTGTAAGTCACTCATCTAAGGGCAACAAAATTGACGCGTGAAACTAATTAGAAATGCATAATTTTTTCGGTCTTTATAACATGACCTATAAATGTCCAAATGTGCTCAAATTTTTTATATGAGCTATTCATAAGATGTTTAAGAAGATCAATGGATTAGATTTTTGAAAAAAAATATTGCATCATGAAAAACTACTTGAGTGTATTCTGCTTCGAATACACTCGAGTGTATTCTAGCTTGACTCTCTCTCTCTCTATATATATATATTAATATATATATATATATATATATATATATATATATATATATATATATATATAGAGAGAGAGAGAGAGAGAGATAGAGAGAGAGTCATGCTAGAATACACTCAAGTGTACAGATCACACGAATACACTCAAGTGTGTTTGCATATTAAGACTATTTTTTGCAAAATGTAAACCATTGATCTTCACTGTCATACTATAACTAGGCTTCATACAAATTTTGAGCCCATTTGGATAAGTGTAAGTCACTCATCCAAAGGCAACAAAATGGACGAATGAAACTAATTTGAAATGTATAATTTTTGCAGTCTTTATAACATGACCTATAAATGTCCAAATGTGCTTAAATTTTGCATATGAGCTATTCACTACATGTTTAAGAAGATCAATGGATTAGATTTTTGAAAAAAATATTGGATCATGAAAAACTACTTGAGTGTATTCTGCTCTGAATACACTCGAGTGTATTCTAGCCCGACTCTCTCTCTCTCCCTCTCTCTCTCTATATATATATATACCGTATATCTCAGAAAGGTCTTATTTTTGTGGGTTGATAGTAATGGAACAATTTCACTATCTAAAATGAAGAACATTTCTCACCAATGATCCGTCAAAGAATACCACTCACTGGTAAATAGTGTAAGACTTCTTTGTGGATCTCCTCCTTTTGAATATTGAACATCATAAAAACAAATAGGAATGAAATGAAAATAGCTCCTATAATAACTACCAGGGAGATCATAGCGGAGAAGCCGAGACCTAAAAAAATCAGTAACCCAAAAGTGTTGTGAAACACATGGATGGGAAATGAAACAGAATGTACGGTTTATGCTAGAAAGGTGTGAATTTTGACAGAGTTGGAAACATTGGGTAGTTTACTTTATACCTTCTATTCATTCTATTTTTGCTTTCTAGTATGATTTTATTGGTAGCCATGATTGGGGATACAATACTGATTATCCATAGGACTACAAAGGTGAAAAGGAAAGATGTATTCCAACGAAATGCGGTGGATTCTAAGAGGACCATAATGAGGAGGATGATAGAAAAATCTGGTATGTGTGACTTGGATTCTGAATGATGAAAGTGGCTTTTTACTACACACAAAATGGGCCCTAAAACAAATAGAAATCATGATCAAGGTCTAAATCTTATTATTCAAATTTTTAGTTGAAAGGAATAAAAGAAACCCAGTGGATCAAAATAAATTTGACATTTGATTTGAGAGAATTCAAAACTAAAAATGCTCCCTGGATTCCCCCGATATTCAAATAGTAGAGATTATTGAGAGAAATTGGAACTATGACAAGGTGAACCTTCCTAAACCACACACTAGGCTAGACCCCACACAAAGCCTTGCAGAGAGGGCCAAGAATGACAAAGGTATATTATAGTCACTCAACCTTAATAAGATAGCTGAATTGCAAATTTCCCTAGTGAACTTGTTTTGGTATTTGATATAGACAAAATCATAGCCCTTTCTCTAATCGACAAATCCAAAAATCTTGGTTTTCCACCCTTAGGCATGCCTCAACCAATGCTTCCTTAAAAGAAAGTGCTTTGCCTCCACTCGCAAATTCGAAAGTCTTTTTTATTGATGATGAAGACATTATCCCGCCTTGCGCTCCAACAATAATGAAATTTCTTGACCATAAGGGAGATGTACAAGTGACTCGAGCAAAGTGAGAGGTACAATGTGACTTAAAATTTAGTGAGAGGAATTGAGATTGATTCAAAAACATGCTTCCCGCTAGACAAAAAAAGCAAGATCTCATGTTTTCTAACTTTAATAGGTTTAGAGGTAGCCCTTATACAGTATATCTATAGCGCAAGTTCCACGCATTACACTTCTTCATTCCTATGTATTCCACTCTCATGCTCATTTATCGAATCATGGCATGGAGATCCACAAGCCAAAAGGCAATCTAGAGTAGGGGAGGCTAGACTTGTAGGCCCTCTCTCTCCTAAAGGTACAAATCCACCCAACTATTTTTGAACCTATATATCACTATGAGGAAGAGATCAGATTGAAAGCCTACTGCATAAAGTTCCTTGTCTATGTTTTCTTTTTATATCACTCCCCAAACAGATGGTGGCATAGGTCCCACCACAGATGGACAATCCTCTGATGCATAAGATCAATTTTCATATATTTAGAGTTCAACAAAGAGGTGTCTAGAGGTGCATAACCTTGCCTTGTTCAACTTTCATTCCTTTAGTGATTGATTATGACTGTTATTTATTTGAAATTCTCTTTCCGAAGCTAAGAACGACCCTATCAGAAAATTTATCCAACTCCTAAAATAAGTCTTTCCTCCTACTTTTCTATTGGACTTCTAGATAGAGAAGTTTTTTAAATGGACTCCTGAAGCCAACATAGTCTCCCTCTACCTCCCCTGGTAATCGAGCCAGCTTTCACTTCCTCCAACTCATTAATTTAGCAACTGAACTTGTTTCACCTAATTTTTTTTCAAGCCCATTACCCTAATTAAGACTTCTCTTTGACTTCTACTCCTGTTAGTGGTAGTGGGGAATGATGATCACACTCACGTTCAACTATCTATCCATGCATTCCCACTTGCATGCCTAACTGCTAACGAAGGCCCATCCAAATAGAGTCATTTTAGATGTATGTATCTTTGTAATTCCCCATTATCCTTGCTTGGATATCTCAAAGTCATGTAAAATGAAAAATAAGACTGCTACCATAATTGCAGAAGAAGGAAAGTAGATCAAGACAAGTCGATAGACAAAGAAGACAACCTAAGACTCTATGACACTCGTGGTAAATGTTTTCCATCCCCGAAGGTCTTCAGATCAGAGTGATCGACGCCTATGAAACTGTAACCCCAATATGATGTGGTTGAAAGAAAGTGAATGAAGTGTTACACTCAGGATGGTTGACCTGCCTCCTTCACTGCCAAAAATCCATCAAGTGGAACTCCATGCATGAACCACCAAGAGATGGACAGGGCATTGTCTCTTCATTCTTGGAAAGTCTTTTAGGAGGACATTCTTTCTTCATAAATTCTATGTCACTCATTCCCTTAGGAATCTAAGATCTATGAAGCAAACACATATGCTCAACCAGAGTGACATGAAAGTGATCTAGAAAGAAAAATGTTTATAAAGTTGACATGGAAGACCACTTTCTTTAAATAATTTGTTAGTCATTCAAACATATCTCAGTTATTGTACTTTTAGGGTTGATACCAAACTAACCATAAAGAGAGTTCATCTAGACAAATATAGGACAAGGGAATATTACCCTCTTTCTTTGCCTTTGACCTTTCTCAAAGAGTGTGTTGACATAGTTGACAAAAGGGCTTTCCTTCTTCTCAAATATGTACCCTTTATGTGACTTCATAACCTAATGTTTTGGCATATTTCTTCACTATAGTAAGCTCCTATAAAGGAAACTGTAGGGAATATGAGAGTCTAATATTGATTTTGATATGGTAGAAAGGGTCTCTTGTGGTTCTATGGACATAATACATACACCTTAAGAAATCTATACAATTAATCTATATTGGTTGTATTGAATTGACCTACCCATTGTTCCAGTAGGCATATGGAAGTTCTTCATGATAAAAGGATACAATGAATTCACATCGTAATTGTCAAGATCCTTACCGTAAAAAGGATTGACATCAACATGGCCTCCATAGTAACCATGACGAATTAATCTTCATTCATGCTTGGAATATAGATTGGCCAGTTGATAGACTTGTCAGAATTTTGACAAACGATAGTCAGAGCAAGAGATGAAAGTTCAATCTTGTTGTCAATATCATCATGGTAAGCTTCCCAATAGATATCTTATGATGTCCTCATTATTCCAACAAGTAAGATGATGTCCTGTTCTAAAAACACTATGAAATTTTTTGGTAGATTAGAAACAAAGACTTATGCATTCTTCATGTCACCTTTACTACCTAACTCTAGGTGTACATGTTGAGAAAGATTGTCCAGATCACCAGGGATCAGAGTCTTTGAGTCTCTTAAATTGAAGATCATCTTCTCTTGTTTATAAATACTTAAGTCATAAAGATGATGGTTTCTAAACATAGGATGTAAATTAAAAAAGAGACAGTGATTTATGGTTTATGTATATCCTACCCTAAGATGAGAGGATTGGGCTTAGAACAACGGTAGATAAGATCACATATTCATAACAAGAGGTGTACATTAGGACTCACTCAAGGTAATGGACCAACCCTTACGATTTCAACAAAAGTGGATCTTCTTTGATGACAAAACCAAAGATTGGGCTTAATTTACTCCTCATCTTGGGTTCACAAGCCAACCCAAACAACTTATAAGTAAGTAAATTATCCTAAGGGGAAAAGAGCCCATATAGAACCCTAAGCAATCTTACAAGCACACAGAGTCACACAAGATAAAGTAGACCTATGGGACAACGATTGGCTTTATTGTCCGTCACCTAGGTAGAGAAATAGAAAGAACACCTCCATTACACTAGTGATGGAGATGATTCACATCGGATGGAACAAGGCACTTTGAACCATATACTATTGTTGTAGGAATGAAAGGAAACCTCAAAGTAGAATCATGCTACTTGCTGGGCCCTGATAGTGGAACTGTCATTTTTGGGGGGAAGAAAGCGACCCCCTTTTGGAAGAGGTGGCATCATCTCTTTATCTCATGTAACTATTATGCCATTTAGAAATAAGACCAGAAGAAGGAAAAGCTTCACAAATTTTTGTAAGAAGAAATTGAGCTGTAGGCATCAAGGTAAGGGATTGAGATTTGAGACTGTTGCAGAAGCATGATCAAAGCGGTTTCTTGGAAGGTAAGGATAACATGATTAGCTGGTTGCGTATCCCATTTGCTTCATGTGATTTGTCTTGATATTGACAAATCCAACATTTGTGGGCTTCCATCAAGTAAAGCAGGCTTGACAGGACCAACCAAATCTTCTTTTGTATGGCTTTCTTTAATGGTTCATGTAAGCTAGGTTCATTCTATCCCTCTTGGGACACCCTACGGGACACTACATATAATCTTGGGCTTTGTTAACATAGCTCATTTGATGACTCAGTGCATAGATGTCATGAGTCTATTGGCATGGAAGATTTTTTGACATAATCTGGTTGTACATGTAAGTTCGTTCAATTCACACAGGCAATGTGATTTGTTTTTGTTTGGTAGCTAGAGCCAACCAATTTTTATGAGAAAGACATGAGAGTCTTCAACTATAGAAAAGTCATGTGGAAAACTTTTCAGAATTAGGCATGTCATCCAATTCATGCCACAATGTGAGATCCCTCTAGAACCCTATAAATGGAGACTCGATAAGTCACTTCATCAAATGAAAATCAATGAAATTGAGTACTAGAATGTATGGATGTTGTAAAATTTTGCAATTGATGTGAGGCCACTCAAAAATGAAATTCAAGGGAACATAGAGTGCTAAGCTGCCTTTTGAGGAGTGTGAGAACTATGGATCCTTCAAGGAAAGAAGCATGCATTTACGCTACTAGAGAGCGCATAGAGGGCTTGGAGGAGAGGCAACAAGCACTGCGAGCAGATCAACAAGCATTCATTGTGGAGGGGGCCATAAGGAACCATAGGGGAAATGGAAACAATGAGGGGAACTAAGAAGAGTATGTCGATTCTTTCTAGAAGATTGAAATAAGTGTTTGTAGATAAAAAATAGTGTGTTTTCATGTATGGTCTTCTTTTTCTTTCTTATCTCATGTTATTATTTTCTTTTTTCACTTTCTATGGGCCATATGAGAACTTTTTTCTTGTTTTTATTTAGATTATCATATAAGTCAATTGACCTTCCATTCCAAAACTTTATTTTTGAGGGGTCAACGTTGGAATTGGAATCTCACTAATCCCCCTCACCTATTTGGGATTAGAGAAGTCATAGAAGTAGGTGGAAAACTAAGAGCAGTTAGAGTCAGGGATCAGTAGGCAGTCGTAGACTTTGTTGGTGAATGCCTATTGGTCTGTTGTTTAGATATATGTTCAATTACCTCTTTGTACCACCCTTATGACTAGGAAATTACCTTCTTAGTTACTCTAAGAAAAAAACAATATCCTTACACCTTCAATTTATGCCTTTATAGTGCTAGTAGCAATAGGGGGATCTTTCTTTGTAAGAAAATAGAGTGTGAAGGAGGAATTGCACAAATAGGTTGTCACCAGTGACTACAACAAGATTCCTTAGGATAGAAGAAGCATAGGAGTAGCATAAGGTAAGGAAATCGATTGGCTATAATAGAGTGATGATATATGTTGGCTATTTTATATGATCGGGTGTCAACGATCAGGTTGCATTAGAAATAGAGCATAGTTGCTAGTCTAATGCTTATACTATGTCCCTAACCTCAATGTCATCTTGTCTGACTAATTGAAAGAGGTTATTATTACCATAACAACGTGTATGTGCCATATACGATTAGCTGGACTGACTACAATCAGTCCAATAATTATCCTTTCTTTCCTATAAATGTAGAGCTCCTGAATGTTCAGGTCATGTCAATGTGGATTATATAAAGGAAGAAAGATGATGATTATTTAATTATATGAAAAGATCATGGGTTCATCATAGATACAATGAAGATTTTCTCTAACGGGATGAGAGGCAAATGTTTGACTATACTTCAAACAGAGAGAGAATAATATTCTCTCATGCTCTAAACTGATTTCCACTTTCAACGACTATGAACATTCTTATGAATATGAATAGTAGGTTCGTCTCTCTGTCTATAAGGGAATGTTATAGGGATATGGGTCCCTTGCTGCCAAGCATCTTGCCTTGCTCAAGAAATAAAGTAAACAAGAAGTGGAATGGGCTGATGAGACTGGTTGTAGAGAGATTTTGGAAGCCCTCCCAGGGGGTCACTTCCACCCCTTATAACTGGCATTGGTTCAAGTAAAGATTTTTTCTAAACATCATATCAGATCCCCAAAACCATATGCATTTCACATCTATCTCACATCCATCAAGTATGGATCCTAACTCGATCTGACATTTTTACATCTGATGTTACATATGGGAGGGACTCATCCAAACTCGACCTGAGGGAATCTCGGCACATTCCCCAAAAAGGTAACCTAGTTCACTTTACCACATTGATTTCAAACAACACTCACATCCCCCTCCACTCACAGAATTTTGCAAACCAAGCAGGAGAATACATAAAGGGGTTGCACAATCGGTAATCTCACACTAGACAGGACATGGGAATACACACGAGGTAAGAAGAGTGAGGGAATTCTCATCATCAAGTAGACTTATTAGAAAAGCATGATCAATGAGGACTTCTTTTTGAGAGAGTATTTTTTTGTTGTACAACCTTGCCCATGAAAAAAATCTAGGTTAAATCTCTATTGTATTTATTCGTCAGTAGGGAATGATTTTGGTTCCCTCTGTGTATGGAACTTTTTCTATTCAAGATTACTTCCCAACCTACCACCTAAGTTCTAGATTCAGATGTGTCTTTGGCCTTCTCTGTCTTCTCAAACATACCTTTTTTGGGTGAACATAATATGTATTCTTTTTAATATCAATATGGTATAGTAGATTAAACACCAACTGGTACGTCAAGCACAACATATCAAGTCAAGGCATCAGGACAAAGAGAAATGAAGATACAAAGGAACTCAATGTTGCCTATCGAAGGTGGTGTAGAAAGGTCAGAATGAACAGAAAAGGGAAGAAAAAGAGGGGGTTATCAGTCACTGTCAAGGATCGAGCAATGATTTACTTCCTCTACTAAGACTCTCACATCATAAGATTCGCCTGTGACTTTCCTATATCTTTGGAAGGCAATAACTAATGGGTCTAAATCAAAACAAAACATACTGCTCTCTTATTGTTGATACCCTAGTCATAATCATTGACTACTGAGTCAGTTGCCATTTCTGGTCATCTGTTCTTCATCAAATTAGGTTAGCCTCACCTTGGAGTATTAGTTCCCTCTCCTCAACCTATTTTTGTTCTATACGAAACAAATATTTGGCATTTGGAAATCGTAAGGAGCTAAGCAGCTTAACTCCTTCCCTTAGAAATGATTTCAGGACCAATAAAGAGAGGAATTTCTGAAGGCTAGTAAGAGGCCGCAAGAAGCTAAGATTGACGATCAAGGAAGTCATCTCATCTAGGACACTGATGAGTAGCTACATATGTAAGGGGATACAAATTGTTGCTGGAATGCCTTGATGACTCAAATCAACAAGACAAAGAGTTACAAATAGCTTTAGTTAGGGCCTTTGCCAAAGAAAATAAAGTGAATAACTTCTCTTCTTTATGTTCGAAAGATGAGAGAAGAATGCACACAGAATTGCAACAATAAGGTCAGGCTTGACTTGAATAGTCCTATCGCTATGACCATGACTCTTATAACGGGTTACACATGCCTTGTTTCAAGTTTGAATATAATTCCAAAGGCGTCAAGTTCTACTCTATAGATTAGAGACACAAATTGGGTTTTTGTCTACTCTTTAGGGCCAGTCTACTAAAATTCATTTGAGTGTCAATCTCCCTCCACGTAAAGGTACTTGCTAAATGATGCACGTGGGTTTTAAGAGTCATGACATCATGTCATGCGAATGATTTTCTTCACCAATACAACCTTAGGTTATCCTGCAACAAGTGGGAGGAGGGTGAAAAGTGTTAAGACATGTAGGCTGAAAGGTCATAGTGCTCTGCACTATGGCTTTTCATGATGACATCGAATCGTGATTCCTTAGATTTATGGTATCGTATCAAATTGTGATCCTTGGATTTAGTATCTAGTGAGCCTAACATGTTGCATGGACATTGTATCTCTACACCTCCTATCACTCTAATTTCATGGAAAACATATATGTCTTCAAAATTTCACTAAATGACATTTTGAAAATGTTCAATTGTTTACAACGATCCATAGGTAAGATACACGTAATCAAACCTCATCCATGTTTAATGGTATTCAATACAACATTCCGTCATTGCTCTAATATGTACCACTTTCTAATTCAATTATGTTGACATTACTTGAGCATTTTTACCCTACTATTGATGGTTATTATAAATTGACAATATGTTCTACTATACTATTGGTACAACCTTTGGTAATATCACATTTATAGTAGAAAACGACTTTGACTGATTTGAATAGTAATCTCTTACCTCAATGGCTTGTATATTAATATATTCAGAAAGTGATGAAACCATAATATTTATGATGCTAAATCTATAATGAATCTGAGATTGATAATCTATGATGATTCTTAAGTCCCTATTAATGAGAGGAATCATGTGGACAAGGAGGATATCTATAAGACACCGACATCAATTCTGAAGATAATTAGGAAACCAATGAAATTCCTCTTCAAACACCCTAAAAGATTCAACGTAATAGGAAAACACAAATCTCAATTCGAAGTAATAACAAGCCCGAAAGAAATAAGAAAAGATATGAGACCAATAATTCTTGCTAATATCCAGACTTTAATGGTCAATCATGTTCATATTCCTTATGTTGCAGGTCTCTCGAAGGTTCATCCTGGTGATGATCTCTCTTCTATGTTCAACAATATTGAGACATAGTTCAGTGAGGAGTACACTCTCATCATCGATTCCTTTGAAGAGAGGAGCCAAAGGGTGCAGTACGATTTGGTTCATCTAATTCCTTCCACAAACCATATTCCAGTGGAAGCCACATGCGGAGGAGAGCCTATACTTTCTTACGAGTTGTTACATACTCATACTATTTGTTTATTAAGGAAGGAGTTCTTGCTGTTGGCGAACTATTTTTTTGCCTTGATATCTCCAAATAATGATAGAAAGTGTTTGTCACTAACTTGTCACTCCCTTATAAATAGACAACAACAATTCAATCCTTGAGACACTACTTGCATTTCTTTCTTGTTCTTCTCCATTCTATGATAAGGGCCTCCTTGATCTTAGGGAAGAGCAGCTTTCAGCGGAAGAGTCTCAAAGTCCTTACTCCTTCAAATGGTAGTAGTTCCACTGTTTAGTCAAGAAGAGTTTATGTTCAATCAAAATCGAATCTTATAAAACCAACTCTATTTCAACTCACTTTGACTTTCCATGTACTTATATCCCTATCACTGTCCTCTTCCTGGAGAACCATCTACTTTCTACACCTTATTGTTTGATGTTTTCTTGTTCTTTTCCAAGGTTCAATTCCTTGACACTATGTGGGAGAACCCAACCAAACAATTGATGGTTCATCAAAGGATGTCATTTTAGAGAGAAAGCAAGGAGAGTGAGAAAGTGGACCCATTCAATGAATCTAACCTTTGTCCAAGAGTTCAGGCTTCTACGCGAGGAATGTGCATTCTGACATTAAGTTTCAGCTCAAGACTCATAATTTGATACGTGGACAAATGTCTTGGGTAATAGGCAAACTCAGAATTAGTTCAAGAGTATGACTTATATTTCACTTTATCCGTAGCTACAATAGCCCTTAGATTGGCCACGAACTAAAAGGGGTGTTTAGCATCCATTGTAAAATCAATAAGAGTACCCTCACAAATTGAGATCGATTACTTTTAGCTCCAACAATTGATTTTTGATCCAACATAGAGCAGCCTCATCAGAAGTGAAAGACTTATAATGGTAGGTGGATGAAGTTTGAAATGAATCAACATATTAATAATCTAAGTTAGGATTCTAATCATTATATATGCAATATATCATCTATAAAAGATTGAGCAAGATCATGCTCGTGAAAATGCAAGACACGACTGTGGTATATTCGACCATGGGAGTCTAGAAATGATGATAGATAAAAGGTATAATCATCATAAGCTGATTCCTTTTAGATAAGCATTTGCTCATAACGAGCATGATGTATGTTAGTACAAAAGTCTCGATCAATGAGGTATAGTCTATGAGTCGATGAATCTCTTTATAGGTCACTCGTGGGTCACTCTTTCTCTTGTTCAACTATCAATCTGGGGGACTTTCCTTAAAGTAGTATATCATACTATCCTCATTATGAGATCTAGCCTCTTAGCTTACTTGACAACTAGACACCTACTCAAAATGTGGGCACCAATTCACCAGATAGAGGCCAAATTGCTACTATTATGGGTGGGATTTGATCCAAAATAGGTGGCTTATCCACTCATGACTCAATCCCTGGTTACTATGTTGCATTGGAGAATACAATATGAAAGGTTTAGGAAATGATAGTTTGAGTCTTATCTTCAAACCGAACAACCTATTCAAGGGATTCTTTCTTTTTTTCACAAGCCGAAAATGCATAGGGTCCTACTGAGACTGCAGACATCTTCAAAGAGGTTCTTTCTCACCAGATAGTGGGAAATATAGATAACATAACATCCCTAGACTGAAGGATTCCAATGGACAACTGCCAAACTAGATTCTTCAACAAAGATTTAATGAATCAACTAGAGAGGCCAATCCTTCTTCTCCTACTTAAGACAAGAATGCAAAGAAACCAACTACTACTATTGTGAGTTTAACTTCTTTATTTACCTTGACCACCTTAACAAATTTTGATGGGACATCTTTGCTAAACATTCCTAAAACTGCCTTGATGTTCTGAATTCATGGCTAGACTACTTCTTGATTCCTAAACCATGTCGGGAAAGCATAAGAAGAAATAGCTAGATCCCCAAGGGCATCATACTTAGGTAGGGAATCTATCTTTACAACCTTAACGACATCTTATCCCCTGACTGCTACCATTGCACCTACTCCTCTTACATCAAAAGCTGGGGAAGAATAAGCTAAAACAACCATATCCTAATCAGATTCAGAAACAAAAAAAAACTGATAATCTTCCTACTCCTAAAACAACAAACCAATGAAATAAAGCATAAGCAAATTTTCTGGAGCTCATTATTAGTAACTCATTTCCATGCCTTCTTTTCTCAACTCAACACCCAAACCTCTCTATTGGATCAGCTCTAAAGAACAAAGTGTTGAAATCCCTCTCCCTGATAGTTGAGCTACTTTTTCCCTCTCCATCTCGTTCTAGGTAAAGATAGACTTTATAGGGAGAGTTAGATAGTAGGTAAAGGTCCCTATCAAAGAGTTCGGGAATAACCTAACTCGTTCAAGTTAGCAAATAGTAATTACTGTCCTCACTCATTTGATTATATTTGGTTAAGGTCCAGTTGTATGTTAAACTACCCATCATTGTAGATGCTAAAACTTATACCAGAGTCAGAAACTTGAACTCCACCATTACATACCATTTATAATATGAACTACAATTATGATTTCATAATCTTTCCTTTATTATTTCACTTATGATGTGCCATTCATAAGTATTAGTAAAGGAAAAAAGGGGAAGTTCAGATTTGATAGGATAGTTAAGCAGAGGAAGAGAGGAGATACATTGTTACGACCCCATCTGAGCTTAATTGATAAACTAGGGTTTACCTAGACAATTGCAAAGATTAATTAGAATAATCATTCTTGAAATCTAATTAATGACGATAACACAATTAGGATGTTTTAACTATGATAATAAGTTTAAATGTTCTTTTGTCTTGAGAATTAGGGTTTGAGAAGCATAAACCCTAATCGGCCCAAAATAGGGTTTTGATGATACATGAATACAGAATTTGATAAGTAGAATGTCTCACTAAATGATTTTTAGTATTTTATGTGTAACTCTTATTTACTTCAAATTTGGATATGATTTGGATATATCAAATGTGAACAACATTGGAAAATATCAGAATTTTTGAAGAATGCTCTGACCTGTTTATCGGCCGAGTTTCAAACTCGACCGATCACATTTCCAGAATTTTACAGCAGTGTGGTAATTGAATTTTATCTTTTTATTGGTATATCCAATTGATCTTAAATTTTAAATGTGCTTTAAAAACACAGTTTTAGACACTCTTTTAAATTGGCATAATTTTTGGATGACTTTTGAATCCCTACAGTAAGGGTGTCGGTCGAGTTTGTGCAGGACAAACTCGGCCGAATATTTTGCAGACTGCAATATAACAGTGCACTGTTCTATTTGTAATTATTTATTGGTAACTCCAAATGATCTCAAATTTTAACTGAAGCTTTATAGATCAATTACAAACAACGTGCTAAATTCCCATAATTGTTGGAGAATGTTTGGTCTCTGAAATAAACGAATTACAGTAACTTTTGTATAACTGAATATTCAGCCAATATAATTAAAGTTAAGTGTTGGGTCAATATGCAATTGACCCAAGCAGCTCAATTGACTTATATGAGCAACCACACACACACACAGCTCTCATTCTTCGTCATTCACTCCAGAGAAACGAAAATCTAGAGAGAGAGGGAGAGTTAGGGCTTGAGTGGAGAAAGAGGAGGAATTGCTGAATTAGGGTTCTGCGGTCCCAAGAATGGTGAAATCAAGTAAGTTTGGATTCTTTGCATAGACTTTTATGGTGGATCTTCTCTCTCATGTCAAGATTTCGTCCATGCTCTGATTTGATCCAAGATGATGTCGAAATTCCCTCTTTTCTCACCCTTTCTTCATAATCCCTCTTTTTCAAGGTTCCCGAGTTGAATGGAAGAAGAGTTGGGAGATTTGCTAGGGATTTGATAGGAATTCGAGATTCCCTGAGTTGAGCTGCAGTTGTGAGGTGTTTTCACACCTTAGGGTGAGTGGGTTCTTCCTTCAAACATTGTAATGCATGAATTTGATTATAGCATCCAAATCCCTAAATGCTTAGCATGTGAATTCTAAACCCTGAAATGTCCGTTTGATCTAAGTTATGGCAAATTGATATGATATGGATTCCTTTTATGTTTGAATGACTCCTTGATGGTAGATTCATAACAGAAACGTATACAACACTTCCTAGTGAGGATGCTTTTAGATTTATATCAAATGTTGTAATTAGGGTTTGACCTAATTAAGATATCGCTAGAGTTTCAACCTTATTGAAAAGGACTGGTAATCCTAGAAGTGGTTAGGATGTACCACATGGGTTATCTTAATTGAATTTTATTCGTGATACATGATATCTCAGTGAATGGTATGGAAACCCTAAATTTAGTTAAATTTCCATGGTTTCATATCTATATTGATTGTATATGATTTGTTGGAAACAATCTTTATTTAGTGAATGCTTATATCTTATGAGATCATTATAAGGGCCATGTGACAAGTGAATGAGGTAAATGAAAAGGTGAATGAGGCAAATGAAACCCTAAGAGTAGGGTGTTGGCATGTGATGAATGAATAAGGCGAATGAAACCCTAAGGATAGGGTGTTCAATGAATCATGTTATGACAATATGAAAGGTCTCGATATGAGATGTGCTGATGCTTAATTGTTGAATTGTATGTTTCTAGTGCATTTAACTTTATATGCTTGTTCTCTCTGAGATGATATCTACATACTGCAGGGCTTCTTATTTTCAATACTTATCTCATAAATTGCAGGTGATGAGATATGACATGCCCTAGAAAGGGATGTTACTGAGACATGATGTATGTTGAATACATGAATTATGATGTTTCTTATGATATGATATGGCAGGCTGTGTGGGCCTTGTGAGAAATGTAAAATGAGTTATGATTTCTGTTTACATGTATCTAAAATGTTAATGTTAGACTTAGGTGCCCTAACACCGTAGAACCCCTTTGAGAGATCTGCTTCTTGAAACTCATGTCCAACATCAACTAGTTGAGTAATTCTGGTGGCACAAGGGTTGATAGACAATGTCCAACACCAACCGATTGAGTAATTTCGGTGGCACTGGGGAAAGGGTTATCCAACACCAACCGGTTGAGTAATTCTGGTGGTAACCCAGTGTTGACTCCCTGCGCCTGTGTACTCAGGTTAGAGGAGGAGTCTAGAGCACTCAGAGTAGTGCCTTGAGGCCGTAGAGCCTATGAGTCAGGCCGGAGAGCCTGGGGTCCTGTGGCAGAGCAGGGTTGGCGTCAGACTTAGCATTTCCCGGGTGTGTCACTAAGTCTTGTACGGTGGGCTCGTAGTGCACTGCGAGTTTCATATGCAGAGTGCACTGCATATGTTTAGGGCATAAGCTAAAATATGATCATATAGGTTCACAGAGTTCCTTATGAATAAAAGAGTTAAGGAAGACTAGAGCATAGTCTTCTAGTAGTTATTCTTTGGATGCAATATTTACATTCTTTGTTATTTCAATTATATTGTTTTAGAACTGCTCAGTGTAGTATTTATGGTTGTTAAATTTCATATCGTTTACTTAAATTATATCTGTAATCACATTAGTGCATTAGTCTGTTTCCATGAAGTACTCATTCACTGAGCGAGTAGGCTCACCCCTCTACTCAAACATTTTTAGGGTTAACCGCGTGGACTTGAAGATGGTCAGAGCATCAATGTAGACCTGCCACAGGAGTCAAGTACGAGATTAGTTGAGTCAGTCGGTCCTTGTCACTCTAGGTCCTCAGTAAGAGTTTAGAGATAGAGTTGTAATTACAATGTGTAATATTGTTTCTCTTTGATATGTATGCTAATTAGCAAGTTTCATGTGCATAATGTGTGAAAGACATCGTGAATGCTTATACATGTATCTTTACTTTTAAAGTCTGATTAGTAGAAGAAATGTTCAGATTCCTTTGTTAAGATGATATGTGGTTCAATGCGAGGAAACAAGAGTTTAAAAGAAAAGAAAAAGTTAAGGGTGTTATTTGTGTTGCATACAAATCCTATCTTACGCCCTAATCTCATGATTTGAGGAAATTGTGAGAGCGGGGTGTAACATCTTGGTATCAGAGCTTAGGGTGAGTTGTCAAGGACCATTAAGTTAGTAAGTTAGAGTCCTATGTGTGGCATATAGGATATGTTTGATGTTAGCTTTGGGGATTTGAGTATTTGGATATCCTGGCCCGATATCTGAGTACTTGGATCAACCAGTACAAGCTACTCTGTCTATTCTCTCACGTATACCTTGGCCAGGTATACAGTGGAAGAATGGGCTAGAGATGAACCCTAGAAATGTTAGGGTTAGAAAATGAGAAAAGAAACAAGAATTAAGAGCATAAATGTAAAAGGAGATAGAACTTACATTTCATAACGTTGTTTTTGTTGGAAATGTATAGAAATGCTCTTATATGTTTGAATTGAAATATTCAATACCTTGAAATATGGGTCTTTAATATCTGTTGTATACTATGCAATTGTAGCATTTATTGATTTTATTCTTTGTAACAAGTAGACTAGAATTGACCTTTGAATGGGCTTTTGTTTCTATAGTTTTGCCCGCTGATTTGAGTGAAATTGACATCAGCAGGTCTGTTTAGGTTTTCAGTCTGTACGCGATTCAGCCGAGTTGTATGTGATTCGGCCAAGTTTCCTTAATAGGCAATCGAACAGCAAACTGATCGGCCGAGTTGTATGTAATTCGGCCGAGTTTCCTTTTTCAGGAAATCAAACAGCAAGTTGATCGGCCGAGTTTCAAGCGGATCGGCCGAGTTGTGAAGCAATCGGCCGAGTTTCTGACCAATCGGCCGAGTTTCTGAGCTGTGAGTGGCAGTTCTGGAAGAATGTAATCCTTTGTAGTTCTTGGCTTCAGGATTTCAGGTTTGGCCTGGTCCGGTTGGCAGGATGCGTTACTAGGATCTAATGAATCCTATTAATAGCATAATAAGAATAGAATTGGAATAATTAGACCTACATCAGAGTAAGAATGTATAT
The DNA here is from genome assembly GCA_963693085.1 of Alisma plantago-aquatica. Classification (NCBI taxonomy): domain Eukaryota; kingdom Viridiplantae; phylum Streptophyta; class Magnoliopsida; order Alismatales; family Alismataceae; genus Alisma; species Alisma plantago-aquatica. The sequence goes on from OY856415.1 coordinate 493,235,565, forward strand.
ACAGCAAGATGTTGAAACAGATGGGCAAGATCAGAACAACTAAGAATTAGTTGAAACTGATATCTGAGGTTCAATTTTGGGGTCTCATATGTGAAACCCTTAATTGGGAATAATAGAACATGATATGAAGCTCATAATCAGTTTATTGGTTAATTTTGCATGAACTATTCATATGAAATATAGAAAAGATATGTGAAATGTATGTATGTATGGTTCAAGATAATAAGAATCAATCATGAAGAATGAATCATATAATAGCGTATAATGCTTTTATGAACTCTAAAGCAAAGGCTAAGTAGAAGAATAGAGTGAGCTTTCAATAGGTCCATAAAAGTAAAAAGGATCGTATGAACATGTAATTCATAAGACTAGAACAACAAACTAGTTTCTAAGCAAAGAACATAGGTGTAGTTTAATGAATGAATAAGTCATACAAAGGTGGACTGTATTTAGAAGAGAAAAACTTGATTGAAAGAGAAACTATGTTTGACCCATGCATGATCCACTTGATTTAAAAATGAAGAATATGTAATGTATTCAACATGAGGAAAAACTAATAGAAGGACTATTAATTCAGAACGTTAACTTCACAATAGTATAAAGATTAAGGAGGAAATATGTGCAACATGGTATACATGACCATACATATGAATAAGCAACATGGTCATAAGAGAAAAATTTAGAATTAAAGATGACGGGTTAAAGAGTAGTATATGGTAAGAGGACTATGAAACGTAAGAAAGGGTTGAAATATGTTGGAGAAGTTATAAAATAAAGAGGTTGTGAGATTCAAGCAAGTGCTAATTAATCAAATATCTCTGTTGATAACTAAGTAAATCTACATACAAGAATGTATTAAGGGAATGTTTGAATACAAGTATTTCAAGTCTTAAAATCATTTTCTCTTTCATATATTCCTTAACAATAGCAAGGTGGGAATGAAAGGATAAGAAAATGAATTATATATGATGCATAACTACCTTGGTGGGGTCATCTAGTGAATGTAATAGTGATATACAGTATGATGAAGTGTGATAAGAAATAAGTTCTTGCGTGATAGCAAGAATGATGAATAATTTATTCCTATCTTAAATCCTTCAATGTTAATAATGTTTATTGTATATAATCATATGAAAAGGATAGGTAGCAAAAAGTAAAGAAGTAATGAATGAGCAGAGAGATATGGGAAAACACTAGCTTTGTGTAATATGTGAATTTGTTTTTACATGTATGATTTGTTGAAGGCATATTACGGTATGAAAGTTGGTTCTACATATGATTTCAGTATATTTGTGCAAGCTATATGTTAAATTAAAGGCGTATGATAGTTGAAGTAATTCATACCTGATATGCATCTTACTATTGTGTATTTGTAATATGGTGATACAGTTTGGATGATGACGGAAGACATGGAGTGATATCCTGAACAAGGTAGTCAAACTTATTCACTCATATTAATAGAAAAGGGATGATAATCAGATTGTCTGGACAAGTAACCCTAATGAGGTGTAGCTTGTTATACCTAGCTCTAATATAACTGAGTGATGATAATTGAGTATGATTAATGCTTGAATGACTGATACAATTGTGGATTACCTTATTACTGTTGTTGAAACCCTAAAATTATATAATGCGATGGTCACACTTTGATTTGTGTGTGGGCCCATAATCCACAGGTCCCAGGATCAAAACAGGATAGTATGGAATGAGGTGGTAATGCTTCACCTCATGCATCCATGACCCAATGGGGATGCCAAGAGTAGTATTGTGCAATTGATTGTTGAATCTAGTCTTTTAATTCAAGACTGTTTTGCTATCTGAGTAGCATGTTATTAAAGTTTAAAACAGCATGGTGAACTTGCTTTTGTCACTTAAAGATGATACAGAACAATAGAACTCTCTGAACAGCATAAGTTGAGATAGTATCAGAGTATCAGAGTTGCGCAGTGAAAGCGTGGTGGTTTACATTTACATTCTATGTTTGACTGTGGCATAAAGAATTTGCTTGATATCATTGAGAACTATTTGAAATATGTTGTGATTTAGTAAAGAATTAAAAGATCTAATGTTGAAAACTACATTCAGGTATGAAATACAAGAGTATAATGACATGGAAGGCTTTAGAAGCTTAGAATAACCTTGAATGTATCTTTCTTGTAGGTTTATGTTTCGAGGACGAAACATTCTAAGGGGGGGAGAGTTGTTACGACCCCATCTAAGCTTAATTGATAAACTAGGGTTTACCTAGACAATTGCAAAGATTAATTAGAATAATCATTCTTGAAATCTAATTAATGACGATAACACAATTAGGATGTTTTAACTATGATAATAAGTTTATATGTTCTTTTGTCTTGAGAATTAGGGTTTGAGAAGCATAAACCCTAATCGGCCCAAAATAGGGTTTTGATGATACATGAATACAGAATTTGATAAGTAGAATGTCTCACTAAATGATTTTTAGTATTTTATGTGTAACTATGATTTACTTCAAATTTGGATATGATTTGGATATATAAAATGTGAACAGCATTGGAAAATATCAGAATTGTTGAAGAATGCTCTGACCTGTTTATCGGCCGAGTTTCAAACTCGACCGATCACATTTCCAGAATTTTACAGCAGTGTGGTAATTGAATTTTATCTTTTTATTGGTATATCCAATTGATCTCAAATTTTAACTGTGCTTGAAAAACACAGTGTTAGACACTATGTTAAATTGGCATAATTTTTGGATGACTTTTGAATCCCTACAGTAAGGGTGTCGGTCGAGTTTGTGCAGGACAAACTCGGCCGAATATTTTGCAGACTGCAATATAGCAGTGCACTGTTCTATTTTTATTTATTTATTGGTAACTACAAATGATCTCAAATTTTAAGTGAAGCTTTATAGATCAATTATAAACAACGTGCTAAATTCCCATAATTGTTGGAGAATGTTTGATCTCTGAAATAAACGAATTACAGTAACTTTTGTATAACTGAATATTCAGCCAATATAATTAAAGTTAAGTGTTGGGTCAATATGCAATTGACCCAAGCAGCTCAATTGACTTATATGAGCAACCACACACACACACATCTCTCATTCTTCGTCATTCACTCCAGAGAAACGAAAATCTAGAGAGAGAGGGAGAGTTAGGGCTTGAGTGGAGAAAGAGGAGGAATTGCTGAATTAGGGTTCTGCGGTCCCAAGAATGGTGAAATCAAGTAAGTTTGGATTCTTTGCATAGACTTTTATGGTAGATCTTCTCTCTCATGTCAAGATTTCGTCCATGCTCTGATTTGATCCAAGATGATGTCGAAATTCCCTCTTTTCTCACCCTTTCTTCATAATCCCTCTTTTTCAAGGTTCCCGAGTTGAATGGAAGAAGAGTTGGGAGATTTGCTAGGGATTTGATAGGAATTCGAGATTCCCTGAGTTGAGCTGCAGTTGTGAGGTGTTTTCACACCTTAGGGTGAGTGGGTTCTTCCTTCAAACATTGTAATGCACGAATTTGATTATAGCATCCAAATCCCTAAATGCTTAGCATGTGAATTCTAAACCCTGAAATGTCCGTTTGATCTAAGTTATGGCAAATTGATATGATATGGATTCCTTTTCTGTTTGAATGACTCCTTGATGGTAGATTCATAACAGAAACGTATACAACACTTCCTAGTGAGGATGCTTTTAGATTTATATCAAATGTTGTAATTAGGGTTTGACCTAATTAAGATATCGCTAGAGTTTCAACCTTATTGAAAAGGACTGGTAATCCTAGAAGTGGTTAGGATGTACCACATGAGTTATCTTAATTGAATTTTATTCGTGATACATGATATCTCAGTGAATGGTATGGAAACCCTAAATTTAGTTAAATTTCCATGGTTTCATATCTATATTGATTGTATATGATTTGTTGGAAACAATCTTTATTTAGTGAATGCTTATATCTTATGAGATCATTATAAGGGCCATGTGACAAGTGAATGAGGTAAATGAAAAGGTGAATGAGGCAAATGAAACCCTAAGAGTAGGGTGTTGGCATGTGATGAATGAATAAGGCGAATGAAACCCTAAGGATAGGGTGTTCAATGAATCATGTTATGACAATATGAAAGGTCTCGATATGAGATGTGCTGATGCTTAATTGTTGAATTGTATGTTTCTAGTGCATTTAACTTTATATGCTTGTTCTCTCTGAGATGATATCTACATACTGCAGGGCTTCTTATTTTCAATACTTATCTCATAAATTGCAGGTGATGAGATATGACATGCCCTAGAAAGGGATGTTACTGAGACATGATGTATGTTGAATACATGAATTATGATGTTTCTTATGATATGATATGGCAGGCTGTGTGGGCCTTGTGAGAAATGTAAAATGAGTTATGATTTCTGTTTACATGTATCTAAAATGTTAATGTTAGACTTAGGTGCCCTAACACCGTAGAACCCCTTTGAGAGATCTGCTTCTTAGGGGTGAAACTCGTGTCCAACATCAACTAGTTGAGTAATTCTGGTGGCACAAGGGTTGATAGACAATGTCCAACACCAACCGATTGAGTAATTTCGGTGGCACTGGGGAAAGGGTTATCCAACACCAACCGGTTGAGTAATTCTGGTGGTAACCCAGTGTTGACTCCCTGCGCTTGTGTACTCAGGTTAGAGGAGGAGTCTAGAGCACTCAGAGTAGTGCCTTGAGGCCGTAGAGCCTATGAGTCAGGCCGGAGAGCCTGGGGTCCTGTGGCAGAGCAGGGTTGGTGTCAGACTTAGCATTTCCCGGGTGTGTCGCTAAGTCTTGTATGGTGGGCTTGTAGTGCACTGCGAGTTTCATATGCAGAGTGCACTGCATATGTTTGGGGCATAAGCTAAAATATGATCATATAGGTTCACAGAGTTACTTATGAATAAAAGAGTTAAGGAAGACTAGAGCATAGTCTTCTAGTAGTTATTCTTTGGATGCAATATTTACATTCTTTGTTATTTCAATTATATTGTTTTAGAACTTCTCAGTGTAGTATTTATGGTTGTTAAATTTCATATCATTTACTTAAATTATATCTGTAATCACATTAGTGCATTAGTCTGTTTCCATGAAGTACTCATTCACTGAGCGAGTAGGCTCACCCCTCTACTCAAACATTTTTAGGGTTAACCGCGTGGACTTGAAGATGGTCAGAGCATCAATGTAGACCTGCCACAGGAGTCAAGTACGAGATTAGTTGAGTTAGTCGGTCCTTGTCACTCTAGGTCCTCAGTAAGAGTTTAGAGAGAGAGTTGTAATTACAATGTGTAATATTGTTTCTCTTTGATATGTATGCTAATTAGCAAGTTTCATGTGCATAATGTGTGAAAGACATCGTGAATGCTTATACATGTATCTTTACTTTTAAAGTCTGATTAGTAGAAGAAATGTTCAGATTCCTTTGTTAAGATGATATGTGGTTCAATGCGGGGAAACAAGAGTTTAAAAGAAAAGAAAAAGTTAAGGGTGTTATTTGTGTTGCATACAAATCCTATCTTACGCCCTAATCTCATGATTTGAGGAAATTGTGAGAGCGGGGTGTAACATACATGATGAAGAGAAGTAGACTTGCATATGGCTATGTGGGGAGGAAATTAGAAGAGAGATGGACATGACTATAGAAAGATGGTAAGGTGAAACAAGAACATAGTAAAATCAAGAACTATTACTTGAAGACTAGCTAAGAAGTTAAATGCTTACTTTCTTTCCTTAAGTCAACAATTCCCCACTACCCTCATGCTTGCTCCTAGAATCCTATATATCCTACCTAAGGAAATCTTTCGTAGGCTACTTTCCATCGTTTAAAATATCTACTACTCTCCCTTGAGACTACTCACAACCTTTCTTGACTCTGTCTTTTCACTTCAAAACCTACTTCCTACTAGGATAAGATGTTATTGATTCACTTTGAAGAATGGGGAAAAGGATTTCTTTTAGAATGACCATAGCAGTAGAAATAGACTTGATTTAAGACTTTCACTTTCAGGTCTTAGTTTCTATTGTATCGTCCTTATGCCTTGTAGTTGAAAGACCTTTCTCCAGAAAGGAAATCTTTAAATGCAGATACCAAAAACCAATGCTTTAAAAGTTCCATCACCTCACTGCCCCAGCTTGATAATCAACCTTGTAATCCAAAAGCCTGATTGACTACCACTAATTGGTGTTAGGATCAGAAGGCATTTGCCGTTATTCACTCCAATAATGTCAAACTGATAATTAGGACAAAGCGAAAATCAAAGTATGTTAACCTTCTGAATCCTAGTACAAATTGGCTAGGGCTAGGGTATGGCATTAGTAGTAAAAAAGGAAAGGCTTGACTAACTATTTACAGGTGCGGTCTTGTGGATGAGCTTAAGGCTTCAACATTCTATCTTTAATAGTTTGATAAAGGATGCCCTCTTTAGTCAACTAAGAATTCTATCTCGATTCTATTTTAGTCCCTAGGACTCCTTATTAAGATAAGCTAGCTTAGCCTACAAGCCTTCCTTCAATCAATCATTTCCAAGCAGAAGGAGCGAGCATTAAAAAGTGAGTTGTAGACACAAAGATCTTCAATGAAGGATGTGAGTGAATTCGTAGGCTAATTCTCTTTCTATTGCTATTCCTCCCGAGTGTTGTAGTTTCTATATTCCAAGTCCTCATTGGCTTAAGTTGTGAACTTCAAACCGAAAACTTATTTGATATCAATGCTGACTCCATCATGTCTCATATCAAGATAGCCTTTCTTTTCTTTGTCAACTAAGTGGGTAGTTGTGGATTGTCCCTTTCAATAGGGTAGGAGTGAATTAGCCAAAGGCATAATTTCAAAGTCTTGTCAACCTATAGGTACACTTTCTTTCTTTTACTCTATGATCCTAGAGTGACTTACTCTACTAGTAGTGCAAGCTTAGGACCACTTTACATCTTAGTGGAAAGGCTTGATCAAAGTCCTTCCTAATCTTGATTGACACTCTAAACCATGCCAGGATAATTCTGGTCTCTTATAACTTCTTTGATCCCTTACACTTTTGAAGATATAGGCTATATATTAGTCTCAATTAGTTAGGAGTTTGACTAAAATTCCACTAAGGATAAGGATCCAAGTGGCAATCTTAATGCATGTGATTGAGAGTCCATTTTTAGACCTAACTATAACTTGACTTACTATTGGCAAAGTATCTGACTGACCATTGATTGGCCTTGTAGGAAAGTAAGCTCAACTCACTTCAATCCTTGTTTTCATCTTACTCGTCATAAGACTAATTCACTTGGGAAACTATCTCATAGAAAAGAAATCATTAGCCTAGAAAAAAGTAGGTCTTGTCTATAATATAGTTGTTCTACCCCCTCCCTTGGATATTATTGTGATCTTATTTGTTGTCCTCAATGCTCCTCTTCTAGCGACTCGACACCATAGACCCTAAAAGGGTGCAAAGACTTGACTATACCCATGAGAAAAAAAGAATATAGGGCATTCCTATACATTTGAGATCCCTCACCTAGTACACTTATTTCCTTCCATACTAGGAAAAATGTTGTTACAAAATTAGGAAAAATGTTGTAATAGAACTTTGAGTTCTATGGTGACTTACTCATAAGTAGTGGGAGACATGCGCTAACACAACTACTAGATTGGAAGGATGAGTCCTAACTTATTAGTAGCTAGGTGGTTAAGACAATAGTCGTTCAAGTTAGGGCATGAAGTTAGAGCTTGAATTTGTAGTCGTGATACAAAGAGGAAATTCAGGTCAACAAAGGCGAAATACACATTGATGCAGGTGGGCTCATGGTGATGATCCTGGGCCTGGAACTATCTTGGAGAGCTAGAATAAACATTTCAAAGTCATTGATTCATTCTTCTTGGTGACTTTTCCCACACACCTTGCTTTGAAGTGATCAACATAACCATTTGTCTTCCCTTTCACCTTGTACACCCATTGATTCTTAAGGAGATAGATAGATAGATAGATAGATAGAAGGAAGATGAGGAACAAACTCCCATGTTTGATTTTTGAGAAGAAGATCATTCGATTCATTAGACATCATTTCCTACCAGTGTGGATGCTTGTGGGTTTCAATGAATGTAGAGGGTTCAGTTTGAGTCTTAGAAACTTCTCAAATATCTGTGGGAAAAGGATGAAAAGTAGACATAAGAGATTTTCTTTTTTTGAGTTATAGATGCCATCCATTGATCTGCATTCCATGAGTACGTGTTGGTTTTCACAACTGTTGTGAACTCATTGTTGTCACAAGATAACTGAGGTGAGGCAGCAATAGACGATGCCTCACTAGTCAAAATAAAACATCTCCCAAGGGTAGAAAATGGGATAGAAACATAAGCATAGAACTCTAGAAAATATCAAACACATCTTCTTTCTTCTTTATTGAAAGTTCCATACAAATTTGGTTATACGTGTCACAGACGATGATTTTGAGTCATTTTTATAGACTAGTTTTACATGTGTTTATTAGTCACTTTTGTGGTTAGTATTGCATGATTCATTCACTTTAGTCTATAATCTCATTTTGTATCAAATCTCTCATATTTTATCTTTTTGATTATAAATGATCATATTGATGTGTTTTAGCATAGCTGATTCATCTTTATCTTGAAATTTCAGGAAGAACAGATATACACAGCTGTCGATACCATCGACATATGTCGATAGTGTCGACACGGTCATAGTGAGACAACTGCAAGGAGCCAATATGAGTCAATACCATCGACTAGGAAGTCGATGGTAGTGAGATACCTACAGTGAGCCAGCAATCAACCAGTTGATACTATCGACACAAAGTCGATACTATCGACGTTGCCCAGCTTCAGCGTCGGATTGGTGATAAAAGTGATGCCTAAAGGTGTCGATACCATCGACACTAAAGTCTATGGTATCGAGTCTGCATCAGGAGGAACGTCAGAAAAAGAAGCCTTGTCGATATTTTGGCGGGTCGATACCATCGACCCGCGTCGATAGTATCGACGCCGTCAGATCAGGTTCTGTTACAGATTGATTTTAATCAAATGGTGGTGATCTTTTGGTGATCTAAAGTAGTGCATAAACCTAATTACGATGGCCCTAAGCATGGTATCACATCATTAGTCATAGAACAAGTCTCATAGAGAGGTGGAGAGAAGAACGGAGCCCAGAATCACACCCCGATCATTTTAAGAGCCGTAGAAGACGTTTTCCACCACCGGAAGTCTGTCGATCGCGCATTCTATGTCAAGGAATGCCTGGATCTCCTCCGTTTAGGGGTTTACATCACTTTCATTCACGTTTTCTCCATGTTTTCCCTTTCTCTTATCATGTCTTTCGTTGAGATGAACATGCGGGGCTAATCCCCTTTGTCTTTAGGACCGGGAGTAGCCTGGGTGATGGTTGTATGACATTTTCACCATAGTATTTCATAATTTGTCTCTTAAATCCGTGGTATGATTTCATTTTCTCCATTATATCATTATGACTGATCACCCTAATGATAATGTAATGCCTTTAATTACTTTGAAAGAAGAATAATTGGTTGAAAAGAGATGAAATTCACATTAACTAATAAATCCTTTGAACAAGGCGATGTACGGTTAATGGTGGAAACCCAGAGTATGGTCCTCATGCACCTAGTTTAGGGTATAGGTTACTACTAACGTGGAACCGACCTAGATTTAGGTAGTGAATTGTATAACAAAAGTGAGCAATTCTGAATACAGGCCACTACCCGGAATGAGAGACAGATTAGGTTAACTATGTAGAAATTAATACAACGAGAACCTGTGGTGAAACCGTAATCCTAAAGATTCCCATTTGAATTGATTAAACTAAACATTTAATCGATTGTGTTGTTTTCTTTTATTTTTATTTTCTTTTCAATCAACTCTCAAAACCTTTTAATTGGTCTAGCTGATCGCACATAGTTAGTAAGTAGTCTACCGACAGTTCAGTGTCCTTGTATTCGACTCGGGCCTCACAAAGGCCTATATTACTCTGACGCGTGCACTTGCATTATACGCATGGTAAAACCATGTCAAGTTTTTGACACACAAAGTATCTAAGACCATCATGTGTATGTACAAATATCCACACATTAGAAAACACCAACTCAAATATGATACACTCTGTACAATGTCAGGGAAATGTGTGGGACTCGGCTTGCATACAAGAGTCACTTACATGAGGCCGAGATGGCATAAAAGAGATGTGATGGTGATGAAGAATTTGTAGAATTGTGCGGTACGTGAAAGTAGAAATGCAAAGGATATTGTTCTATGACTAAGACGTGGTGAGATGAGCAGTATGTTGATGACTAGAGGAGATGTAGGTGGAGTGATGTGAAGAAGACATAGGTAGGTGAGGTAGAGTCCTCCTTCACCCTTGAATAAGAACTCGATGGTGCAAATGTCCTTCACAAAAAAGGTGTCAGGATAGAACTCCAAGAAGCATCAATTATCAATAGCACTGGACATATCAAAGATTTTTCATGACTTGAGGGACGCGTAATATACCATGACACCTGAGATCAAGACCAATAACTTTTTTAGCACCTACAATAGCAATCGACATAACCTCACCATTACCAAATCACTCCCAACATTGTAAGAATGTATATCTAGGTTCGCCAAGTTATTTTTTGCATGGTGAGTAGCCCCTGAATCGGGGTACCATACTTGTGAACCAAAAGAGAAGAGTCAACTTGAGGATTTGGAGCAGCAACGAAATGGTTATAGCATTGATAACAGGATGCAGTGGAATGATTCAACCTTCTGCATATCTAAACACCAACAACGAAAACTCATGTTTGAGGAAACACCAGGAGAGTTGCGAGGGATGGAATTGAAGTACTGACCACATCTCACACCTTGATTTTATCCATGATAGCCTCCCATTCCTCTATTAGGATTGTGACCACGCCCACGATTAGAGTAGGGCCCCAGACTTGAAGCAGTAGAAGTAGAAAGGCAATGTTGATGAAAATCTCAAAATCAATAGTATGCCAGACACTCCTAAATTAGAAGATTGACTAATTTGTTGTAAGCTATTGCCTCAGTCTTTCTTGTTATAGAATTCCCAATAGGATCATACTCTTGAGGTAGGACATTTATAATCGACAAAATCAAGTCGTCATTGGGAACTAGAGAACCACCTAGGCTCTGTTTCCAGAGCAGTTGCTTCAGGGACAAATTCAAATATCACTTTTGTAGAAAATGAGTGCTTTGACATGGCCTAGCTCAAGATTGAGTCTCAAATTCATGTTCTAGTAGATGCCTCAAACAATGTTTTCAAATTGAGGAGCGAAGCACCGATTTCGGTAGTGAGAGAAGAAAGAATCCAACTCCAGATTAGTTGATCCTTTTGCTTCCAGATGGTTCATTCTTTAGACACCATAGGGATACCAGAAGCTTCCTAAACAAAGTAGTTGGTGCTAGCTCTAATCCGTCCACTAGTCCATAGAGATCAAAAGTGTGTAGTAGAGGAATGAATTATCCACAATGAGTAATTTGACTATTATTGTGTGGAGTCACATGTTGAACATTTGACGTTCAACAACTGCCAAAGATGATTTCAAACTAGTAGATCACTGATACACAACACCAGAAATTAGATCCGTGGATGACAAAGAAGGTATCCAATGAGACAAACATTGAGGATCAAACAACAACAAAAAACATAATGGAAGTCGATCATAATGCCTAGAACAAATCAGATTCAGTGGGTCTCCAATCACCACACACTAAAAAGTTTGACTCTATATATCCCTGCCATCTTATTCCATAAGATCAGATTCTTTGAAAAATCCTCTAGAAAAAGATGATGTGTGCATGATGGATACTCTACTTGAATAGTGTGTGGACTAGTAGTACACTACTAAGGGAGGATTTGTCCACCTTTGTTACAGACAATAAGTGAAAAATCAATATTGGATAGGGTATACTCCTTTTGTATGCAACTTGATAAAATACTCAGGAACTTGGGAAGTCCAAAGATCAGGATCAAGCATCAACCTTTGGATAAAAGGTCATTTTCCTACTTGCAAAATTTTCAACAATACACTTGATTTTAACTATGGTGATGGATTAATAAAAAATAAGATGTACTTTTTCAACAAATCATAAGAGAGCCAGCTTGTTGCCAGCCTTACAATCCAACAAGGACCTTCAAGGTGAGTTCAAAATTGACTTTTGAGAGTGACTCTACCATAAAAGAAAAGTAGAGTAGACAAGATGTATAGTAGTCTACTAGGAGTAGAGAGAGACAAGTGGGAGAGCTGAGATAAAATGAACAAGAAGCTACAACTTGAAGTCCCATTCACGCTTTTCCAATGAGTGATGTTATTATTTGATTGACCAAGTCTAGAATGAGATCACAACTGGGATTGCCACAAAGTGATTCAAATATCTTTTATGAGATATCCAACGTGGACCAACTCACTTCCTTCTTCAGATGCATGAGATGAAGGAAAGTGAGGGGTGAAAGGAAGGATTTGACAGAATCCTTTAGGGGTGTGATTCCCTTGTATGGCTATGAGACTCACAATCAGGTGTTGCACCTCCATTTCTATACAACCATGACTCTTTTTTACCACATAAAGTAAAGATGAATGATTTTCTATCACTACTCTTTATTCCCACATTTCTTGAATCTAAGAAGGAGTTTGATATCTATATCAAAAAGATAGATGAGATAAAGTATAATTCCACATCTTTGAGGGGAACTGAGTATATGGTGGGAGGCATTGTTGTGTAAGCTAGGCCACATGCTTGAAGCGTTGAAGATAGAGAATTATGGTTGCTTGTTGATTGATTTGATGTAATAAGTGATAGAGATACCGTATGTGGATTTAAGGAAAATTGTTAGTTCAAGATGTGAAACTTTGTATTCGATCGCCCCCCGTTGGATTTGGAGATTGATGAGACTCAGGAATGAGGTTGTCCCCTATTCATAATTTTTTCTGAGATAAAGATGGTCTCGAAGAACACTCTGGTTCACCCCAATCCCTTCACTCTAGTTATTCATACCCAAACTCCCACGATGGCATAAGTATGTCGCAAGTTTGCTTTCATACTGGTTGTTGTAGGGAGCACCGGTCATTCACCAAATGTAATAGGCTCCTCCAAATTGTAGAGTCAGATTCGTGAGAAGCCTTGATCTTATTATACAATATACCACCAAATTCCACTATTTGGGATAACATTTTTGAATATGAATTTATATGGATTCTCTTTTCCCTTATATGGGATTTCTATTCCATGTTATCTCCACTGCCCCATCTCCTTCATTTTCTTTTGTTTCAAGCGTTGACCTGGACTTACCGAACTAGCTTAGTAAAGTCAAGTAGGGCAGAATCATTAGCTTTTAAGTGTTCATAGTTAGTAGTGGAAGAGGGGTTTGATTGCTCAAGTTGCACTTCATTTCATGGTTGAATGTGAAAGAGAATTATGTTTAGCAACAATCTTATAAGGATGATGCTTTCTCTGTGTGTTATTAATAATAAGGAAGACTGGGTAAAAGGGATTGCTTTTTTCTCACCCGATGAAAGGCATAATAGGTCAAATATTGGTTGCTTTACTTCTTAACACTAAACATTAAAGATGAACTTATAGAGATAGACAAAGAAGTGACTCTTTATACTTTCAAAAAAGTACATACGAAATAAACATGAATTTATAGAGATACACACCTCAATCCCATAACATAAGTATTAAAAGTGCATAACCATTAAAGAGGAACTTATAGAGAAAGACACTTCCAACAACTCTTTATCCTTTGGTGGATAATCAATCATTGGGTTCTAATAAATGTAAAGGTTCAATTCCTTTTTCTCCCATGTTTTTCTCAGTCTTGGTGTATGCTAAAAACCCAGTCATCTCTTTCCATGATCTACGTATAGCTTGAGTAACCTCACTTCTCTCTTTTACCTTGAGGGTCCATTATAGATTCAAGTTTGAGCTAGTACACACGTGAGTATCCTAAAAAGGTTTGAAGTAAAAGAGTTGACCTCTTCTTTTTTGCTGAGAAAGGATAACAGATTAGGGAAATTCATCAATGAAAATGATTCATATCATATATCTTCGTGATAAAAGTTATATGTCTGCATTGTCTAAGTTAGATACTTAGATAAAGTGTTCTGTAATACTACCAAAATCTACAAAATTGAGACACTTTTTCAAATTTTACACAAATTACAATAACAATTTTAATGAGTTAAGTATACATGATACTACTACAAGAGTCTTACATGCACATGAAAACTTGCATACGATTACAATTACTGCTGGGGATGTGAGAGTCTTTCCCCTCAATCATCAGGGCTATTATCCTATCACTAGCTCATGACTCACTCCTTTTCTTTCAGAGAACTCTCCCAATTATAGATAGATAGTCAAAAGGGTATTTTTGACTCACATGATTTCTAAATACTCATTAATGCCTCACTCCCTTCCTCTACTTCTAACATTATACTTGAATGTCTGATATCGATAAATTCTTGAATGTCTTAGTTCACATACTCTATGAGGTTTATTCTTTACTAGAATTTTTTCTCATGACATAGTTGGGAACATTGTGTCATCTATTCATTTTGATTCAAATAGTTGAACTTTGGACTGGCCTAGTATTGTAGGGAAAGAAAAAGCTGAACTTACTTCTATAATTAGGGTACTTCCTGACTTAGAGTGTAAATACTCTTTATGCGACACTTATCCAATCTGAGTACTGACTTTCACATCTTATCTTAGCTTAATAAGACTCAACTGAAAATATGATTTATATAGCTATCACACTTATCCCATCCTACCAAACCTGATTCAACTAACTAACTGAGCTAACTTCCTTTCAACTACAATTAATTCTGATACTAAACTAGAGAATCTAATGAAGAAGTTAATTGCTTATGAAACTTTGAATTCTTGAGTGACTTGAGACACTAAAAATACAACTACTTTAGCTGTAGCTACCTTCTTATAAGGCACTTCTCTCTCTTGATTCTATTCTGACAATTCATCATAAACCCATGGAATGGAATGTCCGATAGTTTAGGTACAAACCTATGGGGCATCTTTTTCCCTAATAGCAACAACTCATAAAACAACTAGACATGCTACTTTTGGTGTAACTAGACAAGCTACTTGAGGCAACACAACAAATAGAGTCTAGTCACTATCTAGATTTCAGGCAAACTATCCCATATAAGAGAAGTGACTTCTATCATTCCAGTATTTACTACACTTACTAGAGCAGAAACATAACTTAGAGTTATATATGGAAAGAAACCAACTAGCTTGAAAGAAGGGGATTGAATCAAAATAGGCTGCACATTGAACTAATAGGTGGGACACCTAAAATAATTATTGCTACTTGAATTTTTTCCCAAGACAAAACTAGAACTTTTCATCAATCATGAGAATCCGCTGACCAATTTTAACTTACCTTAAGATAACGGGACAAATCAAACAATTAATTCTATTGACTTTACTTGATTCCTCGACAAAATAGATCAAAAAGTGTCCTCTAATAATCAATCATGAGAATCAAGCACTTTAGCTCATATCCTATCTGATTACATGAACAACCTGACCTTGTTCTCCTATATAAGGCACTTCCTTGAGAGAATTCATATCTCATTCCATCTCTTCCTTTCACTTTCTTCTCTTCCTGACATCAAAACCTAACCACCTTAGCCACTTGGATACAGTTAACTAGAAATTTAGTGAGGTACCTTATAGTTATAGAAGTCCTTACTTCACTTTCTTCCCAACTAGATAGCCAATCAATTTTGTTAAAGACTAGTTAGTGTTCTACTTCTTTCACTGAGAAGAATGAAACATCCCTTACTAAAAAGTGTAGCAGATTCATTACAACTACTGCAACAAGTTACTTATGCCCACCTATTCCTGAGACTCTTCATCAATCAAACCAACTTCTTTATAAAGTGGGATAGAAAAATATATAAGCTTGAGTCACTCATTCGTAGTTGAAACATTGTGATACTTATTATTTCTAACTAACTTTACTAAAACTTCCATGAGAATGAGACTCAAAAGCAAAGTAAGGATAAAGAGCATCATCTACCTTGTGACTATTGATTAAGTAGTCGAAGTCATTCCTAAACGGTCAAGAGTGCTAAGGCTTTCATGAGTGGTGACAGACCAATGAATCAAAAATGTAATCTGACTCGTTCCTAAAGACTTTCTACTCTAAAATATTGGAATTTAGGGGTTTTCACCAACACTAGAAGGAAAGGGGGCAGTCAGGTTTCCAACATTTCTTCTTTCTCCCTGATACTAGATTGATAGGGATTGGGATGATAACCAACCCCAACAGAATAGAAGGAGTCCAAATAAGGTCAATCCTAAAAGGGAAGAGTTAGTTCATTCAGAATAATCAAAAGAATAATAGGGGCACTTACCTTTGTACTTGACTAGCCAACTTGCCTTATAGATCCTCCTTTGGGCTGGACGGTGTCAGGGGTTAACCTCCCTTAGCATCAGATTACCTTTTGATATCTAAAGTCCATGAGGAAAAGATTCAGTAGTGGGACTCAATCTGAGGTCTGTGTCCCAACATATGGTATGTTTAGTCTCACTCCTAACAAAAAGAGTCATTATAGGGTAAAGAAGGTTGCAGTCAGTGAACTTCCATTAAGGCAAGTTTCAGTGTGTCTTAGCTTTTTCTCTAACGACCATCAAATGGGTTAAAGAAAAATAGAATCAAGAAATTATTTAAAAGGATCAAATTAGTAGCATCTGATGGTCTCACCAAGCTGTGTTAGAGCATACCTAGTCGCAAAGTAAGTTGTAGAGATGAATAGTCAGTCTGGTTTGTTGTTCACTGCATTTTCTCTAAATAGTCATTTCTATCCTCTACAAGCATATGCAGGAACTGCCAACAGTAAGTCTTTATAGTCTGTACCGGTGTCCTTTTCAAGTTCAGGTAATCTGAGGATAATCCCTTCTCTTCATAGAAAGAAGATGGTGAAGGTGATGAAGTAGACACGTTTGTTCAAGGTTATTGTCTTACCTTAGACTTGTCAAGCTACAAGGCTTGGCAAGTGGTTGGGTAGTTCAATAGTAAAAATAATAGATTTGTATTCGCTAGAGGGTCTTGGTAAGCTGCTCTCTGATGAGAAAAAAGTCACAACTACCTGCATCCACTTCCCCAAATACTGTCCTCATGTAGTAACCACTCCCAATCACACTGAGTTTTGCTGCTCACAACGGTCTGGTTAAACAGTAGGGTTCCCTTTGACTTATGGCTTGGTCTAGCAACCTAGCCCTTTTCCAAGGTGGAATCAAAGTCTCACTCTTCATATATAATTTGTCAACTTAATTCCATCCTTTATCTATCGATCGAGTGTCTTCGAACGTACCTCAGTGAGCAAGTAATTTCATACCTGACTCTAACAAGTAAGCAAGTCAACTACCTTCAACTTAGTAATTTTTTTCTTTTTGTTTGTTTATTGAGTGGAGAGTTGGTGGTCAAAGGATGGGAATGGCTTAACCTTTAGGAAGAGGGACAAAGTATCTCAAGAGATAGGGATAGGAAAGGAAATTGAGCTTGACCGTATAGGAGAGGGTTGCGGGTGAGTGGACACTGAGGCAACTACTCTCCAACCTTGGAATAAGACATGTTAGAAGCCAAATCAAAGAGGGTTTCCATAAGACAATAAATAATTCACCTACCTACCAGTATTGGGGCACAAGCCAGTAACCTAACCAGTGCAAGAGTCAAAGCCTTTCTGAATCTGAACTGGGGATCAGAACAACCTAAAATAAGAACCATCAGTTGTGGATGAATCCTGAATGTCTTTATACTTAGATCGTCAAGCAAAGTAGCTATCAACAACTTTAGCATGACAACTAGAAATCCATGGTAAACTACCAAAGATTCTATTGTAGTGTAGCATATGGGTTCTCTTCTTGCCAAGTGTCATAGCCCACAACATGTTCAATTGGAAAGTTCGGAAAAGGCACTTCCAACCCCTGGTTAAAGTCTTGAGTGAGGGTACCAGACCATCAAATATGAATTCCACACAATATAAGATTAATCCATAAGATCTTATCCCTAAAAGAGGAAGAGTCAAGGGAACCTACCGAAGGAGTCTTCCCTCCATACAAGATTGACAATGCCATTCATCATGGGAGAAGCCTACCCCAGTCATTTTTCAGTAACATTCCATTCTCTCAATCATCAGGGAAGGAAGGTTCATAATATGTGCACAATTATTATGTATGAGGATTATGAGTCATATCCGACCATTGCCTCTGATTTCTCAAAGTTCAGTTGACACCCCCATCCCATTAAAGGAATTTGTAGTAGCAAACTGGGATGTTGAGTCCCCAGGGAAGACACAATCGATCCGTACACTCAAATATAGATAAACAAGTCATTTGGAGAGTCACATGGACACCTCAAAGTCAAGTCTTGTATCATTGTGTTAATTACCCTTGGGCATATTGCTGGGACTATGGGGTAGTATCAGCTACACACCAACAATGGTCTGCTAAAAATTAGCTACACTTCATCCCCATGACACACATGTAAAATAATTGGGAGTTTGCTTACAGAGTAATGAATATGGATGGCATAATTAAAAGAGTAGCTGACTAAAAACACAACAAGTAAAACTGGGTCGGCATGAAAACCAAGCGGCCCTGGGCTACAACTCATGGCAAGCTAATCGAGGCAAGGACCTCGTTTCCCAAAAGGTTCCAAAACTATCAATGTGAATGGAGCTTGGACCTCACACATGTGCAGATGAGGTCAAAGCCCAGTATGAAAGAACGCACCAAGAACTCCCTTGTCACGGAAAAGAATGGACGGAAAAAGAAAGTTCTCACGTGGGCCCATCTAGATATAGAAGTAGAAGCAAACAACGTGTGAAGAACTTCATAAGGAAGTAAGTCTCAAAAATGAAGTGAGGAAAAGGCTGTAGGAGATCTAGAGGCACAATGCAAGAAGTTGGAGGCTCAGTGTGAATAATTGCACCCCCTATGCAAAACAAAACAATGAATATCTAGCACTCCGATAGGTGGAAATTTCTCAGAGGATTTAGAATGAAAGGAAGATTTCTATAATTTATGGTAAATCAAAGTACGGTCTACGATACAAGAGGAGCCCTGTCCCAAGATGATGTTAAGGTAGTTGGAAAGGAAGTAGGCAAAAGATAGAACCAATTTCACATATGAAAGGTATGCTAGAGCTAGATGAGAATTGGAATTCAACATTCAATTTTGGGGTAGGGAGCCCTTTTTGTTTGCCGTATTAGGATGGATTGATAACAATGAACAAGGTTGGACAAGCGTATTTACTTGATCTGGGGGGAGTTTTTTGAGGAACAAAGTATCTTGACCGTATGGGAGAGGAACAAATAAGTTCGAGCGAAGTGAGAGGAATTAAACTTCTCGACCTTTAGGGAGAGGTACAAAGTGACTCGAGTGAAGTGAGTGGTACAAAGTGATTCGACCTTCAAGAAGATGAATAGGGGAAAGAATGTGAAATTGAGTTTAGAGATGGAGGGGAAGAATCCATTCAATTCCTCAAAGAGTTCATCAATCATAGGAATGACACCGTCTTGCTCTTGAGGCTTTCTAATCAATACATAATCTCCTGTTGTCATATGACTTCTTCACAGAGAGTGCTGATGATGAGAATGAACAAGAAAGTTGACCTCAAAATCCATCATTGCATAGCATCACCAACTAAATTCTCCATCTCAGATTGGAAGTGTGGATACCAATCAGGCCAGGCCCACCCCTCATCCACAGAGACGGAGGGAATCCTATGATCATGAGCCCTGGGAGAAGAACCTCATGGAAATATGAAAATGGTCACCAAGGAGACCCCTTGTGATTCTCATTAGAAAAAAGCCATCTCTAAACCCCCATTTTGACGACTTTCTTGGGTTGAGAACAAAACTTGGGAGGGAAAATGAGTCTCATTAAAGTCTAAAGGATATATTCAGATTTTAAAAAAATGAAAGTCGTTTCCAGAGGTCTTAGTATCTAAGGTGAGATTTCATGTATGACTTTTAAAAAGTGCTTTCTTTCTTCATCTTCCCCATTATCCATTTACTTAGCTAATAATCGTATAGAGCTACCAACCCTCTCAAATGAGATTTAGGAAGCCTCGCCCTATAATATCAAATACAAGAAAGTCTATGTAGCGCTTTAGCTTTTGTGCTTTACAAAGAAGGAGCTAATCTAGGCAGGTTGTGCTCCCAATATGCTAAGAGCATGTCCTCTTCTAAAAAGGTGATGGCTATGGTTGGATTTTCTCCTTGTCTACAAAGAGGAGTGAGTTTAGACATCTTCCACTAAAAATGAGGTTTTAAGAAAGAACAAGTTCAGTCTATGTTAGGAATGAGTTTCAGGCTAAGGACAAATATCATCCTCCTATTGAATCTTTCTGGTAAATCCATTTTCTGCCTTCGGTCTAGTAGGTATAACAGTTCAAGTACGAGAACATGAATTCCTATAGCTAACTGTCGAGAGGGAAGAAAGGAGAAATGACTTTGGGGGTTAAGGTAGTTCAATCACCCTCAAGTCATAATAGAGTCTAGTATGACATCGATAGGAAGATAATGCATATAAGCAAGACTTGATTATGAGGCAATTCAGACTAAACCTACTATTGCTGATATGATCTTTTCTCTTATTTTCAAAAGTGGAGTTTTCTTCTCTCGCAGATAATAGTGACAAAATTGATAGATAGAAATCCAATTCCATTTCTAAGAAGAACTACAACTCTATTTGAGATGAAATCTGGCAATAGCTCTAAGACAAGTCCTGCACCAGATAAGAGAGTTAAGATTGTGACTGAAGGACCTATTATTGTTATTTTCAATTCCTAGTCTTAAGAAGATTATCCCTGATTCATTGAAATTAGCTTTCTAACAAGCTCATGGTATCTTGAATATCAATCTATTTCCTTTGTTGCATCAAAATGCTAGTGCAAGAAAATCAGACTTTATAAAGATTGCATTCAGTTTAATAATGATTGAGTGACATTATTTCTTTGGTTATATACCAACTCACCTATCAGGATCAGTGGCTTCGACTTTGTATGAAGCGTCTATGGATTACTAAGATGTGGATTGAAATCTTAGGATCAAGATAGATCATACTTATCCCACCTTGGGGAAATCCCATATGACACAATGAGACCCAAGAAAGAGTTTGTCGCTTCCTAACTTGCCCAAGAGAAGAGGTATCATTAAAGTCGTAATCATCGAATGCAACCTATGAGGAAGAAGAATTCTCTAAGTAGAAAAGAATGAAATGGAATTAGTCCCTTCTGTAAAATAGCAATATGGATCAACTTCTCATATGTAAGATCTATTTTTCCAGATCCGATGTTCACAAAATCGAGTTTAGATATACTTGCATCTTATTGGATTTTTTACAGAATGATCTTGATTACTGCATTAAAGACAAATTCAATAAGGTAAGATAAGATAAAGCATGAACTTCAGGAAGTTAGTCAACATGAGTGGAATTTCACTCTAAGTCGAAGGTAGGAAAGAAAGAATGAAGCAACTGAGTCTAGTGTTCGTTCCCCTCCCTATAGGTCAACAACCCCCCCTTTTTGATCTTTGATCTTTTCCCCCACTTTCCTTGACTATCAAAAAAATGCAAAGTTTGCTAAATGCTTACTAGGGACTCTACCACTATATCCAGATCTACTGCTATAGCAAGTTTTTAGTCACCCACCTACTTGATTGGATTTGTAACAAATTAAAAAGGAAAATTGATCATCCTCATTTTGATGGCTTAATGCTACATGAGATATGAGGCTCAACATAAAAAATCTCAAAGCATTTGGCTCTTTATCAATAAGACTGGTCTTTCCCTCTTCTTGATATTTGAAAGAATAAGGCCTCCCTTGCTAAATAACTACACTCCATGTAGTGGAGAATTGTGAAATCAAGGATCAAATGGCTACACATCATTGTAGAAGAATGTTGAGACATGCTAAGTCAGCCCTGTTTCTTCCCAACTCTTTTGCCCATGGGCAGACACCCTCCTTATGAAAAAATTACTCCTGACTTTATTGATGAATCAAGAGGTTGGTAATATCTCAAATTAGCTGATAGACAAACAATATTTAAGGAAGAGATCGACCAAGTTATTTTACTCCATTAATCAAGTGTTTTCTACCAGAAGGACTACCCATCGATTTAGTGAACATCCTGAGGATGATAGGATCACTTTTCTTTTAATACCCAAAACCCTAAAGTAAGAGATCACTAAAACTTTTTCCCATTTCTTGCTTTTCGCTTTCTCCCGTCTCACCCCAATCAATCCATCCCTAAATGTGCTTCTTCCTTGACCTTTCTTGAATGCCTTCTTTTCTTTTTTCCTTCTTTTTCACATCCCGAACTAGATCAGACTATGCTTCTTTCCCGCTCTTCCTGTTTCTTTTTAGTAAGAGAGATCCCCTTATTTTCCTTATCTATCCCCAAGATCATACCTTTCCTCTTCCTATGATCCTGCTAATGATCTAGCCTTATCCTTTCCAGCAATGGAGGCATAATCAATGCCAGGTTTCATCTACAAAGAGAGATGTCAAGCAAGAACCTTTCTCTCAATTGACCTTGCATGCTCAAGGAGAGAAAAAAGTGTTGTGGGCCTCATATTGGTGACCTTGGGATTCTTCCTCTCTGTCTGAATTCAGATTGAAAAAACTCTTGCCTTGAAAGTTTTCTTTAGTAACCACTTTGTCATGAGGAGTGAGACCTAGAATATTTGTTTCTTGTCTAATTTGAGTCACCCCTCCTAGGATAAATGAAAGGGGTATGGAGACGGGTTCAAGAATAACTAGTAAGGGAATAGCATGGTTTCATTGGTCAAGTAGTCCCGCGAGCTAGCCAATAGAGTAAGGTATAAGAAAAATTGGAACAATGGGCATAGTGCTTTCATTCAAGTAGGGAGTAGGGCCAGTAAAGTAGGCAAAAAATGGTCCAGAGACCCGTCTGTTATATCATCCCTATTATTAATGTATCTCCTTTAGAGGAAGATCAAGTATGAGACTGGACACACTCCATGAAAAATTCTTTATTTGTGCCAGTAAGCAAACAAAAATTCCATGGGAATTTGACTTCTACTCTAGTATCCACATCCATAAATGGATCATTTATTCCAAAAAACCATGGAGCCCCTTTGACTAAAAAATAGACATCATGTTATGGATGCAACTTCTCAAGTATGAATTCCTTATATGGTAGATTCAATATTCACCCTAAAAATGAATAATGAGACAGTTCCAAAAATGTCATTTTTAAATTCTTTTTTCCTTCCCATCATCCACACATGATGATCCACAAGAAAGGTGGTAGGATTCAAACCTCTTGTCAGTGCACCCACCCCCACCCTAATGGTGATGGGTTGGGTAGCCGTTTCCACACCCCTCATCATCTTTGTACCTGAAATAGATGCACTGCACTACCCATTTGGTTTGGTATCCATAAACCTCTAGAGGTTTATTCTTTTGGTATTGGAGTCTGTAGATAAGCAAGAGATAGAGTTTAGGAATTCCTTCTCCCATTAGGGAGTGCAATCCAGTCATTAGGGATGGTGACATCTACAATCCTTCAATACAACTGCAGAATACATGGAGCCAAGGTCTTGATGAATCTTGGACCATACCAATGAACATGTAAAGTCATTACTACAACAGCCATGCTTACAGGGTCTCTTTCCCTCATCTTTCTAATCAAGAACAAGACCCCTCTATCAGAACCAGAGGGGAGGTGGGCACTGACTTCACATGGAGAATGAAAGTAGACTGGTTGGGCGAACATTGAAAATGCAACGAAATGCTTGGTCGCTAGATAGTCATTCTGACGGGGAAGACCAGGGGCAGGAAGAGAACAACTGAGTATGTTAATTTGAGGGTGGTAAAGGAGGATATGAAATCAACCATAGGTCATTCCACAATCAAACATTATGTTGGTTAGGAAATGCTTGAAAACTTTCCTAAGAAGAACCTATCTGATCGGGAGTAAAGAGACAAAAATGAAAGAGGGAGGGTTGATTTTAGTTGGAAATCATCTCATGACATGGGATAGGATGTGACTTGCCAACTGTTACATAATCTGATGTGCTTTTTTCATATATGAACATTTATATTTGATGCTGCTGCTATGTTGCCAAGCTTTCTTCGAGTTGAGAAAGGGGGAAATGACTAAGAAAGTTAGTATGAATCAGAATTGACCTACTTCTTTCCCAGGTTGCTTGCTTGAAGAAGTGAGTGACCCAAAGGAAAAGGTGAAAAGAAAGGAACTGACATGGGTCGAGGTGACCCCCTGGGAGGGCTTCCAATATCTCTCTACATCTAGTCTCATCATCCCATTCCACTTCTTATTTACTTTATGTTTTGAGCAAGGTGAGATACTAGGAAGCAAGGGACCCCTATTCCTATAACATATCCTTATAGACAGAGAGACAAGCCTACTATTCATATTCATAGGAATATTCATATCCATTGAAAGTGGCAATCAGTTTAGAGTGTGAGAGAATATTGGTCTCTTTTCATTTTATGTATAGTCAAACATTTCCCCATCCTCCTGCTTGAGAAAATCTCCATTGATTATGTGATTAGGGGTGTAAACAATGTGGGTACGGTGCAGGCCTAGACATACCCATACCCTTACCCATACCCATACCCATTTATTTTATTAGTTACAGTTCCAATTCTAGACCCACATAATAAAAATCTAGACCTACACCATACTCGTATGTGCAATAATAAGGGTCTATGGTGCGGGTTTGCGGGTAAGTGGTTCTATATAAACATCATATTTTTCATGTAAGAATTTTATGAGTATGTTCTATATATTCTTATACAACAAGATATTGCTATGAGAGATAAACATGCAATAGTGATGAATCCATTTTCACCACAATTTCAGTCGCCATCTTGGGCCCAATTCGACTCAATACATTCGATTTCATCTCCTAAATCTTACAATATGCAATTTTGCTTAATTTGTTGAATCATCAAGCCTATTAACTAAGGTATGTATTGATTTCATGCAGGTCATGATGATGTCAAATCCTCATCTGTATTCACCTTCATCAACACCCTTCATCTACTTCGCCTTCCTATATAACCACCACCACTTGACCCTAGCGGTCTTGACCCTTGGGGTTTTGCCCATGCGGTCTTGGCCCAAGACCGTGCATCTTCTAACACCATCCGATCAAGGAACAACGGCCAACCTCAGCCTTGATCCTCTTGTTTTCCTCACACGATCTCCTCCCCATGGTTTTGCACCATCAATCCCTCTCACAATCTCAAGACTGCGTGAGCCCTCACAATCTCAAGACCGTGAGAGCCCTCACGATCCCAAGACTGCAAGGAGAAGCATCGACCTTCCTCTCTGACCAACCACTGTCGATGACCTCATCTTCTTCCATCTTGTCACCTACATGCACTGCTCTCCTTGCACGGCTGTGACACCCATCTGTCCTTGAGGGTTCTCCAAGTTGGTCATTGTCCCTAGCGGTCTCAAGACCCTGCGACACCTGCTAAAGACCGCGAGCATCCTTCCCTATTGGCCTCCATGCTCACCTGTCCCAAGACCGTGAGATGGCTTCATGATCTTGAAACTACAAGAACCCTAGCAGTCTCCAAAACCAAGAGGGTGGCATTCGTTTTCCAAACCGCGAGGAGGGCAGTGATCCTCCAAACCACGAAGGTAGACCGAGAGAAAACCAAGACCGCGAGGTCAGCCATCACTCTCAAAATCGAGAAGCAGACGATCATTCTTCGAAACCAAGAAGGCTACAGACCGCGAGAACATCCCAGACCGTGAAGATGCTAGATCATGAAGAGGCTGCTCATGATCCCAGACCACATGGAGGAAGCCGCTTCCTGTCCAAACCGCAAGGTCAGTGATTGGTTTCCACAGTCCGCGTGAAGATCCTATCGGTTTCCCAAACCATGAAGGATAGCCAATCATTTTCCAAACCATGTGAAACAGACCAGGTGCAAGACTGTGAGGAAGCCTCTCGATTTCCCAAACTGTGAGAGACTTAACAGTCTCCCAAACCGTGAAAATAATAACATGAGTCCAAATCGTGTAAGACTCCACAAATGCCTATAAATAGGACCGAAACAGTCCTCACTTGGGCATCAGATCCAGGACACCACCAAGCTGCTCCTTTATGAGCTTGACCCTTGCTCCCTCTGATTTACAACAACAACTCCATCACTAGGCTGCACCTAGCGTGCTCAACCCCTGGGAAAGCTCCTCTGCCTCTGTTTATCCTCATCCTCCACTCCACCACCAGGTTATACCTAAGAAGCTCTCGACCCCTGGTGGAGGACAATCTCTACAGCCAATCTGAGTGGCAGACTTGCACATCCACCCGTCATCCACTCCACCTATGTATCCACAACATTCTCCTCCTGCTGCGAGCAAGGAGGTTGAGATGAGAAGGAAGGTGGAGAGAGTTTTGCCCCGTCTGCCATGGTGTCCCTCGCTCCTCGTTCAGATCTGCTCTGACGTGGCATAGAAGACCATATCTTCACTGAGTTGCGACCATCTTCTACATCATGCTCATGGAGGAATCTTCCCTTTCTCTTGTTCTTTTTGTTCCTCGCATCATGAGCAAGTAGTTCCATTTTGTTGGGGTGTAGGGACTAGCCCCGCTGCCCATGCTTATATGTCCTTTTGTTAAATATTCCATGGCATGTATATAACTTTTCATTTCATTGTTAATCATCGATGTGTGTTTGTGGATTGATCACCTGATTTCATTTATCCTGTTCTTTCCTATGTTGCAAGAACTTTAATATGTAGGATTCGAATGTCGATTAACACGGTTGACACCCTGATGAGAAATCAGATGAGATTCCCTGAGGTCGTAAGTGTGTGATCTGTGAGGGGATGACCATCTAGCCCACGGTGATGCTTTTGTGTGCCTAAACATCCTAACGGAGGGCCGCAACTTCAATTGGATATCTATATTTTCGGAGCCTTAAGTACATGATCCATATGGCGATGAGAAATCTGATGCCTAAGGTGATGCTTACGTGAACCTAAACATCCTAACAGAGGGTTTGCGTCAGCTCTATTTGGATGGTTAGATCTTTCCTAGATGTTTGTGATTGGATATGTTTGCATGTGTAGTGGTGGTGAAACCTGGGACCACCCCAGTGATCCCCATCATTAATCTATATTCAACTTTAAATCCTGCTTTTTACTTTCTTGCAATTAATTTAATTAACCTCAAATCACCCCTTTGTTCTAAATATTAGTCTTACTTGAGCTAGACTCGACTAGAAACGATTCTTGAAAATGTTGTCCCTTGGGATTTGATCCTTAACTATACTGTGATATGACCCGTCTGCTTGTAGGTGGTATTATTGCATAAGGTTTTGGTTAAAAACTCTGGGATTTCAACCCCGAGTGAATTTGTTAGTGTGATAATAGACCACATCAAATTCTGGCACCGTTGCCGGGGATAACAAAATTAGTTAGTCAAATCTAGTTCTTTTGAGGCTAATTTAGGTTTTTGCCTTTTCTTTTGATACTATTGATCATCCTCTTGAATTCAGTTCTACTCCGTCAATCTTACTTCCGAAAAATCTTTCCATCCAAGTACCCCCAAAGACTAGTGTATGCATCGCTCGAATAGTTTCAGACTCTCTACTAGCTTTGGCCCTGGGATAGACAAAACCTTTCATTGTCATAATAGAGAGAACAAAGAAAGGGTGGCTCAAAAGGAGGAAATATCCCAAAGGGTCGCTAAAGCCCTTAATGCATAAAGAGATAGGCTTATGCAAGAAGCCAGAGCTGTAGTTCAAGAAGAAATCCAAGCAACACAAGTAGCAACGCAAGAAGTAGAATTGCAGAAGGACCTTAGAGAGTTCTCCATCCCTAAAGCTACTGACGTTCATCACCCAGTGCAACCTCCTCCTATCAACACTCCAAATTTTGAGATCCGGGCACATTGGATCACCTTGCTTCAAAATAGCCCATTCTATGATAAGCAAGGAGAAGATAGTCAGGAACATCTACTGAGGTTTATTGATCTATGTGCTATGACAAAGCAAAATGGAGTATCCGACGATGTCATCCGACTCTGTCTCTTCAAGTATTCTCTTGCTGATAGAGAATGAGTTGGTACAACTCCTTGCAATGTAAACCCATCACCACTTGGGAACAACTTCAAAACATTTTTCTGGAAAGGTTCTATCCTCCTTCTCTTACCTATAAAATTAGGGGTCAAATATCACAATTTACTCAGGTCCCTGGAGAAACCCTTGTAGAAGTGTGGGAAGATACAAAGAACTCCTACGCAAGTGTCCACATCATGGCATCCCCAAGAATCAACTTATCGAGATCTTCTATAGGGGTGTAGATGATCATATCAAGAAATTCTTAGACTCCTCATCCGAAGGAAATTTCATGCGTCAGAGTTATGATAGTGCATGGAAGGTTGTCACCCTTAGAGATAAAAATCAAGCTAATTGGGGTAGATCTGTAGGCAAAGGAGTATTGAAGGTGGCTATGGCAGAAGCTATTCCAGAGTACAAGTCTATCGCTAAATCCCTAAAGCTCTTAGTTGCCAAGAAAGACCATCTCAAATCGTCTCTTGCTGCCTATGAAAGAAGACACTCACCCCCTCAACAACAAGAACAGATCAAGTCAACTTCACTATTCTATGAAGCATGTAAAGGAACTGATCTCTCTACTTTGTCCTCCAATGTTCTCTATGATGTTGTCCTAAGCAAAGTCAACAGACAAGGAGATAATGGCTAGATGGAAAGTCTGAACGCTGTCAACACTATCCCTGGTCAAGGATACTATAACCCAAATCAGAATAGGAACCATCCCAGTTTTCAGTATGGAAATCCTTTGGGAGCGGTAAACTCACAACAATTTGGTTCAAACAACCAATAACAGAATTTTAAGAATCAAGGGAACTTTAGGGGTAACTTCCAGAAAAAGAAATACAATAATTACCAGAACAACCCTCAGTTCCAAGATCCCAATCAAGTCCCTTACTAGAATCAACAACAAGGGCAACAAGCTAGACCCATCTCTCCTGATGATAAATTGTCGGCCATTGAGAAGATGTTACAGTCACAACAAACATTGATAGCTAACCAGCAAGCACACTCGAAGGCCATTGAATCTCAACTAGCTCGACTTGCAGCTAGCTTCAAGCTACCTGCTGGATCTTTAGCTGGGAAACCAAAGACAATCTGAGGCACGTGGAACAACTTAAAGCTGTGACAACTCGTTCAGGATTTATCTTACCAGAACCCATGGCTCCTGTCACCATGACAAATGTCCAAGGTGCTGAGCATAGTACAGGTGCCACTCAGAATGATAAGACTGACAAGGCAAGTTCTGAGGAACCTATTGTTGTTGGTGCAGAAGACTCACCTAAGCTAGTTGTTCCAGTATACAAACCTCATGTGCCATTTCCAAATCGACTGAATTTTACCCAGCTCGATACTAGGTTCAACAAATTCAAGGAAATCATGAAAACGTTGTATGTCAATATCCTTCTCTTGGATGCCATGGCTGAGATTCCCCAATGGTCAAAGTTTTTCAAACTCCTACTCAGTCGGAAGTACAAAACTGAAGAGCATCAGATAGTGAAACTGGCAAGAACACCATCTGATTTAGTGATGGATAGGATACCACACAATCATAAGGATCCTGGATCTTTTGGAATTACCTGCTCAATAAGCAATTCAATCAACTAACCAAGTCTAGCTGATCTTGGAGCTAGCATTTCTATCAATCCTCTTAGCCTATGCAACAAACTGGGCCTCACCAACTTCTTACCCACTAGAATGTCCATCGAATTTGCTGACTCCTCAATGATCAAGCCAGTTGGTATCATAGAGGATATCCCCATAAGGCTTGGGGATCTATATGTCCCATGTGATTTCATAGTTATGGACATCAAGGAGAATCCACGCTACCCCCTCCTTTTTGGAAGACCTTTCCTCTCAACCGCTAGAGCTCTGATTGATGTTGAAGCTGGAGTCTTGACCATAAGGGTGGGAAACCAATCTTTTGATTTCCATGCCTCCAAAAGCACTAAGGAGCACACTGAAGAAGAAGAATATTTTGTTGACTGTGTTAATCAATTCACTCAAATTCAGTAGCAATTCCTTACCTCAAAATCCAATATTCCCTCATAAAAGGACCATGATGAAAAGGAGACTGAGAGTGAACTAGTCTATGTAGAGACAAAAGAAATGTCATCAACTATGGAGGAGACACATATCAACCCTATTGCTACACACACTGAACCTTCTTCAGGTGTCCATGAGACTCCTCATCAAGAAACAACTATCCTTTGGAATGCACCAGTAGCCCAATAGATAGAGACTACTAATTTCATCTTCCCTCCACAACAAGATTTGGACTGCAGTTTCTACCGACAACATCTCCCAGATCCATATCTGATAGACATCGGTGACCAACATTTCTACTAAGAAGGGATAGTGCATCAACAAATAAACTTTTCTTCCGAGCCTCAATAATACTACTTTGTTAATGAAGCCGTTCAGACTCCCTTCAAATATTCTCCGCCCTGCATTGAGTGACAAAACTCAAATTGTTTCCCTATGTGTTCCGACACTGCCCGCTCTGTATGGGCAAGAATACGAGAGGCCAGAATCAAAGCAAGGATAAATGAATGGATGAGAAAGAAACCACCAAGAGAATATGCCAATCCAGCTCAAGCTCCACTCAGAGCCCTACCATGGTGATAGTATCCACGTCGAGCCATCAACGTAAAACAAAGGCGCTTGTCGGGAGGCAACCCGATCAATAATTTTGTTTTTACTCAATTTTGAATTAGAAAATTTCCTTAATTTTGTTTTTACTTTTTAGAAAATTTTGCAATAAATAGATATTGCATTGCACGATGCCATCTTAAGTTCTAGTTAGTCTTCATTTTTGAGGATGCGCACTGATTGGAACGCAACCACATCTGGTGGTCCAACCGGCATGAATTTTCCCCTCCATCTCAGATTTAGATCTTGCTCGGGATGAGCAAATTTCTAAGTTTAGGGTGGAGGGTGGGTGGTATGTACTTTACTTTTCGCCCACACCCATCTATTTTAGACTTAAGATTTCATCGTTCATCATTGCATTTTTATCAAAATTTTCAAAATTTTTTAAAGTTTCAAAGAATTTGTACAGAAACTTGATGAAGTTTTGACACTTTTCATTTCAATAAAAGCCATTACCTAACCAACTATCCCATTTTGAATCATTATACCCTCCTTATTCGAAGCAGATCCTCACAAGGACCATTTTCTGAAAACTAGCCTATTGATTGAAATCATCTTGTAAAGCTTATGAATCCTAACATCACGATCCCTCTGCAAAAAAATGGCAAGTGTCTGTCAAACTGATAGGGATCAAACACATTGTGCTTCCTAACTGACTAGTGGAACAATAACATGGAACCCCCATCGGATCCTCATCAAGTCATTATTTGAGCAGAGTATAATAAAGAGAACGACCCGGTGCACTGAATTGTAAATCAAGTTGCATTCTGATCTGAACTCTCTTCTACACTTCTTCTATCATCTTCTTACCCCTCCATCCATCAAAAAGAAACAAAAATAGCCAAAATAATGCCAAACCCTAAGTTCAGGGTGGCGCACCACCTCTCTCTATATCTGCTTCTTCCATACCCCTCGCTAATTAATAGGGGCATACCACCAAGAAAAGATGCCAATGTGCATACAAAAAATGAAATCTCGAGTCGAATAGAGGAGAGATTCACACAAAAAAATGCAATCAATGTAATTGCAACCATATAATAAATCTCGATTCGAATAGAGGAGAGATATACAATTTCCTTCCATACCACCATTCACTCCTTTTTCCACCCAAAGGCACAATGAATGCCTCCTCTATCTTGAAAAAACACCAGTGTCAGATCAGGTGCACACTTGTTGTTATGTGGGTGTCTCTGGACTCTTACGAAACTCTTAGAAATGCTTGTTGTTGGAAAAAGTGAGGAGAAAGTTGGGAAATGAACTCAGTAATGAAGATATGGTAAGATATGTTCGATGATCTCAGAAAGTTGAGATGCTTAATCATACTAAGTAACCGGCCTAAATCACGCATCCAAAAGGAGCGGATTAAAGTAATCAGACTTTTAAAGAGATAACCCAACTTTCAGGCCGTTGCCACGATAACAGGGTTCAATTTCGCGATCGGGGTCGAACACAGGGATGTGGTTGGTAGTGCCAAGAACGCAGAATCAACACTTCTATACTCTGGTAGAAAAAGAGGATTAAAAGATGTTCCCCAAGGAATGACAAATTGAAGGCAAAAAAAAGGTGAAAGAAAAGAAAAGAAAAGAAAACAAACTATAACAAGAATATGGAAAACTCGGACCGGGGTTCACTTAACTAAAAAGTTCCCTTAACTAACATATTATCCCTCTTCCCTGCATGCACATATCAAAATTACGAGCAACCATACAACGCCTCATTCCACTCTCTCTCGAGATGAGGAAAGAACCAGACTTAAAAGAAGTATCTCTCTCTCGAGAAGACAACTCAAAAGCCTTACGACAAAACATATGGTTTAAAGAACCAACAATCTAACACTCTCATGCATTCATGCTGCTCTACATCACGGATAAAAGTGATATTACTCTCTCAAGATACTGACGATCAAACATCGCAAGACAATAGCTAAACATACAAGCAAAGCCTTAAAGCAAGCGCATAGAGATAACATTCATATGGGCAAGGATATACAGATAAGAAAGGATTGATATGCCGCAACAAGGGAACATCATAGAGAAAAACTATCTCCAATTGGAGTTACAAGAAAGATGATGGTTTTAGGGTTTTAGCAGTTTTTTGGGGTTTTGCGCAACAACTTCCAAGGAGATAAAACTATTGTCAAGGCCAGGCATGAAAGAAGAAAATTTAGGAATAACAAGCGGCAGCGGAAAATACCCTACACCCCTTCTCTCAAAGAGGGTACCTACAACTAAATGCCAACACCCTCTCTCAAGGGTAATGGACATAGATTGGAGTGGGAAAGCACCCTGAAGCAGCTCCAACCCTGGGTACTCTCGTACTCCCAGGTCAGACCAAGCTGTAGAGTTACAAAATCATTCTCTCGGAGGAGTTGAAACGGAAAACACATTTTGATAGCTAGTTAAAACATGATCCAAACATACAAGCTAGAACTCAGATGCTATATAAGAAATCATCCAAGAAAAGGGAACCAAACACAGAACAACATGTATTAAACTCCACAGATTCTATAAGCATAGATATTGTGTAAAAGGGGTTAAGTTACAAAGCATATTAAATGAAAGTAAATGCTGAAAAAGTAAGATAGGTATCGACCCCCTTGATGTAGGAGGTTGATATACAGTAGCATACCCCTAAGGTATCGCTAACCCGATACTGGGTGGGAGCTCTACTCGATATGCCTACGTCGGGTGGCTAGCCCTATCGGGCGATAGGCTGTGACGGACAGGCGTATCAGTCAAGGCTCTCTACCCAATACAGCCGTGTCGGGGTACCACCCTCTCGGGTAACACACCGTGACGGGTGGTCCGTATCAGGTTCGATATCATGCTGGGTTAGAGATGACTTAGGTTCTCAGGTTCCTTGTATCGAGTGTATGGGGTGAGTCGTCTTGGGTAGGATCCCATCTAGGAACCTAGCACATCGGGTGGCCTTCTTGGTCGTGTCGAGCTGCTGCGGCTACCGGGGCGGGTCCTAAGTGAACCAATCCCATCCCTCTCGAGATGGGGTGAACTCACCTAGTATCACCCGACACACTAACTCCAGGTTCTTTCCAAAGTCAGCTTTCGTGAGGTTCTGACCCATCCCATCTAATTCCTGTAGCTTCTATTTATAGGTAGAAACTGGTGGAGGTTGCGATTCTTGTGGGGCCACGTGTCCTTCATCGAACCTTCTTATGTGGCCTCAGGGATGATCGACACATGTGTGTCGCCCAATACAATAGATCGTCGTGTGTTGGGTTGCAAGTGTATCGGGTGACTGTGGCAGTCAGACGCTTCCGATGAGTGGCTCGTATTGTGTGACATGCCATAACGGGCTGTCTAGTCATGGTGGGTAGAGCTCTCTATCGGGTAAGTGGCATACCCCCCGTCAGACCACCCTTCCTACGCGACACGACTGTGTCGGGCTGCAGTCATATCGGGCAGCAGTTACCGACAAGTAAGCGTGCTTGATGCACGACTAGTAGAAGGGTCGATGCAGGCGTGCATTGTAGATGGGTTGGGACGGGCCTTTTTCGGACTTTGGGTATAAAACATGAAAAATCTATACAAAAGATGGAAAAAATGTTAGGTGTTGGGTTTTAGGGGAGGCAGAGAAGGTAGCGGAAACAAAAAAAATTCTCCCCCAAACCCGGAACAAGGAAACGCGTCAATGTCAATATATTAGGAAAGGATGGTTTGTGGAATCATACCTTGTCCCGAGGCTTGCTCGGCGACAATACCTTGCGCCTTGCGCGGTCTTCAACTCCGGTCTTAGACGGCGTCTTTTCAGCTCCTGGTCGCACCGGGACTGATGACTCCTCCTCCTACCAGACTGTCGGATGACAGTTGTCCTCTTGAGCGGCAGTGTCCTCCCACCTCTGTAGTAGTCCACACGGACCACCTGGAACTCCACACTCCTTGTCCCACAAAGAAGTGGAAGGAGTCACACCCTCCTGTTGACGTACTAGTCACCAACACACTCTCCTGCCTCCAGTTGCAACTGCAGTTGTCCTTCCCTTACTACACCTCCCTTTTTCGAGAAGCACTTGCTCGGGCTCTCTCTTGGTTACCAAAA
Organism: Alisma plantago-aquatica; assembly: GCA_963693085.1. Taxonomy (NCBI): domain Eukaryota; kingdom Viridiplantae; phylum Streptophyta; class Magnoliopsida; order Alismatales; family Alismataceae; genus Alisma; species Alisma plantago-aquatica. The sequence continues at coordinate 493,270,372 of OY856415.1, forward strand.
CCAGAGAGAACGACAACTTTGCAGAGCAACTGATTGCACTGAGTTGTACTTTGAGAAGCCCCCAATACCCCTATATATATAGGAGGGTCATGGGACAGGGTTCTCTATCCCCGGCAATATGGGACTAAAAGCAGGAGTAGAAGGGTTCGAGATTTTCCACAAAAGCAACCAACTCACAACCTGAACTGACCAGTTCACAAGTGAACCGATCGGTTGGGGACCTGAATCGGTCGGTTGAAACCTCAACCGATCGGTTGGGACCCATGAGCCGATCGGTTCACTTTTGAACCGGTCGGTTCGTGGTCCTGGTCGGTTCCCGATTGACTTTCCTTCTTTTGTTTCTAATTGGTATCGAATACCAATCCTATTCCCAATCAAATTGGGCAATTGAAACGAAAGGAAAATTCTCACCGACCTGACTTTCCCAACTTTCTCGGTTGCATCAGTTGAAGCGATCGGTTCAACACTTGAACCGTTCGTTTCACTCTGGACCTGAGCCGATCGGTTCAATACTTGAGCCGACCGGTTCAACAACCTCAGCCGACCGGTTCAACACTTGAACCGATCAGTTGGGAGTGCAGGTTGTGCAGAATCAGTCAATTGCGATTTCAATCAATTTGATACTCCAATCAACATGCCCAACACCTTGAATAGTATGATATTGAGCTATCAATCAATTGAGTGTTTAATTGAACTACTTAACTCCTTTAGTAATCAATCTAAACATTGCTTGTGGACAAAACTCCTCTTCCAGGTTAAATCCTATGTGTGTGACCCTGCAGGTCCATTTCACGTTGGCAGTGAAAGTCCATAACACTTATGACTTCACAAGCAAAGAGCGGTGCCTAGTCACACATCAGTGCTACACAAGTGAAAGTAGAAAGTTGGAGAACAACTTTCAATCCTATAATCTGTGAATGGTGTTACAGTGAATGTATAATTCCTTTTTCACTGATATCCCGAATGAACTTGAGGCATGGAACAGTCATCCTGTCAACGTTCATTCACTTTCTTGATCTCAGAGTAGATTGAACGAGATATGTATGACATCAATATCACATATTGATTCACACATGCGTGTGCACGCCTATCTCAATCCTACTCATCAAGTGGCCATGGATATCAAACTCCCTCAGGAGGGACAAATCCCATATCTATCACTCACCCCTCAAAAGCCCCATGTGTCAAAGCCACCCAATCATCACCTTTATAACAACCCATGTTTCAGGACTGCGTTTGATGATGTCAAAGTGTGCCCAATGACATGTGTTGAGTGTAGTGATTTCAGGTCAAAGAATCACACTCACCACCATCACTGTGAGTACTGACTGTGACTACCATGTCATGGTTCCATGTGTCAAACTCATGGTGGGTCTATCTGATACCTTGTTCTCTAACAAGTACCTATGTGTTTGGTTTGATATCTCTATATCATGACTAATGAGATTCTGTCATCAACCAACACCACAATCTAGTCTTGTGTGTCATTGTTTTCTATCTACCTTCCACAATGACATCCGACTAGGGACAAAACAAGAATGTACAAACTCTTAGCATCCGTATGATCTCATCGTTCAGGTCATGAACCTGAAGGCATACGTCATTGAGTACTGTCATTCTGTAGACATTCAATCTGTTCTATCACTATCTCATATGACTGAACCAGAAAGAATTGGAATCTTGCCTTTATGGTTTATCAAATCAATCTTGATGTATCCCACCAATCATCCCATGATTGTCTCTCAGGGCATACATACCAACAGACTCCCACTTGCACTGCGAGCCAATCACCATTGAATCATATTCATAGTGATCTTCAAACATGTCCCACATGTTATTGTGCTCTAGTGTCAACATAGTGAGTAATGGAAACACCTTGCCAAAGTCAGTATAAATTGCATGTCTCACATCTCTTTGCTGTACGTCATACGTATGAGATGGAGTTGCCATTATATGTTGTCTAGTATTCCTTTGCTAACCTTTAGCTACATTGTATGATCAAGGATTCCATACTTGTCATCAATGAGCGGAATATAAGTTCATCTCATGAACTTCCAGATCCATATAATATCCACTATTGTTCTCTAACGCATAGATACTCGACATTTCCTTTTAAATGGTTTTATTGGAACACTTCCAATCATCAACAAACCTTCACTTTTATATATCCTATATATATTTTGCTATTAATTTTCTGTCCTTTCGGAAGTTCGCATCAATGTAACTCTTTACATTGAACTCTTCCTTATCTCCATAGAACTAGTACTTCCCAAGTACTTATCAAGTTCTCATGGTATTCCAGTAACCCTTACTGGAAGTAGACAGACATCCACTCGTCATGTCCCACATACGAGTTATCAGGATGAGCACATCATATTGTCATGTCATACATACAAAATGATGAATGCATTTTATTCTTGCCATGTCTATACATGCAAGATAATGGGATGATTACATACATGATAGATCCTTATCTATTCTTAGTGTTCCCATTCTTCATAAGAATTGGACACTTGGCCTTGGGATACTAACTCCATGTAACATGGACAAGTTTTCTCCCACTAAATCTGTGCATACTGAACACTTCAGTACAGATTTCCAATGTATGCTCTCTCTTTTCAGGTCAAGAGGTTTTTCGAGAACTATCTCTATAGATCTCTATTCCTATCACATAGGAAACATTTCTATCTTCCTTAAAGATAATTTCCACTTTTGGATTTCCATTCTAGAACATTTCCATTTCACATCAACATGTGGAATGTGAATACACTCCCACTAAATCAGAGATCCCTTCTTTATCTTTGACATATCAGTCAAACCCTTTGACTATATCATCAAAGTAAAGATCCAATTCTGAGTTGCTTGTACTCAATCAATCACATTGATTAGTCCATTGTAACTTATATACTTCATTTGCATTAGTGGATTCATAAACCTTATAGGTTGTGTCACGTACACATCCTTGTTTTATTCCTCATTGGAATGCGGTTTTAGTATCCATATGCCAAATGTCTCAGTCATTAAGTTGCAATCAACAAGCATCATCCTTCTCAAATGTTATCCATGTGTCTTAACACTTAAGACTCATTTGCACTTATGGATTTCATCCAATGAGTGCTACCATCAAGATCATACCTTATGGTTTACATGGATGTCATTTAGGATGTAATGGTCATAAACCATAACTCAAGATTTGGTTCCTCATATTCATCTAGATAGTTGACTCATCACATGAACAACTCATCACATAGATAATTGAGGTGTATCTGTTAAGGATATAAGAACTCACAACCCTTGTGATTCTTAATTTCCTTTATTAGTGTGGGGTATTCTTTTATTAAGAAGAATTCAGTTATTCGATAATCATTATCTAACTCCTTAGAGTATGATTACTTCTTGATTTAGACATCACCATGCCTTAATCATGAGTTCACTATGATACATTATCATAATCACTCGTAAGGATCTCAAACATTTGGTCCAAGTATTTCATTCATTGATCTCATCAAGAATTAACACTTTACCAAATTTGCACTTCATCTATGATAATCTTGAACACTTCAAGATATTCATATTGGTATTTCACTAAATACCATTTGAAGTATTAGCACTTACTCCAATAGGTATGTAAATACATCACATGTATTATACCTAATTGGATGATCATTCTCCCACTACCATTAGTGAAGATTGATTAATCATGTACAAGAGATTCATGTCTCTTACTGGTTCTCTAACCAAAAGAGTCTAGATTTATCCATCATATGGAAACCAGAAATGAATTTCTCATGATTGATGCTAATTTGATTGTTTGAGTTATCAATAACTTTAGGTATCATTTTATCTTATGCATACCATGTATCACAATATAAACATGGAATTTCCACAAAGATCATATCTTTAAGATTGAAACATCAACTTTATTAATTGCCATCATTGTCATACAATATGCAAAAATAAAGTGTTTCTATCTATTGGCAATATATGAAATAGAAGTTCTCAACTCTATTTCGTGCCCTTTAGGCTGAAATAAACTGAAAGATACTCCTATCTATGGCAGCAACACTTGCTCCAATGATGGGTACTTCTTTCTTGGTCCTTTCACAAAGTCCATCACTTATTTGTGGATATTTCATATCGTATATGACATATCCATATCTTGGTATCATATGCCTCAGATAAATAAGTGGTTTATTTCATGATACCTTAGGTGGAGATTTCCATCCCCTCCTGCATATTCTTTTGTTCTTCCAGATAGAGAGGTCAATCCCTCATAAACCCTTTCCCCATGTGCCTTGAGGCTGAAGACGGCTTGGATTGCTGGCTAGCATCAGAACACTTCTTTGCTTTGCCCTTATCATTGCCCTTAAGAATTACCTTTTCTTTGATCACATCAAAGATTATGGTTCATCTTTGCCTCTACTGTTCTCAACATGTCCAACAACTCTGTCAACGCATGTCAAAGTTGTTCATGTTGTAGCTTATCATGAATTGTATGATTCTCGCAACATTTGCAGTATCATACCAATAGCCAACTCTTGGCTCAGATGGAATCTTTCTTAGTCAGGTCTTTCCACATACCCAATCACATTGAGTGTGTGAATACCTTACTGGATCTCCTTCTGTCATGACATACTAGGACAGTGTCTTGGAGACATCATATGTCTCATGTTGTCTCTGCAACTCATAGTTCAGGGAACACAACATCAAGCACTCCTCATCAATGTCATCCTCGGTATGCTTCCATAAGCATACTTTCAGCCATTGGTGTGGTGGGATCGAGTTCATCTGGTTCTGGTATAACTAGGACTTAGAGCTTTCGCTCTGTGAGAACACTTCTCATCATCCTAACCAGTCGTGGAATTATTCCCATTTAATTTGTTGGTCTCAAAGACCGATCGCAAATAAAGTGATTATTGTTGATTAACCATTGATTTTAACAAAAGGAAATATATGCAATTTTAGTCCAAAACTCTTTTGACTTTTTTGATTGATTTGAAAAGTTGATGATAAAATTAGGCCTTTAATTAATTATCACTCCCACTATTTTTGTTCAAATTGATAGCCCTCACCATCAATTCGGAAGATTGCAGCGTACAACCTTCTAGTGGGCAAGATCCTGAAATCCTCTAAGTCATGGACCAGCTAGGGCTGTCACCCACAACATAGATCTCTCAGGTAGGCAACTTTTGCCAATTGCATCATATGCAACTCTTGATAAGATGTCATATGCAACTCCTTGCCATGATCATCTCCATGCCTCAAGGTGCTAGATCCTATCTAGGTCACCTTGTTAAGTCCGACCCAAAGCAAACACAATGAACATGCACCCTGCTAGGGAAGACCCACACATTCATCCTTCACGCTTCCATGAGATAGACGGTGCACCACGCTAGGGCGTGCCCACACTTGGTCGATCAAGCTTTTCACGTGTGTCACATTTGGAAGGCATCTAAAACTTAATATTTTAATGAGGGATTTGGTTTTTATATACATATACATATCCAATCACCACAATACATAGTACGTATCATATACATGCTATATCCCACAGAAAACATGCACAAACGATAAAAAGTGATGATTATGGCCATCCTAATGTGATTCCTCGAGCCAAGAGGAATCACGGTCATCTAGGTCAACATCACATGCAACCTGTACAAGATGAACATCTGTGCCTTTCCATCTGAGTTGATCAACTCATCACATGAATGATCTGTACTCTCCAGCCGATCGTCTGGGTGCCACCAGCCGACTGGTTGGTTCCTCCAACCGATCGGTTCGTCTGGACATCGTGCATCTCGTCATGTCTGCCACCCGGTCGTCTCGCTCCTCGATCGGTCATCAACCGATCGGTTCACTCCTTGAACCGACCGTCAGGAACATCAACCGATCGGTTCACACCTTGAACCGATCGTTTCAGCTTTCGTCATATGTCTGCCGGTCTTCGACATAATAGGAAATAAAATCTATCCTATTTAACATTGCTTAAAAGGGAAACCCCAAGTTACATTCGGGGGGAGCAAAGGTAGGAAAGAATCTCAAATTATTTCGAGTTACATCAAGAATAAGAGAGGGAAGATCGGTGCGCAGACCGAGATGCAAGCAACCACAAACAACCACACACAGATAGGGGTTTATAGGCCATAATCATGCTACACACATCCACCACAAAACTCGTTTAAGGGCGACGCATATCGAGTGCATTAATAGTACATATCATATATGTAATTTGGGATTTGTGGATTTAGGATTGGACATGTATAAAGCCGATATTATTCGCATCGTATGCAATAAATAAAGGCGACAAACCAAAATCGATCATATCGATATTCCTAAAATATAGAGCAGTTGACGTGGCTCTGATACCACTGTTGGGTTTTAGGGGAGGCAGAGAAGGCAGCGGGAACAAAAAAAAATTCTCCCCTAAACCCAGAACAAGGAAACGCGTCAATGTCTATATATTAGGAAAGGATGGTTTGTGGAATCATACCTTGTCCCAAGGCTTTCTCGGCGACAATACCTCGCGCCTTGCATGGTCTTCAACTCCGGTCTTGGACGGCGTCTGTGCAGCTCCTGGTCGCACTGGGACTGACTCCTCCTCTTACCGGACTGTCAGATGACAGTTGTCCTCCTGAGCGACAGTGTCCTCCCGCCTCTATAGTAGTCCACACGGACCACCTGGAACTCCACACTCCTTGTCCCACAAGGAAGTGGAAGGAGTCGCACCCTCCTGTTGACGTACTAGTCGCCAACGCACTCTCCTGCCTCTAGTTGCAACTGTAGTTGTCCTTCCCTTGCTGCACCTCCCTTTTTCGGGAAGCACTTGCTCAGGCTCTCTCTTGGTTACCAAAACCAGAGAGAACGACAACTTTGCAGAGCAACTGATTGCACTGAGTTGTACTTTGAGAAGCCCCCAATACCCCTATATATATAGGAGGGTCATGGGATAGGGTTCTTTGTCCCCAGCAATATGGGACTAAAAGCAGGAGTAGAAGGGTTCGAGATTTTCCACAAAAGCAACCAACTCGCAACCTGAACCGATCAGTTCACAAGTGAACCGGTCGGTTGGGGACCTGAACCGGTTGGTTGACACCTCAACCGATCGGTTGGGACCCATGAGCCGATCGGTTCACTTCTGAACCGGTCGGTTCGTGGTCCTGGTCGGTTCCCGATTGACTTTCCTTCTTTTGTTTCTAATTGGTATCGAATACCAATCCTATTCCCAATCAAATTGGACAATTGAAACGAAAGGAAAATTCTCACCGACCTGACTTTCCCAACTTGTTCGGTTGCATCAGTTGAAGCGATCGGTTCAACACTTAAACCGCTCGTTTCACTCTGGACCTGAGCCGATCGGTTCAATACTTGAGCTGACCGGTTCAACAACCTCAGCCGACCGGTTCAACACTTGAACCGATCAGTTGGGAGTGTAGGTTGTGCAGAATCAGTCAATTGCGATTTCAATCAATTTGATACTCCAATCAACATGTCCAACACCTTGAACAGTATGATATTGAGCTATCAATCAATTGAGTGTTTAATTGAACTACTAAACTCCTTTAGTAATCAATCTAAACATTGCTTGTGGACAAAACTCCTCTTCTAGGTTAAATCCTATGTGTGTGACCCTACAGGTCCATTTCACGTTGGCAGTGAAAGTCCATAACACTTATGACTTCACAAGCAAAGAGCGGTGCCTAGTCACACATCAGTGCTACCCAAGTGAAAGTAGAAAGTTGGAGAACAACTTTCAATCCTACAATCCGTGAATGGTGTTACAGTGATTGTATAATACCTTTGTCACTGATATCCCGAATGAACTCGAGGCATGGAACAGTCATCCTGTCAACGTTCATTCACTTTCTTGATCTCAGAGTAGATTGAACGAGATATGTATGAAATCAATATCACATACTGATTCACACATGTGTGTGCACACCTATCTCAATCCTACTCATCAAGTGGCCATGGATATTAAACTCCCTCAGGAGGGACAAATCCCATATCTATCACTCACCCCTCAAAAGCCCCATGTGTCAAAGCCACCCAATCATCACCTTTATAACAACCCATGTTTCAGGACTGCGTTTGATGATGTCAAAGTGTGCCCAACGACATGGGTTGAGTGTAGTGATTTCAGGTCGAAGAATCACACTCACCACCATCACTGTGAGTACTGACTGTGACTACCATGTCATGGTTCCATGTGTCAAACTCACAGTGGGTCTGTCTGGTACCTTGTTCTCTAACAAGTACCTATGTGTTTGGTTTGATATCTCTATATCATGACTAATGAGATTCTATCATCAACCAACACCACAATCTAGTCTTGTGTGTCATTGTTGTCTATCTACCTTCCACAACGACATCCGACTAGGGACAAAACAAGAATGTACAAACTCTTAGCATCTGTATGATCTCATCGTTCAGGTCATGAACCTGAAGGCATACATCATTGAGTACTATCATTCTCTAGACATTCAATATGTTCTATCACTATCTCATATGACTGAACCAGAAAGAATTGGAAGCTTGCCTTTATGGTTTATCAAATCAATCTTGATGTATCCCACCAATCATCCCATGATTGGCTCTCAGGGCATACATACCAACATTAGGGGCGTAGCGCGGTTTACTTTTGTGCAAAAACATGACAAAATTGAGAGGAAAGAAAGTTTAGAGGGCAATTTTGATAAGGAAATAAATGCTATAAATAGCCATAAAATGAGTGTTATCAACTCCCCCAAACTTAGCATTTTGATTGTCCTCAATCAAACTATACCTATTTTAAAGTTTCGTTTGCGATACTACTTCATGACCCAACACTGTCCTCGGACAAGGGGTTTAAGCATGTTTTTCGAGACATTCATTGGGAAAATTACATCTACTCACGAGCAACGGGCTTTATTATTTTTCATTTCCTTATTTACGCAAAAATTTTCTCTTCAGCTTCGGCAAGACTTTGGTGCATGGTTTCGAAGTTAGATTTTACACCAAAAAGCTTTTGGGAGAAAGAAGTTGGGTTTTTGGGAAGGCTAAAGGCTTTTTGGGTTTTTCCTATTTCCCATTGGTCCATACATGTACGGGTCCATTAGCGGGCAAGTGGTCCCTGCGGTCCAATCCAGTTGGCTTTAGAATAGTGATTTTACATCCTACGTACAACTTCCCCAGATCTACCATGCCTAAAGATGGGTACTTTTGGAAGAACATGTGTTTTTTTCATTAGGCACAACTCTCATGCTTTTATTCAATCTCATAAGGATTTTCTCTCTTTTTTTTGGGATTTTGGCAGGTAGGGGGGGGGAAAGAGTTTTGCTGTTCGGGTAGCTTTTTCCTTCATATGCACATCTCTTAGTTGTTGCGAGATTATTTTTTTTTTCAAAATTGGCGTAGAAAAGTCATATCCTTTTTGTCGTTTGAGACTGCGTTTTCAGAATGATCATAACAAAAGTGTGCACCACCTTAGACACAAAGATAACAATCTGGAAGAAGTTGTATCTGATATTTACTATTGAGTATATTTGTACAATGATTGAGAAGTAAGCAATTGCATATGCACTGTTTTGTATATTGTACGTATAATGTACACATGATATGTTTAAAGAGAAGAAGAAAGGTGAAAATTTATACCTCCCTCACTGATATATAGTACCCCCCAAACTTACCCCACACTCTGTCCTAGAGTTGTGAGAAAGATAAGGTGAGGTAGTGATAAGTCAGTGAGGGTTAGCTAGTGAGCGCGCCTCCTTCAGATATAAGCTCCCACACATATTCTCTGCATTTTTTGTGGTAGTCGATGTGGAGGAGCTTGTCAGGCGTTTGTTGTAACGTCACCGAGCTAGAGATCCATTCCAGCATGTATATGCTATAATCGTTTGATTGTGGAACTTGTTGTGGATTGTTGTGGCAGAATTGAAGCTCGTGCCATGCATTCGCTGTGAATTTTCCAGAATGGCTGAATCAGCGTTGCCACCTCGGTGTAGTATTTTCTTACTAAGAGCTCGAGGGGTGTCAACGCGGTTGATGTACACTGCACCGGATGATCTTTATTGCTGTCTGAACTGTTGTAGAAGATCGCTGCTCGTGGGCGAGTGTACACTGTCAGGAGCATCCAATGATTATAGTGCAGGATCAGAAAGAAGATGATATGCGGCATGATGCTTTGTATCTTTACTAGAAATGAATGTTTCCCTCTTGACTCGTCAGATAGGCAGATATCGTTGAATAGCATAGGATGGGCGATGTATGCATGCTCAAACTTTCTCTGTAGTACTTGGATGTAGGCTGTCGTCACTGACATTGCCAGACATCCTTCTGCCTTTATCACATCCTAAAGATCATCCACTGGGACAATGACATCTTCTGCCTCATAGATGATGTCTGTGGGGGTAGAATCATCCAACTTCTACAAAATTTTGTTGAGCTATTCCTGGGTTAGTGAAGAACACGCAGAATGATCAAAGTTGCTGACCATTTCTTCTGAAGAATCAGGCGAAGTGGGGTCTTCAACTGTAAGAATATCGCGTAGAATTTCCATCAGCTTGCCTTCCCCATAAACGTCTATGACCATTTCAGCTTCTCCCTTAGGAAGGCTGCTGGGTTGGGAGGATTCATCGTCTTGATCACAGTCCATCAGCTTCTCTGGGATGTCTGCATCTTAGAAATAGTGCTCATCCTTGATCAGCAGCAGAGCATAAGTGCTTCTGAACTGATAGAAATTTTGGCCCTTGAGCTGCCTTAGGTATCTGAAGATGTGTAGCATCTCAATGGCACACATGACTACAAAGGCGTTGTTTCCACTTCCCTCTTCTTCTTGAATGGGGAAGTCACTGAGTGTAAAGAAATTCCATACACCGTTGTGGCGTTGGATTCCATACTTGATTGCGCGGTGGAGACACATTGGGAGAAGCCTCAGATATCTATCTTCTGGGCAAATGAAGGTGTTTCCTGAGTGTGGGACCTCCTCGTTGCAGCAGCTGAGGAGCTGGACGTCGTGATTCTGGAGGTCCGCCACGCAAAGGAACCAGTTCCTTTGGTGCTTATAGGGGGCCAGGACCAGGTTGGGGTTGTTCTCTTCAATGTACTCCAGCATGCTGGCCACCTGTGTAGAGTTGTATAACCCCTTTATCAATCTTCTCTCCAAGGCCATGGTGGCATTGTAAATGAGCTGTCGGCTTGTCCTTATGCTCGCGTTCTCGATCACGACACCTTGTAGTACCCTGAAGAGTTTCTTTCTGACGACGGCCAGTGAGCGGAACATGCTCCTCAGTGCTCCCCGTCGTACGAAGAAGTAGCCGTCGCTCCAGATGATGTCTTCTTCATCTGCCTATGATCTCAGGACCTTGTTCAGTAATTTCTGGTCTCTGATCGTCATGTATCCAATGGCTCTTCTGTCAAAGTCTGCCATCTCAAAGGAAGGGATTTCAGATGGCACAGAGAATGCGTCTGCCATCAAACTCCTTCCTCTGGGGGGGTGTCTATTATTAGCAGTATAGATGTCCCCCTTCTCCCTCTGATTCTTTAGAAGAGTCCTCCTCGATGCCGATTGATTTGTCATTGTCTTCAGCTTCGTCGAGGGAGGATGAGGGAGCAACTTCTTTGATGCCGCGGGAACTCTCCTGTCCTGTTGGAGCCCCGTCGCCCCTTCCTTGGGCGTTGTGGAGGGCCCGCTGGAGGAGGAAGGATACAATGTCCCGGAGGAGGATGCTGATGAGGAACGCGGAGAGCCGGAGCCAAGAGGTGATGGAGACCTCCTTGGCTATCTTGAACAAGGGTGGCTGTCTCTCCAGTCCAACCTTTCTTCTATTGCGTCTAGGCATTGGAGTGCCAACTGCATTGTCTTGTTGAGGGCTTCTAGTTGGCTGGGAAGGCCAACTAGGGTCAGTAGTTGATGCTCTTGGTCATTCAACCTCTCCTAGAAAATAATAAACTTGTGGGTGAGGGAAGTAAAAGTAACATAGTGGTTTCCTATTACCTCCCACAAGTAGTCAAATTCTTGACTTAGGATCTGCCCCAGTGATGGAGGGGTTGCAGTTGATCTACCCCTCGTCCTCCTGACGTCCCTCGCGCGAGAAGTTTGGCTCGATGAGTGCACGTCTCCACTCATGTCTGAATCCATGTGGATTTTTCCAGAGGGCATCGCTTCAGAGTGGGGTGTTTGTGCCTTCGTGGCTACCACTGCCTCGTTTTCTTCTGGTGGTGGGGAGGGGTGCAGAGAAGGTGGGTGTTGTTCCACCAATTGGTTGTCGGCGACCTCCTCTGCAACTACCACTGATGATGTTGGCGGCGGCGTGGGCTGCAAAGATCTAAGCTCCGCCTCAAGGAACTCAGTGAACGCACCATTGCTGGCATCCGGTTGTACCACTTCTTCTGCCATTGAAGGCACAATAGAAATTTTAGGAGCTATGGCTATCTCTTCCACGACAGCTTCCCCCCAGACTATTGTCATTGTTTCAGCCCCGATTGTTTCGGCAACCTACATGATCACCATCATTTCCTCAGCGGCTGCGACATATGTTGCGGTGGTGGTTGCGGCTGGCTCAGAAGTGGGGGCAACTACAGTTGCCACCTTGTCTTTCCAGGCATCAAGAGGAATTGGTCTTCCTAATGCGGCTGCCCTCTCCTGTATTCTCGTGGTGGCGGCATAAGCGTCTTCGACCAACATAGCTTCAATCTCCACTGTGGTGAAGACCAGCTTCTCTGCATCATAGCTGGAATAACGTGGGAGCGTCATGAGGGTGTTTGTTCTTGCAAACTTATAGAAGTAGCAGTGCCCCTCCTTCTTGATGATGGTAGCCCTCATTAGGAATTTGAAGTTGATCTTGTCACCACCTCTCATCCTTGAGAGGCTACGCGGCTCCCTGGGGTATCCTAACCCTACCGCAATCAGATTCACCAGTCCGCCCATGTTGTCGTCCTTGGTGGCATCCTTTACTGGATGAAGACGGTTGAGGAGGAATCGCCCCAAGTTGATCGTGCGTCCCTCCATCATGTACCAAATCAGGTGGAGCTCTTCAGTGTAGAGGTTGCTCGACTCGTACTTGCTGAAGAGCAGGCATGCAACGAACTTGTGTATTATTCTCCAGAAACATGAGTGCACTGTCGCCACTTTGCTTCCCGGCTTGAACGTTGACTCGTCGATCAGCTTCCTCTAGAGTGCGACCGGGTTGAACCCAACGCCTTCAGTGATTCTGACACCGTTGTTGAGTAGTTCTTTTTCTGCTTCACTGGAGGAGAAGATCTCATTGAGCAGCTTTTCAGATATGTCGTGCTCAGTGTTATATAGATGTCCTTGCAGTCTGTCCACTCCGCCAAATCTTTTGACTTCTTCTGGTTTATTCTGCACCCGGCGGAGGGACGACATGAACTCCCTTGTGAGTTATATGTAAGAGGCGGAGTGGCTAAAGCAGATTTTCCTCATCCCAACAGCTGCTAGGACATTTTCCAACCTGTCAAAAATGCCTATTTGGCAGAAGGATGACTGGTGGCAGAAGCGGCTTGGCCTGTAGACTTTGGCTTCCAATTATGTGTACTGCTGCCTGTGCTCGTCGTCTCTGGGCATGAACCGGTCTGGTGAGTGATCTAGAGGCTCCGGCTCGGCCACCGTGGTTGAGACTGTTGTTGGGGTTGTTGCTTCTTTCATCCTGGGCCACTTCTCGACCTCAGATGGCCCCGCTGCATCAGGGTTCAGGAGCTTCTTCCCGACTGTGGTGGCTTATACTGTGGCCTCAAGGTTGATCCTCCGGCCTTATTTGTCTACTTGTAAGATAGTTTGCTTGGTGCATGCCATTTCTGTTATCATCAAACAAATGTATAGTAAATAACTAGATTACTAAAATGGGTCATACTACCTGATATCAGGAGGAAGACCAAGGGAGTCACGATGCCCGATACAAGGTAGGTGATGCTTGAAAAATTGGTTAAACTAAACAAATATGGATATAAGCAAGTCGATATCGGGCAAAAGAAAATGCGATGTGCTACCCGATATTGGGTCTGACCGATAGGGTATACTGATATCGAGTCGCTATACTAAACAGACCTCACCTGATACGTGTGCCCGATAAGGGTTCAAGCGCGATACTTGTGTCATGCGACAAGGTTCAAAGCCGGTACAGTTTTAAGGTGGTGAAACGTGCGATAAGAAAAATAAAAGGTCTGCCCGATATGAGTGCTGCCCGATACGATAGAGTATCAGGAGACCCAAGTTAAAGCTCCTTTGTATGACAAAACAGATCCATCATTGTGAACAGTTGTCCTGCTCAATACGATCTCACGAGAAAAGGTGTCGCCCGACATGGGCAAAATGTGAGGCGATACGAGTTAAAACTTTATTAAAAGTGGGTAACATGGGTCTCGCCCGATACCAGGTATCGTTCGGGCTCACGATAGATGTGTGTTGTGCAATACAAAAGAACTAAAATCTTGTGCCCGACACGATAGGCATGTCGGGTAACTCACGTGATACATGTATCAGGTTATATCTTTATCGTTTGAAGGTCGTGACGGGCGACACGGGAGCAGAAGAAAGGTTGGCCAATATGAGAGCTGAAGTGAGAGTAGAATGCGAGATATGGGAGTTGGTGCAAAGTAAATGCCAGTGCCCGACACGGTAATACTGTATTTGCTATATATAGCCATGCCGTGTTGGGGTAAATCAGGTAAAAACAAGGCACGTGTCGTGTAGAGAGACAAATCATTCCCGATGCACAGTCTAATCCGTCACTTCAAGGGTTGATATGGCTTCCTAAGCATGCTTCTTGCTGCGTGCTCACGTGTCGTACAATACGTTGTCCGGCACAAGAATGCCTGCCCGATATGAAGCATGCGCGACATGGGGCTTCCTGTCTGACACAGTTGTGTCATGCTGGCACGTAAGCATTACCCGATACAGATAGAAAAGGAAAGTTTGCTAAAGAAGAAAGGTAGAAAAACATTATTAAGAACATTCTATACAAAATTTTTAAAAAAGAGTAAAATTTAGATCGAAAGTATAGGCAAAAAATAGAGGTAAGAGAGCGTTGATGGGTAAAACATCACTAGCAAGAAAGAAGACTCTCTACCTCAAATAGTATCACCCATCAAAGCTTCACTAAACTGATGGCCCATAAAACAAGAGAGTCTGCGCATGTGGCACATGCACGAACTCGGGCCTTATTACAATGATAATGTTTGTAATGTTTTTCTGAATGAAAGGTAAATAACATCCTATGCTAGGAAAAGTAAAAATTTGGGCTGCCTATCGAAGAGCACTGTAGTTTCTGTCATCAGCTCGATAATCTTCAAACTCTTTTCACTTCGATCCTTCAGCTGTTGCTTCGGCATCTTGTAGTGTTATCTCTGATCTTCTCATGAATTCTTCATTTTCATAGAATCTTTTCAACCTGTGCCCATTGACCTTGAAGATCCCAGCCTTTTCTCCTTGAATTTCCATCATTCCTGATGGATAAATCTTTACCATAGAGAAGGTCCTTGACCATCTTGTTCTGAGCTTCCCAGGGAAAAGACGAATGCTAGAGTTGAAGAGAAGGACTTTGTCACCTTCCCTAATATCCTTGCTTCTTAGGTGGGCATCATGCCACACTTTAGTCCTTTGTTTGTAAATCCATGCATTTTCATAAGCATGTAATCTTAGCTCCTCGATCTCTTACAGCTATAGATACCTCTTTTGCCCTACCTTATCCAGGTCCATGTTTAAAAACTTAATCGCCCATAAGTCTTTGTGTTCAAGCTCCAAGGGTAATGACACGACTTTCCATAGATTAACCTGTAAGGTGTCGTGCCTATGGGCATCTTGTATGTAGTTCTATAGGCCCAGAGAGCATCATCGAGTTTCATGGACCAGTCCTTTCGCGTGCGGCTGATGGTCTTTTCCAAGATTTGCTTGATCTGTCTATTTGATACTTCCACCTTCCCAGAGGTCTGGGGGTGGTAGGGTGTGGCAACCTTATGTTTGACCTAGTACTTCTTCAGTAGCGCCTCAAACTACCTTTCTCCAAAGTGTGATCCTCCTTCGCTTATCACTGTGCGGGGCACTCCAAAGCGTGGAAAAATAGTTTTCTCGAAAAGCTTAATCACAGACTTAGAGTTGCAAGTTTGAGTAGCAACAACCTCTACCCATTTCAACACGTAGTCTATAGCCACAAGAATGTATTGATAACCCCTTGACGAGGGGAAGGGACCCATGTAGTCAATTCCCCTGACATCAAAGATCTCAACTTCAACCCAGTCTAATAAAGGCATTTCATTCATTTTTCTGATATTTCTGATTTATTGGCACTCTTTGCAAACCTTCACATAAGCGACGACGTCCTTGAATAGCAAAGGCCAGTAAAATCCATATTGAAGCACTTTTGCGACAGTTCTGTCTCCACTATGATGCCCTCCATAAGGTGAAGAGTGGCATTCTCTCAAGATTAGTGGGACCTCCTATTCCGGTATACACCTTCTGTACAGACTATCAGAGAACTTCTTGAAAAGAAGAGGGTCATCCCAATAGTAGTTCTTGACATCAGATAAAAGCTTCTTTTTCTAGTTGTACTTGATATCTGGTGGTAGTTGGCCATAGGCCAGGTAGTTAAAAATGTCCGCAAACCATGGCATGGTTGGCTCGTTAGACTGAACCATTAATAGATCTTCATCAGCATAGTTGTCGTTAATAGACAACATGTCTTCTTTGTCGTAGACTATTCTCGAGAGATGGTCTCTGACTACATTTTCTTTTCCGTTATTATCAATTATTTCATGGTTAAACTCTTGCAGGAGAAGGGCCCATCTCAACAGTCTGGGCTTGGTATCCTTCTTTTGCATCAGGTAGCGTATGGCCCCATGGTCGGTATAGACTTTCACTTTTGCTCCTATAAGATATGATCTGAACTTGTCAAATGCAAAAATGATCGCCAACATCTCTTTCTCTGTGGTGGTGTAGTTTACTTGCACCTCATCTAGAGTACGGCTTGCATAATAAATAATATGATGTTTCTTGTCTTTTGTCTGCCCAAGGACAGCCCCCACTGTGTAGTCGCTAGCATCGCACATTAATTTGAAGGGAAGCTCCCAATCTGGAGCTTGGAGGATAGAAGCGGTCACTAGGGTCTCTTTCAGAGTCTAGAAAGCCTTCAAGCAGTCATTAGTAAAGTCAAATTATGCATCCTTCATCAGTAGGTTCGATAGAGGTTTTGATATCTTTGAGAAATCTTTGATAAATCTTCTATAGTAAACCACAAGACCGAGAAAACTTCATACTCCTATCACGGACCTTGGCGAGGGCATCCTAGCAATGGCCTCAACCTTGATTATATCCACTTCAATATCTTTCTTGGAGACCTTATGGCCAATGACTATGCCTTCATGTACCATAAAATGACATTTTTCCCAGTTAAGAACTAAGTTCTTTTCCTCATAGCTATGCAGAACTAACGATAAGTTTTTCAAGCAAGCATCGAAATCCTTTCCATAAATAGAAAAATCATCCATGAAAACTTCTACAATGTCCTCTAGGAAGTCTGAGAACATTGAGATCATGCAACGCTGGAACATCGCAGGAGCATTGCATAGTCTGAACGACATCCTTCTAAAATCATATGTACCATATAAGCAGGTGAAGGTAGTCTTCTCCTAGTCATCCGACAAAATAGGAACTTGATAAAATCCGGAATAACCGTCCAAAAAGCAGAAATACTCATGATGTGCAAGTCTTTCTAACACTTGGTCGATAAAGGGGAGGGGGTAGTGATCTTTCTTGGTGGCTTGATTTACCTTTCGGTAGTCGATACAGATCCTCCATCTGGTAATAGTCTGGACGGCTACCTCATCACCTTTATCCCCCTTTATGACTGTCATGCCTCCTTTCTTGGGCACCACGTGAATCGGGCTTACCCAGTTGCTGTCACTAATCGGGTATATAATTCCCACATCTCTGAACTTGATAACTTATTTCTTTATGACTTATTTCAACATCTGGTTCAACTTCCTCAAGGGTTGAACAAGGGGCCTTGCATATTCTTCAAGATTTATTCAGTGCATACACAAGGGGGGGGGTTGAGTCCCTTAATGTCATCCACTGAATATCCGATAGCTTTTCTGTGGAGCCTTAGCTCTTCAAGGAGTCTTTCTAGATGTTCTTTTGTCATATTGGCATTGACTATGACATGATTTCTTTCCTCAACATCTAGGAACTCATACTTCAGGGCCTCCGGCAGCTGCTTCAGCTCTGGATTAGGTTTTGGTACATTCTCTTCTGTCATGGTCACTTCTAAAGAAGCATACTTCACGGTCTCTATAACCTCTTCATCTTCTTCATCTCGACTCAAGAAGGTGAGGACCTCAGCTACCTCAGGATTGTTGACCTCTGAGTCCTCTTCGTTCAACACCCTCATAAGAGGGTCTACCATTGTTGCATCCTCTTCTACTTCCTCACAGTATTGATTATAGCTGTCTATCAAGTAAGAAGATTCAAGCAGCGATGGTCCTTTCATAGAGTCTCTCACCTTGAAATCTATGTGATCACTCCCTACCCTTAGGGTTATCACACCTTCAGCAACGTCGATAAGTGCTCTTTCGGTCGCCAAGAAAGGACGACCGAATATGATGGGGCACTTAGAATCCTCAACATTGTTGATTATAACAATGTCAGAAGGGATGAAGAACCTCCCTACTCTGATCGGTACATCTTCCACCATTCCTACCGGCCTTTTGAAAGTGTGGTCTGCCAACTCTATCCTCATATTAGTCCTGACCATATCGATCAGTCCTAATCGTTTGGCGAGGCTTAGAGGCATGAGGCTGATACTAGCCCCTAAATCGGCGAGACCCTTTCTTTCAATGTTATCGCCTACCACGAAGGATATGGTGAAGGCCCTAGGATCCTTTTTCTTGGTTGGTTACTCAGATTTTATGAAGGTTGTGGACATGTTGGCTAGGTGTACAGTTTCAATCATCCCTCCTCGTCTTTTCTTCGTGACTAGATCCTTGAAGAATTTAGCATAGGTCAGCATTTCTTCCAAGGCGTCTAGAAAAGGTACCTCCAAATGGAGCTTCTTCACTGATTCCATGAACTTTTCATATCTCTTCTTTAGGTGAGCCTTTACAAGCTTGTATGGAAAAGGTAATCTTGGCGAGTACTATCTTCTTCTGGTGAAAAATTCCTCTTCAGGCCCTGACTCCTTAATTGGTGGGTGTTGGCTTTCTCCTCTAACCGAACCTTCTGCAACCTTCTCAGACTCAGGTTCTTCGGTTCTTGTCTCCTCCTAGCGCTCTATTGTCTATCCCGATCTGAGGGTTGCCATCTTAGCAGACTCTGTGCTAGAAGGGATCTTCCCCGAAGGGTTCTTTACAAGCTCAACCAACTAAGCAAGTTGTTCGTCTAGCTATTGTTGGTACATTTGCATGTCTGCCATTTGGGCTTGCATAGAATTCAAAACGCCAGAGTTGGATAATGCACTTTGCACAAGTTGATTGTTTACTATGTCTTGTCTTTTGATGAAGTCAAAAAGTTGCCCCATTAAGTCTGGTTGGCCACTACTCTTGGTATGACTTTATCCTTGCTCTTGCCCTTGCCCTTGGCTTTGGCTTGTGTTAGCAGCTTGACGTGGTTGATACATGACCTGACCTTGATAATTGGTTTTCTTTGTCTGGAATGTGTTGGTCTTAGCGTACTGTCCCTGCCCATTTCTCTTCTCAAAGACAGATAGTGGCTTGGGTGGGTTTTGGTACATTCTCTTCTGTCATGGTCACTTCTAAAGAAGCATACTTCACGGTCTCTATAACCTCTTCATCTTCTTCATCTCGACTCAAGAAGGTGAGGACCTCAGCTACCTCAGGATTGTTGACCTCTGAGTCCTCTTCGTTCAACACCCTCATAAGAGGGTCTACCATTGTTGCATCCTCTTCTACTTCCTCACAGTATTGATTATAGCTGTCTATGAAGTAAGAAGATTCAAGCAGCAATGGTCCTTTCATAGAGTCTCTCACCTTGAAATCTATGTGATCACTCCCTACCCTTAGGGTTATCACACCTTCAGCAACGTCGATAAGTTCTCTTTCGGTCGCCAAGAAAGGACGACCGAATATGATGGGGCACTTAGAATCCTCAACATTGTTGATTATAACAATGTCAGAAGGGATGAAGAACCTCCCTACTCTGATCGGTACATCTTCCACCATTCCTACCGGCCTTTTGAAAGTGTGGTCTGCCAACTCTATCCTCATATTAGTCCTGACCATATCGATCAGTCCTAATCGTTTGGCGAGGCTTAGAGGCATGAGGCTGATACTAGCCCCTAAATCGGCGAGACCCTTTCTTTCAATGTTATCGCCTACCACGAAGGGTATGGTGAAGGCCCTAGGATCCTTTTTCTTGGTTGGTTACTCAGATTTTATGAAGGTTGTGGACATGTTGGCTAGGTGTACAGTTTAAATCATCCCTCCTCGTCTTTTCTTCGTGACTAGATCCTTGAAGAATTTAGCATAGGTCAGCATTTCTTCCAAGGTGTCTAGAAAAGGTACCTCCAAATGGAGCTTCTTCACTGATTCCATGAACTTTTCATATCTCTTCTTTAGGTGAGCCTTTACAAGCTTGTATGGAAAAGGTAATCTTGGCGAGTACTATCTTCTTCTGGTGAAAAATTCCTCTTCAGGCCCTGACTCCTTAATTGGTGGGTGTTGGCTTTCTCCTCTAACCGAACCTTCTGCAACCTTCTCAGACTCAGGTTCTTCGGTTCTTGTCTCCTCCTAGCGCTCTATTGTCTATCCCGATCTGAGGGTTGCCATCTTAGCAGACTCTGTGCTAGAAGGGATCTTCCCCGAAGGGTTCTTTACAAGCTCAACCAACTAAGCAAGTTGTTCGTCTAGCTATTGTTGGTACATTTGCATGTCTGCCATTTGGGCTTGCATAGAATTCAAAACGCCAGAGTTGGATAATGCACTTTGCACAAGTTGATTGTTTACTATGTCTTGTCTTTTGATGAAGTCAAAAAGTTGCCCCATTAAGTCTGGTTGGCCACTACTCTTGGTATGACTTTATCCTTGCTCTTGCCCTTGCCCTTGGCTTTGGCTTGTGTTAGCAGCTTGACGTGGTTGATACATGACCTGACCTTGATAATTGGTTTTCTTTGTCTGGAATGTGTTGGTCTTAGCGTACTGTCCCTGCCCATTTCTCTTCTCAAAGACAGATAGTGGCTTGGGTGGGTTTCTCAACTGATGTGATGTAACGCCCGGGCCCACTGCCCAAGGCTCTAGGAAGGTTTCAGGAATGACGACTGGACCCACAGACCACTACTAGCCTTAACTGCACACTTTATCCACACTCATGTGCAAGCTGGGGTCAACTTCCCGACTAGTCACCCATCCTAGTACTACTCCAAGCTGAGCACGCTTAACTATGGAGTTCTTTAGTGATGGGCTCTCATAAAAGGAGGTGCACCTTGGTGATATGGGTAGTCCAATCATTCCCTTTAAGATCAACTTATCCGAGGCCTCAAATCTTGGGATGTTACAATCTCCCCCACTTAGAATCTTGACATCCTCACCAAGTTTCAACTATATGGCCTCATAATCTGACCCCATTTCAGTGCAGACCCACAATGGCCCATGGACACCCAGCTCCCGATCATAGAATACCAGCGCAAGGGTGGCTACGTCAACCATGGACAACCCTTTCCTACATGCCTGGACCACACGGCTCAAGACTAGCATGCCATGTCCATGTGAGCCCCACTTACTGGAGGGGTTTTGGCTCTGATACCATTTGTAACGCCCGAGCCCACTACCCAAGGCTCTAGCAAGGTTTCATGAATGACGACTGGCCCCACAGACCACCACTATCCTTAACTGCACACTTTATCCACACTCATGCGCAAGCCGGAGTCAACTTCCCGACTGGTCACCCATCCTAGTACTACTCCAAGCTGAGCACGCTTAACTATGGAGTTCTTTAGTGATGGGCTCCCAGAAAAGGAGGTACACCTTGGTGATATGGGTAGTCCAATCATTCCCTTTAAGATCAACTTATCCGAGGCCTCAAATCCTGGGATGTTACATGCGAGCTCTCTATGACATCCTTATTTCCATAACTGAAGCCCAGATGGTCTGGCCTCTTGAAGTTGATGTAAGATACATTTGCTACTTCATCATCCTCAGAATCACTTTCACTTGACCCTTCAGGTCAAGTATACGTGCAGTTATCTACCCCATGGCCTCCTTCACCACAGGTGACACATTTCATTACCTACTCTATCTACTTCTTACCTTTTCCTCCTAACTACTTTAGTTGTCTGACATCCGTAGCTATCTTCTGTATTTGGGATGTAATCACCTCCAGAGCCTTAGAATCAATTGATGGCCCTTCATTGGTGGCTTTTTTCACATAACCTCTGTCATTCCTATCATATTCGGTCCCGGCTTGAAGCTCGGCAATGTTATCAATGATCTTTTTAGATCTACTATGCTTCTTCCCAAGAAAGTCGCTTCCTGCAGCTGCGTTTAGAGATACTCTCTCTTCAGGAGTTAGGCCATTGTAGAACGTTGTTATCAGAAAACCTTTCTTGTAATTGTGGTGAGGGAAATCCCTCTGATACTCCTGGTATCTCTCCCAGGCCTCATGCAGATTCTCTCCTGGTTTTTGCGTAAAAGATGTGATCTTTTGCCTTCTCCTGACAGTCTTTTCAATAGGGTAGAACATGTTTACGAAAGATTTTGCTAAGGCATTCCATCCATTCAGGGATTGATGTGATAGTCCAAGGTACCATGACAGTGCCTTGTCCTCCAAAGAGAAAATGAAACCTTTGTTGTAGATCACTTCTTACGGTACCCTCCTCATTTTGATGGTGTCACAAATATTTTTGAAAGCATCGAGATGATGATAAGGAGTGTCATTCTTGGAGCTCCCTAGAAAGCTCTTATTCTGGATCATAGAAATCACGACGGGTTTTAGCTCGAAGTTTGCAGCAACGAACCTCGAGATTACCAATGGGCATCTAGAGTTGTTGGATTTCGTGGCCACCAACTCTCGAAGAGTCTTTTCTTCTTCTTCGGAATCTTCACTACCGCTGTCTCTATGGTTTCTCTCTTGATTGTGATGGTTCCTTCTATGTCTGCGGTAGTGGCGATGTCCTCCATGGTGGTGATCATCCTCAGGTTGTTCTTGTTCTTGATAAAGATGATCATCATTGTAACGGTCATGTCTATCTTCATCGCTTCTAGGAGGAGGTGGGTGTGGTCCAACTCTCGCATTCTGCTCGTCTGTGGAAAGGGGCGGCTCCACTCGAGGTGGCATGATGAATGAAGTTGAATTTGAACAAAATGCTTCTCCCAGGTACCTGAACAGAATGTAAGATCAAGTTAGAAAACTAGGCTTGATAAAGCGAACTATTCTGTGTAGATTTAAGTTAGAAGACTTAAAGTAGTAGTGTTGTCAAGCTTATTACTAAGCTTGAGGCATGGGAATATAGTAAGTGGACTCGGGTTCTTTAACAGTACCATTTTGCCTCGTCCCCGGAAATAGTACCAAAAAGTTGACTAGCTTAAATCACGCATCTAAAAGGAGCAGATTAAAGTAGTTGGACTTTTAAAGAGATAACCCGACTTACAGGCCCCCGCAACGATAACGGGGTCCGATGTAGCGATCGGGGTCAAATACAGGGATGAGGTTGGTAGTGCCAAGAATGCGGAATCAACACTTCTATACTCCGGTAGAAAAAGAGGATTAAAAGGTGTTCCCCAAGGAATGACAAACTGAAGGAAAAAACAAAAGGTCAAAAGAAAAGAAAAGAAAAGAAACTATAATGAGAATATGGAAAATTTAGACCGGGGTTCACTTAACTAAAACCATGTGCAGCAGCACAGAATAGGAAAAAAACCAGAAGATACTGTGGATACAACAGTGGTTTTGGCGTGGATAACAGAGGAAGGTTAGGCGGGCTGGGTCTCTGGTGGAGAGGAAATAGAGTTACCATTAGATCTTACTCGGATCATCACATCTGTGCGGATTATGAGGCGGACAGACGGGAGGACAGTTTCTGTTTCGTGGGTGTATATGGGTGGCCGGCAGTACCTGAAAGACACTGTACCTGGACCCTCATGGGGAACATATGTAGGGACTCTAATCTTCCTATCTTATTGGGAGGGGACTTCAACGAAATAACGTCACAGGAGGAAAAGCAAGGAGGCCAACCCAGGAGCGAATGGCAGATGAGGAATTTCAGAGATGCTATTGATACGTGTCAGTTGGCTGATTTAGGAAGTACTGGTTGCAAATTCACTTGGAAACGAGGGCTCCATGCAGAGAACATTATTCTTGAGAGACTGGATCGTTACCTGGCCGACAGACGTTGGTGTGACATATATGGGGTGAGAAAAGTTAAAAACTTTCCGATTCATAATTCTGATCATGGGCAGATTCTTCTATGGGCTGAAAAAAGTCAACACCGCAATGGGAAAAGTAAGCGATTCAGGTTTGAGAACCTTTGGCTCTCGTCCCCCGATTGTAAGAAGGTGGTGGAGCAAGCGTGGGACGAGAAAGAGGGACAAGGACTTTTACAGCAAACTAAGCAGTGTGCTGAAAAGTTAAGCAGTTGGGCGGCTAGTAATTTCGGGAACATCAAGAAAAAAATCCAGAGGGCAGAACAGGATCTCATAAAGGCACAGAATAGGCCACCGTCTTCCGATATGATTCAGGAGTGTGCACAGTTGGCCAATTCTCTTCAAGAATTGCAGCGACAAGAAGAAAGCTGGTGGTTCGCCAGAGCTAGAACTAATGAGATGAGAGATGGGGATAAAAACACTAAATACTTTCACCATAAAGCGTCATAGAGGAAGCACAGAAACACGATTGAGGGAATCTATAAGGATGATGGGAGCTGGCAAACTGATATTCTTGAGATAGAGGGCGTGATTTCATCTTTTTTCGATACCTTATTTACTACTTCTCATCCGGTGGGAATTGAGGAATTTCTGAATGACATGAATGGTGTGCTTCAGGAAAGTGATATGGCTGCCCTTGACAGAATGCCCACGGAACATGAAATCTGGTTAGCGGTAAACCAAATGCACCCCAATAAGGCGTCGGGACCGGACGGTATGAAGGCTATTTTCTATCAAAAGTTCTGGAACAAAGTGAAAGGAAGTATCACAGCTTTCATCAGAGGGTGGTGGGAAGGGAAACATGATCTCCAGGATATCAATGAAACTGACATTGTCCTTATTCCAAAAACTGCTTCACCAGTGCGCATCTCCGAATATAGACCGATCAGCCTCTGCAATGTCTCATACAAAATAATCTCTAAAGTTATGGTTAATAGGGTGAAGCCGCTGCTGAACACTATGATATCTGAGAACCAGAGTGCTTTTGTGGGTGGAAGAATGATTACTGACAATGCCCTTGTGGCGTATGAAATTTTCCATACCATGAAGAAGAAAAAGAAAGGAAAGAAGGGACTCATGGCACTGAAGCTGGATATGAGCAAGGCTTATGATAGGGTGGAGTGGAAGTTTATGGAGACAGTTATGGAAAAACTTGGGCTGCCCGTAAAATGGAGATCGAAGGTGACCGAGTGCATGACCAGCGTTTCACACAAATTCATCGTCAATGGCAGCAGGAGGGGAGCTACAAGACCGACTCGAGGACTTCACCAAGGTGACCCTATATCTCCCTACTTATTTCTTTTTTGCGCTGAAGCTCTCTCTCTTTCAATTTCTAAAGCAACACAGGATAGCCGCATACATGGAATTCAAGCATGTAGACACGGACCACACGTGTCTCACTTATTCTTTGCAGATGATAGTATCGTCTTCACCAGGGCTACTTCAGTTGAATGCTCCGCTTTAGCTGAAATTTTCAGCCAATACGAGAGGGCATCCGGGCAGAAGATTAATTATGATAAAATGGAAGTATCCTTTAGTGGAAACGTTGATGCAGAGAAAAGGGATTCTATCAAGAATATGTTGGGGGTAAGGGAGGTGGATAAACATGAGAAATACCTTGGGCTCCCCACTATCATAGGAAGGTCAAAGAAAGTTGTGTTTGCTACCGTGAAGGACAGGATCTGGAAGAAGCTGCAAGGATGGAAAGAAAATCTTCTATCTCGACCGGGAAAGGAAGTGCTCATCAAATCCATCATCCAGGCGATCCCGACGTACCTCATGAGCATGTTCAAAATTCCATATGGGATTTTAGATGAGATTCACTCTATGATTGCAAAATTATGGTGGGGATCGAAGGACGGGGAAAGAAAAATTCACTGGATGCCATGGGAAAGGCTATGCAGGCCAAAGGAATGTGGAGGAATGGGATTCAGAGATCTTAAAGCTTTTAATCAGGCGTTGCTGGCTAAACAAGGATGGCACATTGCTTCTTCAAGCACATCTCTGGTTAGTCGGATTATGGGGCAAAAGTACTTCAAGAAATCCACACCTTTACGTACAGGCATAGGAGGAATTCCAAGCTATTCATGGCGGAGCATTTGGGGTGCAATCCAACTTGTTAAACCAGGCTTCCTCTGGAGAGTCGGCTCAGGTAACAATATAGACCTATATGAAGACAGGTGGATACTGCAACTGGGAGGTCCGGTTCAACGTTATCTCATACAAGGCCCAGTGGAGTACAGGATGGTCTCACATTTGATTAGCATGGACACAGGTCAATGGGATACTCATGCTCTCTCAGAGGTTTTCCCTCCACACATCACAAACATGATAGTAAATATTCCCCTTGGGAGACAGGCAGGGGACGATATCCTTTGTTGGGAAGAGGAAAGCAATGGAGAGTATACGGTGAAAAGTGCATATGCCTTTATTAGGACGGGGGCAGAGATCACAGGAGAGGTGGAAGAGGGGGATTGGAAGCGTATTTGGAAGCAAAATTGGCCACCAAAACTGAAACACTTTATATGGCGGGTCATGCAAGATATACTTCCAACACAGCATGCTCTTGCCCGAAAGCACATCATTGAAGATGATACCTGTAGGAGATGTCATTTGCAGCAAGAAGATGCAGCGCATGCTTTGCTAACATGTAGCCATTCTTTACAAGCATGGACGACGGGCAAGTTCT
The DNA here is from genome assembly GCA_963693085.1 of Alisma plantago-aquatica. Lineage (NCBI taxonomy): Eukaryota > Viridiplantae > Streptophyta > Magnoliopsida > Alismatales > Alismataceae > Alisma > Alisma plantago-aquatica. The sequence continues at coordinate 493,297,421 of OY856415.1, forward strand.
CATGGCCGGCTCGAGCACATGGCAGCGCAAGGGAATTTGTTCGAGAGTTGATAAGGGAAGACAACCAGGATAGAATTGATGAAGGAGCAACGCTGATGTGGGTGGCATGGATGGTGAGGAACAAAAGCCTCTTTGATCAGCACCCACCCTACACGCCGGCAATGGCAGCTGGATTCCTATCCATGGTGGCAGATACGAAAGCATATTCTGCGGCGACAACCATTCACAACAATGACAGTCACATGGACACCTAAACTCCCTGGAAACCTCCGAACCGGCAATTTACAAAGCTGAATACAGATGCAAGCTTGAGGAATGACGGGTCGGGAGGCATTGGCGCTGTCCTAAGGGACAATATGGGAAACATCCAAGGGACGTATCAAAGCAGGATAGACCATACATTCTCGGTGCTTAGTGCGGAGGGAATGGCGGTATATTCGGGCATGGTATTTGCCTTGGAAAGAGGTATAACTGACCTCATGGTTGAAACGGATAGCGCCTTACTCGTCCATGCGATTAAGAGGGAAGGATGGGGAAGAGGTTACGTGGATCGTATCATTCAAAACATTATCTGCTTCTCTTTACATTTTCTTTCTCTTAATGTATGCTTTGTAAGAAGGCAAGGTAACGGGGTAGCCCATGCCTTGGCTTCGACTGCCTGTCTGCTTGAAGGCTCACGTAGTCTTACAGAGAACTTTGATGATGACATTGTACAACTTTCTATTAATGACATCAATATATAAGAGCGACAGGCACCCTTTATCAAAAAAAAAACTAAAACATTCCCTTAACCAACATATTATCCCTCTTCCCTGCATGCACATATCAAAATTACGAGCAACCATACAATGCCTCATTCCAATCTCTCTCGAGATGAGGAAAGAACCAGACTTAAAAGAAGTCTCTCTCTCGAGAAGACAGCTCAAAAGACTTACGGGAAAACTTATGGTTTAAAGCACCAGCAATCTAACACTCTCGTGCATTCATGTTGCTCTACGTCACGGATAAAAGTGATATTACTCTCTTGAGATACCGAAGATCAAACATCGCAAGACGATAGCTAAACATACAAGCGAAGCGTTAAAGCAAGCGCATAGAGATAACTTTCATATGGGCAAGGATATACAGACAAGAAATGATAGATATATCGCAACAAGGGAACATCGTAAATAAAAACTATCTCCAACTGGAGTTATAAGAAAGATGATGGTTTTAGGGTTTTAGTAGTTTTTAGGGGTTTTGCGCAATAGCTTCCAAGGAGATAAAACTATTGTCAAGGCCAGGCACGAAGGAAGAAAAATTAGGAATAACAAGCGGAAGCAGAAAACACCCTGCACCCCTTCTCTCAAAGAGGGTACCTCCAACTAAATTCCAACACCCTCTCTCAAGGGTAATGGACATAGGTTGGAGTGGGAAAGCACCCCGAAGCAGCTCCAACCCTGGGTACTCTCGTACTCCCGGGTCAGACCAAGCTCTAGAGTTACAACGTTGTTCTCTCAGAGGAGTTGAAACGGGAAACACATTTCGATAGCTAGTCAAAACATGATCCAAACATACAAGCTAGAACTCAGATGCTATATAAGAAATCATCCAACAAAAGGGAACCAAACACAGAACAATAGGTATTAAACTCCACAGATTCTATAAGCATAGATATTGTGCAAAAGAGGTTCAGTTACAAAGAGTATTAAATGAAAGTAAATGATGAAAAAGTAAGATAGGTATCGACCCCCTTGATGTAGGAGGTTGATATACAGTAGCAGACCCCTAAGGTATCACTAACCCGATACCGGGCAAGATCTCTGCTCGATATGCCTGCATCGGGCGGCTAGCCCTGTCGGGCGATAGGCCATGACGGGCAGGCATATCGGTCAAGGCTCTCTACCCGATACGACCGTGTCGGGGTACCACCCTCTCGGGAAACACACCGTGATGGGTGGTCCGTATCGGGTTCGATATCGTGCTGGGTTAGATATGACTTAGGTTCTCATGTTCCTTGTATCGGGTGTAGGGGGTGAGCCGTCTCGGGCAGGAGCCCATCTAGGAACCCGACACATCGGGTGGCCTTCTTGGTCATGTTGGGCTGCTGCGGCTACCGGGGCGGGTCCTAAGTGAACCACTCTCATCCCTCTCGGACTGGGGTGAACTCACCTAGTATCGCCCAACACACTAACTCTAGGTGCTTTCCAAAGTTAGCTTTTGTGGGGTTCCGACCCGTCCCATCGAATTTCTGTAGCTACTATTTATAGGCAACAACTGGTGGAGGTTGCGGTTCTTGTGGGGCCATGTGTCCTTCATTAAACCTGCTTACGTGGCCTCGGGGATTATCGACACATGCATGTCACCCGACACAGTAGATCGTCGTGTTCCAGGTTGCAAGCGTATCGTGTGACCGTGGTGGTCAGACGCTTCTAATGAGTGGCTCATATCGTGCGACATGCCATAACAGGTTGTCTAGTTGTGGGGGGTAGAGCTCTCTATCGAGTAAGTGGCGTATCGCCCATCAGACCACCCTTCCCGCATGACACGACCGTGTTGGGCTGTAGCCGTATCAAGCGATAGTCACCGACAAGTAAGCGTGCGTGATGTGTGGCCAATAGAAGGGTCGATGCAGGTGCACGTTGTAGATGGGCCGGGATGGGCCTTTTTCATACTTTGGGTATAAAACAAGAAAAATCTATACAAAAGATGGAAAAAGCGTTAGGGGCGTAGCGCGGTTTACTTTTGTGCGAAAACATGACAAAATTGAGAGGAAAGACAATTTAGAGGGCAATTTTGACAAGGAAATAAATGCTATAAATAGCCACAAAATGAGTGTTATCACTAAGCAGAAAGGAAACAATCGTGATGTGAAGATGAGGCAATTACACAAGTTGTAAGTATTCATTTGGTGATTGTCTCAGATTTTGTGTTACTCGAGGACGAGCAAAGTTTAAGTACGGGGTGTTTTGATGAATCCATTTTCACCATGATTTCAGCCGCCATCTTGGGCCCAATTCAACTCAATACATTAGATTTCATCTCCTAAATCTTACAATATGCAATTTTTCTTAATTGGTTGAATCATTAAGCCTTTTGACTAAGGTATGTATTGATTTCATGCAGGTCACGATGATGTTGAATCCTCATCTGGATCCACCTTCATCAACACCCTTCATCTACTTCACCTTCCTATATAACCACCACCACTTGACCCTAGCATTTTTGCCCATGCGGTCTTGGCCCAAGACCGTGCATCTTCTAACACCATCCGATCAAGGATCAACGACCAACTTCGACCTTGATCCTCTCATTTTCCTCACACGAACTCCTTCCCACGGTTTTGCACCCTCAACCCCTCTCACGGTCTCAAGACTGCGTGAGCCCTCACAGTCTCAAGACCGTGAGAGCCCTCATGATCCCAAGACCACAAGGAGCAGTGTCGACCTTCCTCTTCGACCAACCACTGCCGATGACCTCGTCTTCTTCCATCTCGTCACCCACATGCACCGCTCGCCCTGCACTGTAGCGACACCCATCTGCCCTCGTGGGTTTTCTCCAAGTTGGCCATTGTCCCTAGCGGTCTCAAGACCCTGCGACACCTGCTACAGACCGCAAGCATCCTTCCCTATTGGCCTCCACACTTTCCTATCCCAAGACCATGAGACGTGTTCATGACCTCGAAACTGTGAGAACCTTAGAGGTCTCCAAAACTGTGAGGGTGGTGTTTGTTTTACAAACCGCGAGGAGGATAGTCCTCCAAACTGAGAAGGTGAGATTGAGAGAAAACCAAGATCGTGAGGTCAACCATCACTCTCAAAATTGAGAAGTAGATGATCATTCTTCGAAACCAAGAAGGCTACAGACAGTGAGAACATCCCCAGACCATGAAGATGCTAGATCATGAAGAGGTTGCTCATGATCCCAGACCACATGGAGGATGTCGCTGCCTATCCAAACCACAAGGCCAATGATCGATTTCCACAGTCCGCGTGAAGATCCTATCGGTTTCCCAAACCATGAAGGATAGCCAATCATTTTCTAAACCGTGTGAAGAAGACCAGGTGCAAGACCGTAAGGAAGCCTCTCAGTTTCCCAAATTGGGAGAGACTAAACAGTCTCCCAAACTATGAAAATAATAACAGGAGTCCAAACTGTATAAGACTCCACCAATGCCTATAAATAGGACTGAAACAGTCCTCACTTGGGCATCGGATCTGGGATGCTGCTAGGCTGCTCCTTTGCGAGCTCGACCCCTGCTCCCTCCGATCTACAACAAAAAATCCATCACCAGGCCACACCTAGCGTGCTCGACCCCTGGGAAAGCTCCTCTACCTCTGTTTTTTCTCATCCTCCACTCGACCACCAGGTTGTGCCTAAGAAGCACTCAACCCCTGGTGGATGACGATCTCCATAGCTAAGCTGAGCGACAGGCTTGTACATCTGGCCATCATCCACTCCACCTACATATCCACAACCTACTCCTCCTGCTATGAGCATGGAGGTCGAGATGAGAAGGAAGGTGGAGAGAGAAGGTCTGCCCCATCTGCCGTGGTGTCCCTTGCTCCTCATTCAGATTTGCTCTGACATAGCGTAGAAGATTGTATCTTCACCAAGCTGCGACCATCTTCTGCATCATGCTCATGGCGGAATCTTCCCTTTCTCTTGTTCTTTTTGTTCCTCACCTCATGAGCAAGTAGTTCCATTTCGCTGGGGTGTGGGGACTAGCCTGCTGCTCACGCTTATATGTCCTTTTGTTAAACATTCCATGACATATATATAACTTTTCATTTCGTTGTTAATTGTCGATGTGTGTTTGCATATTGATCACCTGCTTGCATTTATCTTATTCTTTCCTATGTTGCGAGAACTTCAATATGTAGGATTCAAATGTCGATTAATGTAGTTGACTCCCTGATGAGAAATTGGATGGGATTCCTTGAGGTCATAAGTGTGTGATATGTGAGGGAACGAGCCATCTAGCCCACAATGATGCTTCTGTGTGCCTAAACAACCTAACGGAGGGCCGCAGCTTCAATTGAATATCTATATCTTCAGAGACGTAAGTACGTGATCCGGATGGCGATGAGAAATCTGATTCCTAAGGTGATGCTTATGTGAACCTAAACATCCTAATGGAGGGTTCACAACTGCTCTATTTGGATGGTGAGATCTTGCCTAGATGTTTGTGATTGGATATGTTTGCATGTGTAGTGGTGATGAAACCCGAGACCACCCCAGTGATCCCCATCATTAATCTAGATTCAACTTTAAATCCTACTCTTTACTTTCTTTCAATTAGTTTAATTAACCTCAAATCACCCCTTTGTTCTAAATATTAGTCTTACTTGAGCTAGACTCAACTAGCAATGATTCTTTAAAATGTTGTCCCTTGGGATTCGATCCTTAACTATATTGCGATAAGACCCGTCTGCTTGCGGGTGGTATTATTGCATAAGGTTTTGGTTAAAAACTCTGGGATTTCAACCCTGAGTGAATTTGTTAGTGCGATAATAGACCACGTCAAATAGTTATGTTAAACAATGTAATACTTTATAGATTGAAGATTAGTTGAGTTAATCATTTATATATTTGTAATCATCGTCTTAGTATTTTAATAATCTATCATATCATGTAACTAATTTACATATGTTGCTCATGATTGCAATTAGAATAGTTAATTCTCAATTATATGACTAGTCTTAACCTTATTATATTTAGATTACTATCTTATATTAAGTATTATATTAATTAGACAGTTGGACTAATAAAGTAGATATAGTAACATATTATTTAAGTGATTATCTATGTATAGTGGGTCCACATGTCTACGGGTATGGGTCCAAGTACACCCATTAGTGGACCTGCTTATATGCGGCTCAATGGGTATGATGGTCCATGGTTCTACTAGTCAAAAACTTTAGACCCGTGATGGGTTTTTAAAGGGTTTGAATTTGTGGGTCCATGGGTCTACATGTACCTATTTACAACCATATCTGTTGTAATGACCCTGCTTCCCGGTAACCCCCAATTAAAGGGAGACCAAGAGGTTAGAGGCATTATCCCAAAATAGGATCAGTAGTTTTGCAAATAATAAAAAATAATTAATAAATTCTACAACAAGTAAGCTTTAAAATGAATATTTTTTTTATTTTCTCATACCTTACAAAATATAGGAGCTAAGGAACTTTACCCATATAACATCTATCTATCTAAACTCCTCCAATCTTTATTTAAGCTTTATTCCATCATTGTCACTTTAAAGAAATATCCATTTTCTTGATAAACCTAAAACGCCGACAAACAATACGACGGTCAGTATAACGAATTATACCGGTATGTGGGGGAAACAATAATTGTGCATTTAATTGTAACAACATATTACAAGAAATTATGATGTAACAAAACAAACTTTACACTTTAAACATGACTACTCAATCCTTACATACCCTAGCCTCTGTGTTGTCCCTACAGTGGATATGGATACTACCTCTCATATGGTAGATCTCAACTAACCCCCATGATCCTACCTTATAGGTAGATCAATACATAGGGTCGTGGAGTCGTATGGTCCTACCCAAGGGTAGACCAACACATCGGCTTATGATAACCTGATGATCCTACCTCACGGGTAGACCATGCACTAGGTCATCCGATAACCTGATGATCCTAACTCACGGGTAGACCATGTACTAGGTCATCCTTCTCATCATTAACAAATCTACAGAGGACTAGGATCTGAGCTAGTCATGCACGTATAATTATGGTGATAGCCATAATCACTTTATAGTTGCATGGAATAAAAGTCAATCAAGCAATTATTTCAAAGAAACTGATAAAACCTTGGGAATTGTCATGAAACTAAAGAAATTTAACCATAAGTGTATCCACATACCTATTTTGGAGTCTCAAATATAAGCAAGATATCCAATCCAATCAAGATGTCCAATCAAGCAAGACAAGCAATCGAGCAATCTTGATCCTGAAAATATGTATAACACCTAATTGTTACCATATATACCAAACAACTCTTTATTGACTTGGGATACCTTTCTAGGGTTTCTAAGTCTCATTAGGATGCATTCGGGTTCCTTAGATCAATTTCTCAAACCTTATCCTTTTTAGGTCAACAAACCCTAAAACTGCTTCTTATAAAAACCCTAATTACAAAAATTATCCACATTAAGGATATTTATACTCAAATTAACTTTAGAACATCATATCTCTATCTAATTCATGCATTTTCACAATTAAAACCATTAAAAGTCATAATCACCAAAAGTAGGGGTTTTAGGCCCATTAATGCATATTCATGTACATGGAACCCAAACTTAAGCCAATTATGCATAAAGATCATCTTTTTAGATACAAATCTTAATTTTATTATCAATAGGCTAATATTGGCTTAGATTATCCAAGGAACATTATTAAATTCACTAATCATCAAAATTTAGGGTTTTCCATTAATAACACCATTAAAGGTGACATCTTTAAGAAATTTTTGAACTATAAACCGATTCATGCTTCAATATTATTTTTAATGGATTCCTTGAATTTTTCTGATCAATTTTCATATACAATTTGTCACGATCAGATCTAGAATTAAATAATTATGATTTTCTCAAGGTTAATTACCTTTGGGCCAACCTTTGGCTGCCACGTCAGCCAATTGAGCCTTTTTTTTCTTCTTTTTCATGCGGGTTGGGCCCAAGTAATGCAGGAAATACATTCTTTCCCTTTAGCTTCTTTACTGGAGTCGGGGGCAGATGGGTCTTTTTCCCCTTTCTCTTCTTCTTCCTTGTGATGGTCCTCACGCGTGGAGCAGCTCCCACGGATGGTCAACTCTTCAGTTGACTCTGTCGTTCCCTCACCCTACTCACCAGGTGAAAGTTGTGCATCCTCTTCTTTGCTCCTTTGAAGCCGCCTAGGGCTCCAATTGTGTCGATCACAATCAGAGGTGGAAGAACTAACTTCCGACCCTCCAACGAGGTCCCTGCATCGCCAGGAGCAGCAGCCATGGCCCTATCTGAAATTGCTAGCACTACTTTACCCGCAACGCTCGACCGAAGCCAAGGAATCTATTTTCCACTTCGTTGGGAGTCCAATGCCCTATATATAGGCCTCCCTATGGTTGTCGTGATCTGTTGAGTTTGAGATTGGGAAAATGTCCTAGACATGAGGAAACTCCGAGAAACTAGGGGTAGATCAACTCGGATTGATCCTCTGAATCTATTGGGAATGGTTTTGAACTCTGATGTGTCTTGGTTTGCAAGAAAATCGGTGGGAAAACTTAGTTCTCATGGTTTCTATTTCCTGTTTCAGTGAGAGCTAGGGGATGACTCGTCCTCCATTGATCTTCTAATCAATGGTCCTGATTATCCACGCCAATATATATATCTTGGATATATTGCGACATTTAATATGATTTAAGGATTATCCATTTACTTTAGGAATCATTACAAAAAGCATATCTCCCAAACCATATGTCCAATTAACACCAAATTCTAAAGGAAAGCCCTTGATGACTTTATCTACTTTTGTACCAAGTTTGGGACTCAAATTCGAAAGTATGAGATGATTTTCTTCAGATGCAAGTTATTACTTATTAAGGCATATTTTATGCATATTTTCTCTCTCTTACTCTTATATATTCCTTATTTGGATTTCTTTTACATAAAGAAACCTTATGGAATCAAAATCTCATCCATGATGAGTCAATCACCCATCTTTCCACACATTTCTCATATTTTCATCATTATCTCAAATTTACTTCTTAATAATGCATTATTTGATTACTTCTTTTTCTTTTAATCATATTGGACTCATTAACATATTATGATCCACGAAATCACATGCAAAAATAAACTATTGCAAAGGGAATCCATTCAATACATATAATTCATACAATTCCCATAATCATACATTTATTGGGAAAATTGCATTTCCAACCATATGAACCCAAAAATTGGGGTTGTAATATCCTTCCCCTCTTATAAGAATTTTTCCCTCAAAATTCCATCAAGCATACAAACAATTCAGGATAAGACCTTTCTATGTCCATAATTGGCTCCCATGTGGCTTCATCCTCTCCATGGTGCTTCCAAAGAACATTTATCGTCTTTTATTCTTTACTCTTGAGCTCTCTCTCACCTCAGTATCTTGTACCCTCATAGGTGACTCAAGCTAAGTTAGCCTCCCTTATTGTTTAATAGGTTCAATGCTCACCACATGGCTTGAGTACCTCACATAGTTCTCTAGATTGGATATATGGAACACATCATACATCATATTATCCTGAGGGGTAAGGCTAAACATAAGAAACTCCACCAATCCATCTCATATGGACCCATGTATCGGGAACTCAACTTTCTCAGTTATAGCTTAGAGGGGTACGTTGGGTTTTCATACCACATGTTCACCCACAGTGAACTGCATGTCAGTCTGCTTTGCATTAGCTCATGACTTATGTCGATCACGGGCTTTCTCAGCCATTGCTCGATCAAAGCGTCTATCTTCTCCATACACTGTGGTCTCTTTGACCTTTACAAGGTCCTCTCACTGACATAATCCAAGTGAAGCGGTGACTGACACAACCTCCCTTACAGAGCTTCATGCATCCCGATATTGGCTATGGTAGTTATCATCACAAGAAAACTCTTCTAGGGCAGGAACTGCTCCCATGTATCACCCTAAATGAGCACACATGCTCTCATTAGACCCACTAAAGTCTGGATCATACTCTCTCGATTGTCCATTAGTCAGGGGTGATAAGTTGTACTCAACTTCAAACTAGGATTGAGTTCTTCTTACACCTACTTCCACAACATTGAAGTAAACTTGAGGTCATACTCAAGAACATTTGAACTCAGATCACTATGTAGTTGAACTATCTCTTATATATATAGGTCAACCAAAACTGTCACACTGACAGTTCTCTCTCTTAGGCAAGGTATTAGGTCAACTTATTAAGGCGATCTACCATAACCCATATTGCATCATGACCTCTCTTGGTCCAGGGGAGACCTACCACACTATCCATGGCGATCTACTCCCACTCCCTCTCAGGGACTCCTCATATCTATAGAAACTCACTGGGTTGCTGGTGTTTGGCCTCCACTCTCTGGCATGTATGGCTACTAGCCACATGCAGCTCTATATCCTTCTTCCAGGTACCACCAAAACCCTTAACCATCTTGGTATTACCATGGTGTACAGTGTACTTAAAATCATGAGCTTCTTGCATGACCTGATTTCTCCTCAAAAACCCTAAAATAATCTAGTAGTGCATTTCACCACCTTCTTCTCCTAAGAGGTGTATCTGAGGTTCCTATAATAGTCCTTTTATGTCATCAAGCTCTGGGCTAGCTAACTGAGCAACCAACTTGACCAACGGGTCTGGTTGTATTTGGTTGTTAGCCATACAGTTCTCATCTTCTAGCAAACTTAGGGTTCACCTAGCAACCTCTTCCAGCCTCTCTACTGGCTATACAAGATAGATGTACACCCGTGTTGTATTCTGCTGAGAACATCTTGTTACCACATAAGCATCCTTACATGCTAGGTGATGGTGAAGACATAAACCCTCATATACTTCACTCATCATCCTCATCTCGGGCTTAGATCTAACTGAGTAAGGAAACTTTGAACTCATCATCTCGGTAATCAAACCTAACTTATAGATTCCAACTACCTCCAGGAAGGTACGTTCTTCATATCATCTTTGTTCTCTTTATGTTTTCAACCATCTTTCCAACGTACTCTCATAAGGTGTGGTACTTCTTCTATCCTCAATCATCGTAGAAGGGTTTCAACTCATATCACTTCCATCCTTACTATATGGCATGCATTTTGCCCTATCTCTCACACCCATAACAAGATGAAATAAGCATTTGGCTACAGTCCAAATACAGAGTTCATCCTGTTCCAAGAGTAGAGATGGTGCATCACACAACACCATTACACTTTCCAAGCTAAGTTGAAACATACCTCTCATGTCTCTACATCATAAACATCTCTAATCTATGTTTACATCCATGGAAAGGCTATTCTCAAACACTCTTTGGTCTTCACATCACTCTTACGTACAATTCTTAGTCATTACCTCAAGGTATCTAGGGTGCCATTACTTTTGGGGTGATCTGACCCTTATGCATCTAAGGAGTGCCTCTCACTTTTACCCCTTCGTCCTCATGAACTCATGAAGGTGGCCAACTTCATAACTCATGGGCCTCGGGAAAAGGTAGTTGTTACCTCCCAACCCTATGGTCTTGTGTTTTTAGGGAACATACAACTCCTACTTCCCTTGGTCTTATCCTTACTTGACCTTAGTGTTGACTTAGGTTTCTTCTATATCTTGTGATTTCTGTGTTGATACTCATGCACATTTCATCCTTGAATCCTCACCTGAATCTCCATCCTCTCTTTGGGCATAGAGGGCTAACTTTGCATCCCTCAAAGGGATCATGGAAACCTTCATACCTTGGTCTGGCCCCATACATGTTACCTCCCTAGCAACATATCTTCCTGTCCCTTAGAGATGGTCACACATGGGTCTATAGATTCATGTTCATACTATGTGCTCTCCATTTAGCTTATAAAGCTCTTATAAGTGTCCTCTTAAGTTTACTTCAAACCTAAACAAGAGTTGGTGCTCATTCTATGTAAAGGGTTCCTTCCCAGGATGGGAGAAAACCATCTTTTGATAGTTACAAAGGTCACAAACGTCTTTACTCCCAGGGTTTACATCATCATGTACATTCTTAGCCATATCATGCTACTTATACATGCAACTAGCAAGAATACAACATACTAAACCATGCTATGTTCCTTGGCATGTCATACATATTCATCATTCCTCAAGGTCGAACCAATATCATCCATGCATATGTCACCAACTTGTGAGAGTGGTTCATCAACATATATCTTAGTTTGAGTGGAGTTTCCTTTTGCTCTAACACATGAGGGGTGCCATACTCAAATACTATGAACTCAATCAACGTCGTGAACATCATGTGGATCAGGTACCACTACTTCCCCTCTTTGGTCTAGGAACCCCAGGTTCACTTCTTATGCATCAGCTAGCTAACTGCATGCTCAACTATTCAACCATAAACTGAACCTATACCAAGTATAGCATGCACATCACAACACTCTTCTACGTGAACAACCTTTAGCATCCACTGGGTACGATGCTTCTCAACTTGTTACCATACCCTTTTCAGGGTCTAAGGAACTCTTCTTCATGCTCCTAAAAGGTAGGTACTTATACCGTCTATACATTTGTTCACAAAGCCTCTTTATCATTCTAGGGTTTGGTTCTTCTAAAGGTATCCAAGGTACAACAAGCCTCCAAGGATCATGCATGAGGAAACCTCAAGTGTCTACTCAAGGTCGTCGAAATTAGGTCATATCATACCCAACTTAACATTATTCCTCATGTCCCAGAGTCCAGGTCTCCAACCTCCTTCATCGGGTCTCACCCTTCCTCTAGAGCTAACCCTACAACTGGTCCTTCCATTGTAGGTTCTCTCCCAGAAGGTGGTTCAAGCTCTTAAGGTTACATTTCTACACCTACCTGGGTGAAAAGAATGATCCAAAATCTATGTATGACCAAGATTATCCAAAGTTATGCATGCTCATCTCATGAACATCAGGCATAACCCTTCGGGTCTAGGTCCAAAACTTGTTGTCATCCTTGCTTACGTTCTCTTTTATGTAAGTTCTTTACTCATATACCGCTGTTAGGTTTCCTATATGGTTACCACTAACCTCCTTAATGAGGATTCTATCCCTCACCCTAACAGGAACGACCACCCTAGGTTGGCTCACCATAAGGCACCAGGGATCAAAGAACCATACATGGTTCATGTTTCTCATGGATTATCATGCATGTATAACCCAAATGTGTGCATGCATGGTCAGCTATGATATCCAACTCACCGTGTCTTCTCTTTCTCTAACTACCACTTAGGGTTAGGGTTAGCATCGTCCATAGAGGATGTGTCAGGTCTCTTCCTCTTCCTTGAGGCTTCTTCCTCCAAGGTTAATTCTCTCTCCTTATCCTCCTACAACAAGGTCTAACCTCGGTGCTATCCTGAGGGCATGATAACACACACCATGCAACCTAAGCATGCAACTAATCTTTAGTTTACATGTAAACTATTAAACTTATGTCCATGACATCTTGTTTACATGCTTTTCATTAATTTGGTGGATGATTCCTTAATCCTTATTAATCTTATTCCAAACACAAGAGGGGTGTGAAGAGAGAGAAACCCTAATCTCTTAAATTTTATTCAATGAATAGGGTAGATCAGGGATGAAGACAGATGAGAAAAGACCTAGAGGTATCTTATTTTGAGTCAAATCCTCTGATTTTGGCCAGGCAGTTAAATAGATCTGGGAGTCCTCGTAGACCGACTAGTGGGGCGGAAGAAAATATTGCCAGCCCCCAGATCGCGATCCTTCTCTAGATGCCTCCATCATTAAAATGCTCTAATAACTCCCCTGGGTTCTATAGAGTTTGTAAAATTTAATAATTATTAGAGATTAAATGGAAAACCACAAATCAGATACCAAATGTAATGACCCCGCTTCCCGATAACCCCCAATTAAGGGAGACCAAGAGGTCATAGGTGTTATCCCAAAATAGGATTAGTGGTTTTGCAAATAATCAACAATAATTAACAAATTCTACAACAACTAAGCTTTAAAATGAATAATTTTTTTCTTTTCTCATACCTTGCAAAATATAGGAGCTGAGGAACTTTACCCATATAACATCTATCTATCTAAATTCCTCCAATCTTTATTTAAGCTTTATTCTATCATTGTCACTTTAAAGGAATATACATTTTCTTGATAAACCCAAAATGCCAACAAACAAAATGGCAGTTAGTATAACAAATTATATTGGTATGTGGGGGAAACAATAATTGTGCATTTAAATGTAACAACATATTGCAAGCAATTATGATTTAATAAAACAAACTTTACACTTTAAACATGACTACTCAATCCTTACATACCCTAGCCTCTGTGCTGTCCCTACAGTGGACATGGATACTACCTCTCATATGGTAGATCTCAACTAACCCCCATGATCCTACCTTACAGGTAGATCAATACATAGGGTCGTGGAGTCGTATGGTCCTACCCAAGTGTAGACCAACACATCGACTCATGTTGACCTGATGATCCTACCTCGTGGGTAGACCATGTACTAGGTCATTCGATAACCTGATGTTCCTACCTCATGGGTAGACCATGTCCTAGGTCATCCTTCTCATCATTAACGAAGTTATATAGGAGGACCATGATCTAAGCTAGTCATGCACGTATAATTATGGTGATAGCCATAGTCACTTTATAGTTGCATGGAATAAAAGTCAATCAAGCAATTATTTCAAAGCAACCGATAAAACCTCAGGAATCACCATGAAACTAAAGAGATTTAACCATAAGTGTATCCACATACCTATTTTGGAGTCTCAAATATAAGCAAGATATCCAATCCAATCAAGATGTCCAATCAAGCAAGACAAGCAATCAAGCAATCTTAATCCTGAAAATATGTATAACACAAAATTGTTACCATATATCCCAAACAACTCTTTATTGACTTGGGATACCTTTCTAGGGTTTCTAAGTCTCATTAGGATGCATTAGGGTTCCTTAGATCAATTTCTCAAACCTTATCCTTTTTTAGGTCAACAAACCCTAAAAGTGTTTTTCTTCTTATAAAAACCCTAATTACACAAATTATCCACATTAAGGATCTTTTATTCTCAAATTAACTTTAGAACATCATATCTCTATCTTATTCATGGATTTTCACAATTAAACCCATTAAAAGTCATAATCATTAAAAGTAGGGTTTTTAGGCCCATTAATGCATATTCATGTACATGGAACCCAAACTTAAGGCAATTATGCATAAAGATCATCTTTTTAGATACAAATCTTAATTTAATTATCAATAGGATAATATTGGCTTAGATCATCTTTTTAGATACAAATTCTTACATGTTTCAGTAGTAGCATATTGTTCCACGAACCTAAGGAACATTATCAAATTCACTAATCATCAAAATTTAGGGTTTTCCATTAATAACACCATTAAAGGTGACATCTTTAAGAACTTTTTGAACTACAAACCAATTCAGGCTTCAATATTATTTTTAATGGGTTCCTTGAATTTTTTTGATCAATTTTCATATACAATTTGTCGTGATCAGAGCTAGAAATAAATAATTACTATTTTCACAAGGTTAATTACCTTTGGGCCAACCTTTGGCCCCCTCATCAGCCAATCGAGCCTTTTTTTTCTTTTTCATGAGGGTTGGGCCCAAGTAACGTAGGAAAGACACTCATGCCCTTTAGCTTCTTTACTGGAGTCACGGGCAGAGGGGTCTTTTCCCCCTTTCTCTTCTTCTTCCTCGCGATGGTCCTCATGCGCGGAGTAGCTCCCACAGACGGTCAACTCTTCAGTTGACTCCGCCATTCCCACACCCTACTCACCAGGTGAAAGTTGTGCATCCTCCATCATGCTCCTCTGAAGCCGCCTAGGGATCCAATTGCATCGATCGCAATCAGAGGCGGAAGAACTAACTTCCGAACCTCCGATGAGGTCCCTGCATTGTCAGGAGCAGTAGCCATGGCCCTATCTGGAATTGCTAGCATTACTTTACCCACAATGCTCAGCCGAAGCCAAGGAATCTATTTTCTTCTCCGTTGGGAGTCCAAGGCCCTCAATATATAGGCCTCCCTATGGATGTTGTGAACTGTTGAGTTCAAGATTGGGCAAAAGTCCTAGAAATGAGGAAACTCTAAGAAACTAGGGGTGGATCAACTCAGATTGATCCCCCGAATCTATTGGGAACAATTTCAAACTCTGATGTGTCTTGGTTTGCAAGAAAATCAGTGGGGAAACTTAGTTCTCACGGTTTCTATTTCCTATTTCAGTGAGAGCTAGGGGACGACTCATCCCCCATTGATCTTCTAATCAACGGTCCTAATTACCCGTGTCAATATATATATATATATATATATATATATATATATATATATATATCCTGGATATATTGTGACATTTAATATGATTTAAGGATTATCCATTTACTTTAGGAATCATTACAAAAATCATATCTCCTAAACCACATGTCTAATTAATACCAAATTTTAAAGGAAAGTCCTTGACGACTTTATCTACTATTGTACCAAGGTTGGGAGTCAAATTCGAAAATATGAGATACTTTTCTTCATATGTAAGTTATTACTTATTAAGGCATACTTTATGCATATTTTCTCTCTCTTACTCTTATATATTCCATATTTGGATTACTTTTACATATAGAAACCTTGTGGATTCAAAATCTCATCCATGATGAGTCAATCACCCATCTTTCTACACATTCCTCATATTTTCATCATTATCTCAAATTTACTTCTTAAGAATTCATTATTTGATTTCTTCTTTTTCTTTTAATCATACTGGACTCATTAACATATTATGATCCACGAAATCACATGCACAAAGAAAATATTGCAAAGGGAAACCATTCAATACATATAATTCATACAATTCCCATAATCATACATTTATTGGGAAAATTGCATTTCCAACCATACGGACCCAAAAATTGGGGTTGTAACATCTGTGATGCAGCCATGATCTTTTCATATCATCAAATAATCATCATCTTTCTTACTTTGTATAATCCACACTAACACGACCCGCACATTCAAGAACTCTATGTTTATAGAAAAGAAAGGATATTGCTTGGACTGATTGTAGCCAGTTCAACTAACCATATATGGAAGATACACATTGTTATCATAATAATAACATCTTTCAATTAGTCATACAAGACACCCATTGAGGTGAGAGACACAAGATACACACCAGACTAGAAAATACACTCTATTTCTAATGTAACCTGATGTCTACACACCCAATAATACAAAATAGCCAGCATATATCCCCGCTCTATTGTAGTCAGACATTTTTCTTGCCTTATGCTACTACTATGCTTCCTTTCTTGGTATGGTAGGAAGACTCCATCGGGAGGCCTACCACTACATGGAGCAAGGGAGAAGCCAAGCCATCAAAAAGGTGAGAAACCCTCCTTGCAATAGCAAATGTCCCACCTATAGCCCTTTTTTCCTCTTCCCTGAGGGCCCTCCAAAACAAGACTGGTTTGTCTTCAAAAGAAAAGCCCCTCACCATTAAGGACCAAAAAGAAATGGGGGTTGTTGGGAGGTCCAATGCAGAGTTCATCTTAGGTAAGCGCAAGTAGACTTCAGAACAACATTTATCAAAGATTCACACGAAGGAAGTATCAAAATGAGAACAAATGACTTGAATTTGTTGTTTTTGTCCTTTATAATACGATCCCAGAGGTAGAGGTCAAGGAGTGAAGTTAGTTGACCGATAGGGAGAGGAATGGTGTAGATTGAGACAAGCGAGAGGGCTCGTTGGAGTATTGTAGTAAATCAAATGACTTTCATTCTATTTTTTCCAATTTTATAAAACCTATCAATCGAGAATTGAGTGAAGTCGCCCCCCAGGGGGATGTCTGGGGAAACTTGTCCCTCGATCTCTTATCGAAAATGAAATGCCCCCAGGCAATGGTTGCCCCTAGCTAGGCGACTCCAACCGTGGCTCACCTGCTTCCTTCTGGGGGCAATCCCAAGCATTGGAGTGAGGGCCTAAGATGCCACAAATAAAGGAGGAGGTCAGGAGTACTTTAAATATCCTAAAGAAATTTTGAGGAAGGGGTGATTTTTTCCCGTTATATTAAATAGTTGAGGGGCTAGCCATTGACATCCCCTCTATTGAGTGGAGTGGGATGGCTAAATGGATCATTGATGATCATGAAAATGAGCAACCCCAACTCTCTACCCTCTCCCTAATGTGGTAGTCAGGGAGAGGGGTCGAACACAACCCAAATTCTCAATCTCGAGAGAGATTTGAAAGGGAATCAGTGAGTGCTTTCTTTTTGGAGTAGGGAACTTGGAAGAAGAAAATAAAATAAAAAAACTGCGCTAGTCGTAATAGATCCACTTGAATGCTGGAGGAAGAAGACGCATTCGAGTTCCATTTTAGTGAAGGATGATGTATCATGATACTTTCTATTTTTTTCAATTCCTGCTTTGGTCACTGGTTTGTTTGTTGTACGTACTAAAAATCTAGTACATTCCATTTTGTTTCCCATCCCTGTCTTCTGCAACACTTTTGGGTTAATGATTCTGTTAGGTCTCTACTTCTCCATTATTATCTCCATACTAGTTCATATAGGATCTATTTCCATTTCATTCCTATTCATAGTTATGATGTTCAATATTCAAAGGGAGGAGATTCACAAAGAAGTCTTGAGCTATTTACCAGTGAGTGGTATTATTGGACTGATCGTTTGGTGGGAAATATTATTCATTTTAGACAACGAAACCATTCCATTACTAACAACCCACATAAATATGAATCCTCTGAGATATATAGTTTATGATAGAACATTACGAAGTTGGATGGATTTGGAAACATTGGGAAATTTACTTCATACCTACCTTTCTATTTGGTTTTTGCTTCCTAGTCTGATTTATTAGTAGCCATGATTGGGGCTATAGTACTAACTATGCATAGGATTACAAAAGTGAAAAGGCAGGATGTATTCCAAAAAAAATGCATTGGATTTTAGGAGGACTATAATGAGGAGGATGATAGAACAAATCCAGTCCATGTGACTTGGACTCTGAGTTAGCAAAGTGGCTTTTTCTATAGGAAAATGGGCCCTACAAACAAAGAGAAATCATGTTCAATATCTAAATTTTATTATTCATTGCTTTGGTTGGAAGGGAGAAAAGAAACCCAATGGATCAAAATAAAATTTGATATTTTATTTGAGATAATTCAACATTGAAAATGTGGTCGAATTCCCCTGATATTCAAATAGTAGAAATTCTTGAGTGAAACTGAAACTATGACAAGGTGATCCTTCTTGAACCACACACTGGGATGGACCCCGCACAAAGCCTTGTGGAGAGGGCCGAGATAAAAGGTATAGTATATTCGCTCAAACTTAGTAAGATAAGTGGATTGCAAAAATTCCTAGTGACTTGATTTGATATTTTATACAGACAAAAAATCATATTCCTTTCTCTAACTGGCAAATCCAAAAATCTTGGTTTATTCCTCCCTTATGCGTGCCTCACTTGATGCTTCTTAAAAGAAAGAACTTTGCTTTCCACCGGAAAATTTGAAAGTCTTTATTTTTTTATTGATGATAGCACCATTCGCCTGCCTTGCGCTGCAATAGGAATGAAGTTCCTCTATCATAAGGGAGAGGTACAAAGTGACTCGAGTGAAGCAAGAGGTAAAATGTGACTTGACCTTTAGGGAGAGGAATTGAGATCGATCCAAAAATATGCGTTCGGGGGGGGGGTAAAAAAAAAGGAAGATCTCCTATTTGATAACTTTATTAGGTTCAGAGGTAGTCCTTCTATGGTATATCTATAGTGCATGTTATGTGAATTACACTTCTTCATTCATGCACATTCGAATCCCATGCTCATTTCCTGGCTCATGGTATGGAGATCCACAAGCAGAAAGACAATCAAGAGTAGGAGAAGCTAGACTTGTAGTCCCTCTCTCTCCTAAAGGTATGAATCAACCCAACTGTTCTTGAACCTATATATCACTATGAGAAAGAGATTAGCAAGAAAGACTAATGTAGAAAGTTCCATGTCTTTATCTTTTTATATATCAATCCCCCAAATAGATAGTGGCATAGGTCCCACCATAGCCGTATGACCCTCTGATGTATAAGATGAATTGCCATATATTCAAAGTGTAGCAAAGAAGTGTCCACAGGTATGTAACCTTGCCTTGTGTGTAAGGACCCTGACCTGCGTTTAGGGTTTACCCTGTTTGTTTTGCTTAATCTTGGTGCCTTGATGCTTGCTAATCACCTCTAAGTGGTGATTAGGGTTTTGTTGTGCTTTGTTGAGAGTTCGAGGGGCTACTTGCAAATAAACTAAGTTTAGGGTTTTGTGTGCAAGTTTGCCATCTTGTGAGATGTTTCCCTCTCTTTGCTTCCTCTAGGGTTGAGAGGAAGGCTTGGGCTGGTTGTTTGAGTTCTTTGGGCCTGAGTTGAGCTTGTTTGGGCCTTGAGGTGCCTTGTTTGGGCTTGGTTGAGCCTTGTATCGGCCAAAGCTTGCCTTCTGTCGTCCAAGGTGAGTTTGTGTCGACCTAGGGTGGTCTTGTGCCGCCCAGTAGCTTAGTTGTGTCGTCCAGCAGGAGTTGTTGCTTGTGTCGCCCATGTGCTTGGCCTTGGTTGGTGGACACTTGGTGCATGGCTTGGACAAGTGTCTCTTAGTGTGCTAGTGTGTTGTCTTGAACCCTAGGACAAGTGTCTCTTATGGTGGACGACACATAGCATGGTTGTACCTTGGTTTCTCCTCCCCTTCTTCCTATATATGTAGCTCTTCTCCTTGCCTTAGTCTCCTTTGATCTTTTGGTCTCCCCTCCACCTTGAGTGCACGATATCCCCCTCCATCTTGCTTGTGTTGGCCGACACACTCCCTTGGAGTTGAAGTGGTGGCCGATACACCTTCCAGGAGAAGTCGGTGGATGATAGCTTTGGACCTTGGAGTGCCTTGGAGCTTAAGGCGGGTTGCATAATTTCTAACCCTAACTTCATTACCTTTTGTTCTTGTTCTTGTTCATAGTGTAGTATCTTAGACTTGTACCTTGCTTGAGTTTCCTTTGGTGGCCGATATCCCCTTAGGGTTTAGGGTTTCTAGTGTACCTTGTGATCTAGGGTTTGGGTTCCCTTGAGTTGGAGGTTGATGGTGACCTAGGGTTGGGCGATATCCTTTCTTTGTTGGTGTGTTGGATGATATCCTTTGAGCTGGACGACATGGCACCTTTGCCTTTGAGTTGGACGATATGGTATCCCTTTGTTGGACAATATGTATACCTTGGTGGACGATATGATGTGTTCTTAGAGTTGGCCGATACCCTGCCCATGTGTTGGGCGATAGGGTGAGCTAGAGCTATGTTGGCCGATATGGCTAGGTTGAACGTTATCCTTTTGATGGGTGATAGGCCTTAGAATCTTGGTAGTTCTTGTGGTGGATGACAGGGCCTGCTTTGGTAAGTTGGTTTGAGTTGCACGATATGCAAAGAAGTTGTGACGGCCGATAGTTGTGGGGGTGTATCGGGCGATACCCCTAGAATGTGACGGGCGTCAGGAGTGGGTCGTGATGGGCGTCACGCCCCTGGTTTGGGTGTGTGTTGGCCGTAGGCCAGTTGCACGTTATGAGGAGTGTTTCCTCTCTCCTTCTTTCTTTTCTTCTCTCTCTTGGCAGTTGTGGGTTGTTAGCTAGGTGATAGCCTAGGATATCGGGCGATAGAGTCGGCTGTGATGGGCATCGCGGCAGGGCGTTGCCCGATATGAGTGACGTGTGACACCCATGTCGCCTAGTACCCTTGTAACGCAACGTTGCGGGCAGAGTGTTGGGTGCAGCGCATCGTTGCTGCCTTCCCATGCCCTAGCCGTGTAAGCTAGCTTTGGTGAGGGTGGTGTGGACCTTTGGTGACGGTCACAAGTGTGACAGATATGGGTGCTTATGCAAACATAACGACAGTGTTGCCTTGATTAGTAATATTAACTATGACAATGTCAATGACATGATAATCATGATAATAGTGTTAATGGTAATAGCAATGTAAAGGATAGCAATGATGTTTGCCTTGCTAGTAGTGGAAGCAATAATAATGCTAATGTTGGTAATAATGATGCTAAGAGACAGTTACATTAATAGTTGCTTAAATGACATAGCAATAAAGATAATAGTACATGATGATGCTGATAATAGTAATGATGGTAACAAGAGTAGTAGTGACATGCATGATGGAAGTCTTATGCTCATTTGTTAATGGCAGTGATAAATGGTAGTAGCATTAATGGTTTCTTAATGAAAAAGGTAATGGTTGATGATAATGGATGGTGACCATTCCAATAGTGGTAACGATAGTGTTCACTCTGTATACTCAACATGCTCTCTATATAAAGTGAATACCTTGGTTGTTTGTATAATCTTGAGATAAGGGTAAGCATGTATATGGTCTGATAATGATGTGCTTAATACACTTGATCATCAAATAGTGTAACAATGATAAGTAGATTATCCTGAATGATAGTTCATGATAGTGAGCATATTTCTTATGTTGAAACTATGGTTATTGTGTATCCTAACCATGCAGGTGATGTGTAGCCATGAAAGGGCTATGTGACATATGTGATGAGTAACATTACTTTGATAGTTATTCTATGAGGCTATATGTATTATGTGTTTGTCCCATAATGATAATGTAAGCCTTGGAAAGGCAGTGACATGATGAGGGATTGAGATCCTATGGTATGTGATGATCCTTGAGATGGATATGGATGGTTGGCAAGAGGCCAAGTGGTAACATGTGATGCTAGATCTTTGTGATGGATCAGGATGATGTGGTTTTCATAATAATATAATGTTCTTTGCTTTCTGTTATATCTTGCATGTTATATAACTTGGTTGAATCTTACAATCCATCTAAAAGATACTAATTAATCATAGTGAAATATATCATGTAGTTTTCCTTGGCCATAGATCCATCATCGTCAGGACTTGGTGATGGTGAAACAGGTTCTCCGACGGGTTAACCTGGAAGCGCATATTGTTGAATATGCGTAGGTTGCTCCTAGCCTGAAAATGAGGAGGTAAGAGTGTAACTTCGGTTACAGACTCAGATACGTATAAAGAGCATGGTAAACAATCCCATGGCTTAGGATATGTGATGTGTGGAGCATGAATGCGTTCATGGTTCAGAGCACGGTGAACATGCCCGTGGCTCAGTTGTACTAGCGCCGAGACCTGTACCAAGGCGGGCTAGAGTGAGGGTAGCCTATGGAGCTGACCTTGTGGCTTAGACCACTTCAGCATCTGACTGCGGTCCTACTAAGTGTTGTACTCGTGTACAGACCACGAGGTGGGAGGTCGTAGAGTCTGTATCTTCCATTGACCTTGTATGGCACCGACTTGGGTTTCGTAACCGAAGGTTGGATTTGAACGGTACGATTCAAATCCTCGGGGCATAATAATATGTAACACAGTCGTTTAGTATTTACTGCTTAAGAATAACACGAAACATTGGTTGAGGCCTTGTTTGTGTAGTTAATTCTGTTATACCTTGCAGGTACTTCTATATATATTCTTCAGGTATGAGGTATTATGATGTATCTTGATAATCATGATATGTGATCTTATATCTTGTTCTGATAATCATGTTATAAAGTGATATATCTTGTCAATCATGTTCCATTGAGAAATATCTGGTTATATGCTTTTGTACAGCTGGTAAGCTTGTCAGTAAGAATAGCCTTGCTTTATATAGACTGATCTTGTTATATCTGTTGTGTAGTTATCTGCTGTTATAGTTTATCTTGCTAAGGTTCTGTAGTTGCGGTGGGGAGTTATGTTTCCCGCTGGGACAATTGTTCAATTGTCTCACCCCGCTGGTTTAACCCCTTTTTAGGTGGTCGAGGTAGACGTGGTCGTGGTCGTGGTGTTACGGCCGAGCAGCTCGAGGAGCAGTAGAAGGCAAGCGATGGATATGCTACTGTTTTGGATGTTTTGTAGTAGAGTCTAGAGTCATCCCTGTACTCTCAGGTCCTTGGCAGTGTTTTGACGATGTTTTACGATGAATAATCGACAATGTTTGTATATCCTACTGTTGGCTGGATGTGGGACTTTATGTATGTGAACAGGTGGTGGATGAACAACTGTTTCTGAGCTGTGGACACGTATCAGATCTCGTGGATGTATATATATATATATATATATATATATATATATATATATATATATATATATATATATATATATATATATATATATATATATATATATATATATATATGACATGTTTCTGTGCAGGATGAGGACTAAAAAGCAATAGTTTCACAGTTTATCAGTTTTTCGCAATCGGTTTTAATTAACCCGTGTTTTCATAATTTGTGGTCATGGTGATTTCCGCACGTTTTTTCGTAACACCTCGTTATCTGTGTGATAATGGGATGTGTTGCCACAAGTTTTGGTATCAGAGCTTTAGGTTCACTGAGTCTACAGGAATTTAGGACTAGGTTGAGTCTGTTCTTATGAGTTTTCCAGGTTTTCTTACAATATCTTCTGCCCTCAGTGGAAGAAAAGCTAAGATGTTTGGAAACCAGGAAGAACATGCTCCTGAGCATAGTGATGCTGCATCGGTTGATGGAGCAGATGGACAGGCACATGAAGATCGGGTGCCTGAGGTTCCCCAATTTAACCCAACCATACTTGAACACCCTGCCTACCAACATCTTATGGGGCAGTTAATGGCTACGATGAATCTCATGGTAGAACATTTACCAGTGCCTCCCCCGCAAGCATAGGTTCCCCATGGAGAAGCATCGGGTAATGGGAAGACCTTTGAGCAGCTTCGCTGAGTTGGAGCTTCGGATTATGCTGGAATAGCTGATCCATCGGATGCAGATCTATGGCTGACAAGTCTAGAGAAGGCTTTCCAGATCCTTGACATCCCCGAAGTAGACAAGGTAAAACATGTTGTCTACCTTCTGAAAGGTAGTGCTGGTCACTGGTGGACCATCGAGGAAGAGAAGCGGCCTGGTGAGGTGATCTGCTGGGAAGTGTTTCGACAAGAGTTCGTCACTAGATACTTTCCCAAGACGTATCTAGATGAGAAGATCAGTCAGTTTGAGAAGTTGCGGCAAGGAACGATGAACATCACCGAGTATGAAGCTAAGTTTATGGATCTGTTGAGTTTCTGTCCTCACATGGAGGAAACAGACGAGGAACAGATCAGACGTTTCGAGAAGGGTTTGAGTGCTGAGTTGACAACCCCGGTGTCTGCGTTGGAGAACTGAGAGCGGTTCGCTACATTTGTGGAATTAGTTTGACGGATCGAGAGGACAGTATGGGAGAAAAGAGAGTCTATGTCTCTTAAAAGACCTGCTCAGTTTCAAGGACAAAGGTTTGGTGGCTTTAAGAAGCCCAGGTTTTCAGCACCGTCAGCGATGAGAAGTTTTGGTGTACCCTCTCAGTGGTCTCTGAGTAAGGGGAGAGGCTATGTTTCTTCACCATCTAAGGCACACAGTTCAGCTTCTGTGGCAGTGACAGGGCCAGCTAGGCCACAGTTTGAGGACAAGTCATGTCATCTTTGTGGACAAGTCGGGCATTTCAAGCTTAATTGCCCGAATAGATATGTTGAAGTGACACAGCAGCCGAGGCAAAGTTTTCAGAAGTCAGAGAGACCGTAGGCTAGTGGTAGCAGAGGACGAGGATGTGGTCAAGCGTCTCAAGCTGGATCGTCTACTCAAGGAAGCAGAGGTCGTGGACAGCAAGCAACAGCTCGATTCTATGCCATGAATCAGCCAGAGGCGATAGTCAACCCGCGAGTGGTGACAGGTCAGATGGAGTTATTTCATTCTGATATGTCTTCTTCTTGCTTTATATCTGTTCTGGTTGACCCGGGTGCTATACACTCTTTTATCGCCTATAGTATGCTTGAAAACTGTCATTTACCTGTTAGCTGTAAGAAGGATAGCTTGTTGTTAGAAACCCCTCTTGATGGTTCCTCTTTGCTTCGAGAAGAGTGTCCATCATGTGTCTTGTCTTTCTCGGGACATCGCATCCAAGTGGACCTTATGCCACTTGATATGCATGGTTTTGATGTTATCCTTGGGATGGATACCTTAGAAAGGTATAAGGTTGTCTTGGACTGTGGTTCCAAGCAGACAGTGTTCGATGTTGCTGGAGAGAAGTGGATCTTCCAGGGAGATAGGAAGATTCTTCCGACGTGTTTGGTATCAGCTATGGTGGCAGATAAGTTGTTACGAAAAGGATGTAGGGCATTCCTAGCTCACGTGGTGGATACAGTTGTGGTTACCAAAGCGAAAGGTCCTGGTCTTGAGGAGGTGCCAATTGTTTGAGAGTTTGCAGACGTGTTTCCTGAGGAGTTTCCTGGTGTTCCTCCACCCCGAGAGATTGATTTCGAGATCAATCTGGTTCCTGGAACACAGCCAGTTGCACAGTCACCATACAGGATGGCTCCAGCAGAGATGGCAGAGCTGAAGAAGCAGTTGTAAGAGTTGTTGGAGAAAGGTTTTATCCGACCGAGTACATCGCTGTGGGGTGCTCCCGTGTTGTTCGTTAAGAAGAAGGATGGTTCGATGCGGTTGTGTATAGACTACCGACAGTTGAACAAGGTCACGATCAAGAATAAGTACCCGTTGTCGAGGATAAATGATCTGTTTGATCAGTTGCGTGGTCCTATAGTGTTTTTGAAGATCGATCTACGGTCTGGATATCATCAGTTGAGGATAAAGGTGGATGACATACCAAAGTTAGCTTTCAGGATGAGGTATGGTCATTTCGAGTTTGTGGTTATGCCGTTTGGGTTAACCAATGCACCTACTGCTTTTATGGATTTGATGAACAAAGTGTTCCATCCATTCTTAGATCAGTTTGTTGTAGTGTTTATAGATGACGTCTTGATCTATAGTCGGGACAGGCTAGAGCATGAGCAACATCTTCGCAGAGCGTTGACTCTTCTTCGTCAACATCAGTTGTATGCCAAGTTCAGTAAATGTGAGTTCTGGTTGGATGAAGTGACTTTCTTGGGCCATGTAATATCTGCTGAAGGCGTCAAAGTAGATCCGAGGAAGGTGGAATCCGTTGCGGATTGGGAACAACCGAAGACGCTGACAGAAGTTCGTAGTTTCCTTGGTTTGGCTGGATACTACCGGAGGTTTATCAAGGACTTCAGTGTGATCGCTTTGCCGATGACGAAGTTGACCAGGAAGGATGTACCTTTTGTTTGGGATGATCGATGTGAGTGAGCTTTCCCGAGTTTGAAGGAGAAGCTGACCAGTGCTCCCGTGTTGATCTTGCCAGAGCCTGAGAAAGGCTATGTTGTTTTCTGTGATGCTTCCAAGAAAGGTTTAGGTTGCATGTTGATGCAGGAAGATCATGTGGTTTCTTTTGCCTCGCGACAGCTCAAGAAGCATGAGGAGAATTATTCGACTCATGATTTGGAGTTGGCAAAAGTGGTTCATGCGCTAAAGATTTGGAGACACTATCTGTATGGGAAAGTGTGTTAGATCTTTACAGATCATAAGAATCTGAAGTATATCTTTACGCAGCAAGAGTTGAACATGCAACAACGTCGATGGATGGATTTGATCAATGATTACGACTGCACTATCGAGTATCATCCTGGTAAGGTGAATGTGGTAGCTGATGCGCTTAGCAGGAAGTCTTCTTCTCTTTCTTCAAAGAAGGCACAGTTGAGTTCTCTGGTATGCCCTAGGCAAGATATGTTTATTTCTCTGCGACAGATGAATGTACGGATGGAGGTTTCTTTGTTGTCTGGTCTCTTCGCACAGATGCAAGTTAAGCCTACTTTGAGACAACAGATCAAGGATGCACAGCAGACTGATGATGCGGTACAGTTGATCAGATCAGAGTTCGGCAGCGACAAGTGTGATGGGTTTCATGAGTCCGAGGATGGACTAGTTTGCTATCGTGATAGAATGGTGGTTCCAGATGCTGATGATCTGAGGAAGTTGGTGCTTGAGGAAGCACATACGTCGATGTATGCTATGCATCCAGGTGTCACCAAGATGTATCATAGTCTGAAGGACTTGTATTGGTGGCCCGATTTGAAGAGAGATGTAGCTGAGTTTGTGGCAAGGTGTGCGATTTGTCAGCAAGTGAAGGCTGAACATCAGAAGCCGGCAGGTACATTGCAACCCTTGCTGGTACCGCAGTGGAAATGGGATCATATAACCATGGATTTCGTAGTTGGTCTACCCTGGACAACTAGGAATCATGATTCCATTTGGGTGATAGTGGACAGATTGACTAAGTTTGCCCATTTTCTACCAGTAAAGACGACGTATACAGCTGAGAAACTAGTCAGAGTATATGTGGATGAGATAGTACGTTTGCATGGTGTGCCAGCAACGATAGTTTCTGACAGAGGTCCTCAGTTTACAAGTAGTTTTTGGGAACAGTTGCACAAGGCGTTGGGAACACAGTTAAGGTTCAGTACAGCTTTTCACCCACAGACAGACAGACAGTCTGAGAGAACTATTCAGATTTTGGAGGATCTTCTTCGAGCTTGTGTTCTGCAGCTTCTAGGCAATTGGGATGTACATCTGAGTTTGATAGAGTTTGCTTACAACAATATTTATCAATGAAGCATCGACATGGATCCTTATGAGGCTTTGTATGGAAGAAAGTGCAGATCCCCTTTGTGTTGGTATGAGTCTGGTGAGTATCAGCTTTTGGGTCCTGAGTTAGTTCAGCAAACGACAGATAAGATCAAGGTGATACAGCAACAATTGAAAGTGGAACAGGACAGGCAGAAGTCTTATGCATACGATCGTCGACGACCTTTGGAGTTCCAGACAGGAGACAAAGTGTATCTTAAAGTCTCACCATGGAAAGGTGTGCTAAGGTTTGGCCGGAAAGGTAAGTTGGCTCCCATGTATATGGGGCCTTATCCAGTGATAGCACGTGTTAGCAAGGTAGCTTACGAGTTAGAGTTGCCTCCAGAGTTGCATAGGTTGCATCCAGTGCTTCATATTAGTATGTTAAAGAAAAGTCATCCGGATTCAGGTACAGTGATACAACCAGTTGAGGTTGAGCTTGATGCAGATGTGACCTACGAGGAAGGTCCTGTGGCGATCCTTGACAGAAGGATCAAGAAGCTGAAGAGGAAGGACCTGATTCTTGTGAAGGTTCTTTGGCAGCGTCGTGGCGTCGAGGAAGCCACGTGGGAGCTTGAGGAAGAGATGAGGAGGAAGTATCCCTCGCTTTTCTCTTTGGATTTCGGGGACGAAATCCCTTAAATGGGGTTAGATATTGTAAGGACCCTGACCTGCGTTTAGGGTTTACCCTGTTTGTTTTGCTTAATCTTGGTGCCTTGATGCTTGCTAATCACCTCTAAGTGGTGATTAGGGTTTTGTTGTGCTTTGTTGAGAGTTCGAGGGGCTACTTACAAATAAACTAAGTTTAGGGTTTTGTGTGCAAGTTTGCCATCTTGTGAGATGTTTCCCTCTCTTTGCTTCCTCTAGGGTTGAGAGGAAGGCTTGGGCTGGTTGTTTGAGTTCTTTGGGCCTGAGTTGAGCTTGTTTGGGCCTTGAGGTGCCTTGTTTGGGCTTGGTTGAGCCTTGTGTCGGCCAAAGCTTGCCTTGTGTCGTCCAAGGTGAGTTTGTGTCGACCTAGGGTGGTCTTGTGCCGCCCAGTAGCTTGGTTGTGTCGTCCAACAGGAGTTGTTGCTTGTGTCGCCCATGTGCTTGGCCTTGGTTGGTGGACACTTGGTGCATGGCTTGGACAAGTGTCTCTTGGTGTGCTAGTCTGTTGTCTTGAACCCTAGGACAAGTGTCTCTTGTGGTGGACGACACATAGCATGGTTGTACCTTGGTTTCTCCTCCCCTTCTTCCTATATATGTAGCTCTTCTCCTTGCCTTAGTCTCCTTTGATCTTTTGGTCTCCCCTCCACATTGAGTGCACGATATCCCCCTCCATCTTTCTTGTGTTGGACGATACACTCCCTTGGAGTTGAAGTGGTGGCCGATACACCTTCCTGGAGAAGTCGGTGGATGATAGCTTTGGACCTTGGAGTGCCTTGGAGCTTGGAGCTTAAGGCGGGTTGCATAATTTCTAACCCTAACTTCATTACCTTTTGTTCTTATTCTTGTTAATAGTGTAGTAGCTTAGAGTTGTACCTTGCTTGAGTTTCCTTTGGTGGCCGATATCCCCTTAGGGTTTAGGGTTTCTAGTGTACCTTGTGATCTAGGGTTTGGGTTCCCTTGAGTTGGAGGTTGATGGTGACCTAGGGTTGGGTGATATCCTTTCTTTGTTGGTGTGTTGGACGATATCCTTTGAGTTGGACGACATGGCACCTTTTCCTTTGAGTTGGATGATATGGTATCCCTTTGTTGGACAATATGAATACCTTGGTGGATGATATGATGTGTTCTTAGGGTTGGTCGATACCCTGCCCATGTGTTGGGCGATAGGGTGAGCTAGAGCTATGTTGGCCGATATGGCTAGGTTGAACATTATCCTTTTGATGGGTGATAGGCCTTAGCATCTTGGTAGTTCTTGTGGTGGATGACAGGGCATGCTTTGGTAAGTTGGTTTGAGTTGCACGAT
Source organism: Alisma plantago-aquatica (assembly GCA_963693085.1). Classification (NCBI taxonomy): domain Eukaryota; kingdom Viridiplantae; phylum Streptophyta; class Magnoliopsida; order Alismatales; family Alismataceae; genus Alisma; species Alisma plantago-aquatica. The sequence goes on from OY856415.1 coordinate 493,327,661, forward strand.
ATGCAAAGAAGGTGTGACGGCCGATAGTTGTGGGGGTGTATCAGGCGATACCCCTAGAATGTGACGAGCATCAAGAGTGGGTCGTGACGGGTGTCACGCCCCTGGTTTGGGTGTGTGTCAGCCGTTAGGCCAGTTGCACGTTATGAGGAGTGTTTCCTCTCTCCTTCTTTCTTTTCTTCTCTCACTTGGTAGTTGTGGGTTGTTAGCTAGGTGATAGCCTAGGATATTGGGTGATAGAGTCGGCTGTGACGGGCGTTGCGGCAGGGCGTTGCCCGATATGAGTGACGCGCGACACCCATGTCACCCAGTACCCTTGTAACGTAGCGTTGCGGGCAGAGTGCTGGGTGCAGCGCATCGTTGCTGCCTTCCCATGCCCTAGCCGTGTAAGCTAGATTTGGTGAGGGCTGAGAGTTGTAGTGAGGGTGTTTTTGACATTTGGTGACGGTCAAAAGTGTGACAGATATGGGTGCTTATGCAAACATAACGACAGTGTTGCCTTGATTAGTAATATTAACTATGACAATGCCAATGACATGATAATCATGATAATAGTGTTAATGGTAATAGCAATGTAAAGGATATCAATGATGTTTGCCTTGCTAGTAGTGGAAGCAATAATAATGCTAATGTTGGTAATAATGATGCTAAGAGACAGTTACATTAATAGTTGCTTAAATGACATAGCAATAAAGATAATAGTACATGATGATGCTGATAATAGTAATGATGGTAACAAGAGTAGTAGTGACATGCATGATGGAAGTCTTATGCTCATTTGTTAATGGCAATGATAAATGGTAGTAGCATTAATGGTTTCTTAATGAAAAAAGTAATGGTTGATGATAATGGATGGTGACCATTCCAATAGTGGTAACGATAGTGTTCACTCTGTATACTCAACATGCTCTCTATATAAAGTGAATACCTTGGTTGTTTGTATAATCTTGAGATAAGGGTAAGCATGTATATGGTCTGATAATGATGTGCTTAATACACTTGATCATCAAATAGTGTAACAATGATAAGTAGATTATCCTGAATGATAGTTCATGATAGTGAGCATATTTCTTATGTTGAAACTATGGTTATTGTGTATCCTAACCATGCAGGTGATGTGTAGCCATGAAAGGGCTATGTGACATATGTGATGAGTAACATTACTTTGATAGTTATTCTATGAGGCTATATGTATTATGTGTTTGTCCCATAATGATAATGTAAGCCTTGGAAAGGCAGTGACATGATGAGGGATTGAGATCCTATGGTATGTGATGATCCTTGAGATGGATCTGGATGGTTGGCAAGAGGCCAAGTGGTAACATGTGATGCTGGATCTTTGTGATGGATCAGGATGATGTGGTTTTCATAATAATATAATGTTCTTTGCTTTATGTTATATCTTACATGTTATATAACTTGGTTGAATCCTGCAATCCATCTAAAAGATACTAATTAATCATAGTGAAATATATCATGTAGTTTTCTCTGGCCATAGATCCATCATCGTCAGGACTTGGTGATGGTGAAACAGGTTCTCCTACGGGTTAACCTGGAAGCGCATATTGTTGTATATGCGTAGGTTGCTCCTAGCCTGAAAATGAGGAGGTAAGAGTGTAACTTCAGTTACAGACTCAGATACATATAAAGAGCATGGTAAACAAGCCCATGGCTCAGGATATGTGATGTGTGGAGCATGAATGTGTTCATGGCTCAGAGCATGGTGAACAGGCCCGTGGCTCAGTTGTACTAGTGCCGAGACCTGTACCAAGGCGGGCAAGAGTGAGGGCAGCCTATGGAGCTGACCCTGTGGCTTAGACCACTTCAGCATGTGACTGCGGTCCTGCTAAGTGTTGTACTCGTGTACTGACCACGAGGTGGGAGGTCGTAGAGTCCGGCTCTTCCATTTACCTTGTATGGCACTGACTTGGGTTTCGTAACCGAAGGTTGGATTTGAATGGTACGATTCAAATCCTCGAGGCATAATAATACGTAACACAGCCGTTTAGTATTTACTGCTTAATAATAACACGAAACATTGGTTGAGGCCTTGTTTGTGTAGTTAATTCTGTTATACCTTGCAGGTACTTCTATATATATTCTTCAGGTATGAGGTATTATGACGTATCTTGATAATCAGGATATGTGATCTTATATCTTGTTCTGATAATCATGTTATAAAGTGATATATCTTGTCAATCATGTTCCATTGAGAAATATCTGGTTATATGCTTTTGTACAGCTGGTAAGCTTGTCAGTAAGAATAGCCTTGCTTTATATAGACTGCTCTTGTTATATCTGTTGTTTAGTTATCTGCGGTTATAGTTTATCTTGCTAAGGTTCTGTAGTTGCGGTGGGGAGTTATGTTTCCCGCTGGGACAATTGTTCAATTGTCTCACCCCGCTGGTTTAACCCCTTTTTAGGTGGTCGAGGTAGACGTGGTCGTGGTCGTGGTGTTGCGGCCGAGCAGCTCGAGGAGCAGTAGAAGGCAAGCGATGGATATGCTGCTGTTTTGGATGTTTTGTAGTAGAGTCTAGAGTCATCCCTGTACTCTTAGGTCCTTGGCAGTGTTTTGACGATGTTTTACGATGAATGGTCGACAATGTTTGTATATCCTGCTGTTGGCCGGATGTGGGCCTTTATGTATGTGAACAGGTGGTGGATGAACAACTGTTTCTGAGCTGTGGACACATATCAGATCTTGTGGATGTATATATATGACATGTTTATGTGCAGGATGAGGACTAAAAAGCAATAGTTTCACAGTTTATCAGTTTTCCGCAATCGGTTTTAATTAACCCGTGTTTTCATAATCTGTGGTCATGGTGATTTCCGCACGTTTTCGCATAACACCTCGTTATCTGTGTGATAATGGGATGTGTTGCCACATTGTGCAACTTCCATTCCTTTAATGATAGACTTTAACTATGATTTATTCGAAATTCTCTTTCCAAAGCTAAGAAGGATCCCATCGAGAGTTTTCTCCAACTCCAAAAGCAAGTCTTTTCCTTGTATACTGAACTTCTAGATAGAGCAGTTTCGTACATGGACTCCTACAGTCAGCATAGTCTCACTCTGCCTCCCTTGGTAATTGAGCCAATTTTCACTTCCTTCAACTTGTTATGTTTAACGATTGAACTTGTTGATCCTAGTTTGTCTTTAAGGCCATTACCCTAATCAAGGCTTCTCTCCAACTTCTACTTCTACTAATGGTAGTGGGAATGAAAATCACACCCTGTTCAACTATCTATCCTTATATTCCCACCTGCATGCCTAACTGCTAACAGAGGCCCATCCTAATACAATCCTTCTAGATGTATGCATCTTTCTCATTCCCCACTGTCCTTGCTTGGCTACATAGAAGTAATGTAAGATAAAAATGAAGACTACTACCATAGATATGGAAGAAGGAAAGTGGATCAAGACAAGTTGATAGACAAAGCATACAACCCGAGACTCTATGGCACTTGTGGTTAATGTTTTCTAGCCCAAAGGTCTTTAGATCAGAGTGTTTGGCACCTATGTAACTACAACCCCAATCTGATGTGGTCGAAATAAATGGAATGAAGTGTGATACTTAGGATGGTCGACCTGCCACCTCTTCTTCCGAAAATCCATCAAGTGGAACTTCATGCATGGACCCCTAAGAGATGGACATGGCATGGTCTCTTCACTCTTAGAAAGTCTTTCAGGAGGATATTTTTTCTTCAAAAATTCTATGCTGCTCATTGCCTTAGGAATCTAAGTGGATTTCTTTGAGAGTCTATGAACCAAACACATATGCTCAACCAAATTGACATGAAAGTGATCTCTAAAGAAAAAGGTTCATAGAATTGACATGGAAACCCACTTTCTTTAAATAATTTGTCACTCAGTCAAACATACCTCAATCACTATACTTTCAAGGTTGATACCAAAGTGACCATAAAGAAAGTTCATGAGGCTAAATATAGGATAAGTGAACATTACCCTATTTCTTGGCTTTTGACCTTTTTTCAAAGAGTGTGTTCACATAGTGGACAAAATGTCTTTCCTTCTTCTCAAATATGTACCCTCTCTGTGACTTTATAGCCCAATATTTTGGCATATTTCTTCAATGTAATAAACTCCTGTAAAGGAACCTATAGGGAATATGAGAGTGTCATATTGAATTCAATATGGTAGAAATGGTCTCTTTAGGTTCTCTGGATATGATACACATGCCTCAAGAAATCCATACAAATCATATATATTGGTTGTTTTGAAGTGACCTAACCATTGTTTCACCAGAAATATGGAAGTTCTTCATGATAAAAGGATACAATGAATTCACATTGTAATAGTCAAGATTCTTACCATAAGGAAGATAGACATTAACATGACCTCCATAGTAAACAAGGAGAATGAAAGTATCTTCATTCAGGTTTGGGATATGGATTGTCCAGTTGATAGAATCATTAGAATTTTGACAAAAGATAGTCATATCAGGAGATGGATGTTCAATCTTATTCTCAACATGATAAGATTTCCAATAGATATCTTGTGCCTTCCTCATTATTCCACCAAGTAAGATGATGTCCAATTTCAAATACTCTGTGGACCTTTTGGGTAGATTAGATGAAAACACTTTTTCATAGTTGATGTCACATTTACTACCTAACTCTAGGCATAAATGTTGAGCAAGATCATCCAGACCACCATGGATCAGATTCTTTGTGTATCTTAAATGGAAGAACATCTTATTTTGTTTATAAATACTCAAGTCATAAAGATGATGGTTTCTAAACATAGGGTGTCAATAAAAATGAGATTGTGGTTTATAGTTTATGTATATCCTACCCTAAGATGAGAGGACTGGGATTAGAACAACGGTGGATAAAATCACATCCTCGTGACAAGGGATTTACACCTTAGGCCTCACTCAAGGTAATCGGCCAACCCTTACGAATCTGAAAAAATTGGATATTCTTTGATGAAAAAACCATAGATTGGGTTTAATTCACTCCTCGACTTGGGTTCACAAGATGACCCAGAAAACCTATAAGTAAGAAAATTGTCCTAAGAGGACAAAGAGCCCATATAGAACCCCAAGCAATCTAACAAGCACATGTAGTCACACAAGACAAAGTGGACCTTTGGGAAATTGATTTGCTTTATTGTCTGCCATCTAGGGATAGAAAAATAAAGAAAACCTCCACTATACTAGTGATGAAGAATATTCATGTTAGATGGAATTAGACACTTTGTACCATATACTACTATTGTAGGAATGAAAGGCAACCTCAGAACAAAATTATGCTGCATGCTGGGCCTGATGGTGGAACTGGCATTTTTGGGGGAAAGAAAGTGGCCCCCTATTTTAGCATAGTGGGCAACATCACTTTCTCTCATGTATCTATGATTCCATTTAGAAAGAAGAAAAGAAGAAGAAAAAGCTTCATGGATTCTTGCAAAAAGAAATTGAGCTGTAGGCATCAAGGTAAGGGATCAAGATTTGAGACTACTGTAGGAGGGGGGTCGAAGGGGTTGGTTGGAAGGTAAGGGTAGCATGATACTGGTTGCGGATCCCCTTTGCTTCATGTGATTTGACTTGAATTTGGACACATCCAAGGTTTGTGAGATTCCATCAAGTAAAGCAGGCTTGACATACCCAACCAAGTCTTCATTTGTAAGACTTTCTTTGATGGTTCATGTAAGATGGGTTCATTAAGGTCCTCTTGGGACACCCAGTGGGCCAATGCATATAAGATTGGGATTTTCTAACGTGGCTCATTTGACGACTCAATACATGGATGTCACAAGTCTATTGTAATGGAATATTTTTTCATACGTTGGTTGTACTTGTAAGTTTGTTCAATTCATACAGACAGTGTGATTTAGTTTTGTTTTGTAGCTAAAGCAAGCTAGTTTTTCATGAAAAAGGCATGAATATCTTCAACTGTAGAAAAGTCATGCGGAGAACTTGTCAAAATTAGGTCTCCCATCCAATTCATGTTGCATTGTGAGATCCCTCTAGCACTCTATAAATGGATACTCGATCAGTCACTTGATCAAATGAATATAAAAGAAACTGAGTACTAGCACGTATGGATGTTGTAAAGTTATGGAATTTATGCTGAAATTAGGCCACTAAAAATGAAATTCAAGGGCACCATAGAGTGCTAAAATACTTTTGAAGAGTGTGAGAACCATGGATCCTAGAAGGAAAGAAGCACACATTCGTGCTACCAGTAGGTGCATAGAGGGTTTGGAGGAAAGGCATCAACCACTGCGGGAAGATCAGTAAGCACTAATTGTGGTGGGGCCCACAAGGAACCGCAAGGGAAATGGAAACAAAGGAAGGAACTAGGAAGAGTAAGTCAACTCTTTCTAAGAGATAGAAATAAGTGTCTGAAGATGCAAAGTAGTGTGTTTTCATGTATGGTCTTTGTTTTTTTTTCTTATCTCCTATTTTTTTCCCCACTTTTTATGGGCCATATGAGAACTTTGTTCTTGTCTTTATTTAGATTATCATATAAGCCAATTTACCTTCCACTCCAAAATTTTCTTTTATGGGGTGGACATTGTAATTCATTTCACTAAATTGATAACACAAAAGGGGCTGATGTTTTAGGGTGACTGAAAAATTATGTCTTCATTTGCTTTTTCCCTTGTGGATATCGGACACATTATCTTAGTTGGAGATGGGATTGTGCATGTTTATGGATCAAAGGAAATTCAATTTGGTGAAATGGAAAAATTTTCCAGCTATGTCAAAGACACAACTTTGAATTTAAAAAATGAGAATGTAGGTATTGTTGTCTTTGGTAGTGATACTACTATGAAAGAAGGAGTTATGTAAAATGTACTAGGTCTATTGTAGATGTTCCTATGAGAAAATGCTTGTTAGGTCATGTGGTCGATTCTTTAGAGGTACTCATTGATGGAAAAGGTTCTCTAAGCAATCACGAATAGAGACACATCAAATTGAAAACCCTTGGTATTATTGAGCATCGATCTGTGCACGAACTAATGCAAATTGGCTTAAAAATAGTGAATAGCCTAGTTCCTATAGATTGTAGTCAACGATAATTAATATTAGGTGGCATGCAAATAGGAAAAACTTCTATAGTGGTAGATACCATATTAAACCAAAAGAACTGAATCAAAAGGAAAAATAAAATGACAAATTGTATTATGTCTATGTGGCGATTGAATAAAAATGCTCGACTGTGGCACAATTAGTACAAATTTTATCATCAGCCAATGCATTAGAATATTCCATTCTTATAACGGTTTCCGCTTCGGATCCTGCTCCACTTCAATATTTAGCACCATATTCTAGATGTTGTATGGGGATTATTTCACGATAATGGAATGCATGCATTAATCATATATGATGATTTAAGTAAACATGTGGTATTATATCATCAAATGTCATTATTATTACGCTGACCACCAGGCCCATAGGATTTCCCCAGAGATGTCTTCTACTTGCATTCCCTTCTCTTATAGAGAGTCATAAAATTATCTGAAGAAATATGAGCAAGTAGCTTAACCGCCTTACCCATCATTGAAACACAAGCGGGAGATGTATTAGCATCTATTCCTACTACCAGCTATTCAATTGAGCTTATAGATGGACAAATATGTTTGGAAACAAAGCTCTTCTATCTAGACTCCGACCAGCTATTCACATTGGCTTAACCATCAATCGCGTCGATTCAGATGCTCAATTGAAGGCTATGAAACAATTTTGTGGTAGTTTAAAACTAGAATCAACACAATATCGAGAAGTAGCAACCTTCACTCAATTTGGCTCAGACCCTGACGTGACTACTCAAGCCTTACTAAATAAGGGTTAAGAACTAACAAAATCTCTAAAACAACCACAATATGAACCACTGCCCATTGAAGATCAAATTACTATCATTTTTGTAGTTGTCAATGGATTTTGTGATTGAATGCCACTAGAAAAAATACATCAATATGAAAAAACTATTTCAAGTACCATCGATCCACAATTACTCAAAAAACTTGCATCCAAAGGAAAATTTGTCTTAATAGAAGAAAGAAAAGTGGAACTAGAGACTTTCTTAATAGAAAGTGCAAATATGTTCCAATAAAGGTGGGGGAGGGGAAGGACAAAAATGAACTATCACACAAAAGGGAAATCCTATTTTGGTAAGACTTTCTATGAATCATAGTCCAAATTCAAGTTGGTTCAGTGATTATTAATATGATAAATTGGTGCATCAAGATGTCAATTTGAGATCTTATTTCAGTTTGATACACCCATCTACGACCTCCACCTTTGGCTTTCGTCTAGGTGGGGCCACCCTCCAGGAAGCTTTTTGTTTGTGCCTTGGTGGGAGTAGCATGGTGCTTTGCTTTGGCTACTGAGATTTTCCTCTTTCATACCGCCCAATTCATCATGCATTTTGATTTACATCTCAATGATAGATTCAAAAAAGTCAGTGGGATCCCCAAAAGGGATGGTGACCAGTTTGGTCTGTCTCTTAAGGGGAGATACAAGATGGATGTCAATTCATAACTGCACCACCACTTGTAGTCCCCTAAGAAGGTCTTCCCCTGAGTGGTAAGGCAGAGGAAAAGAAAACAGACAAAAAGGGATGAACGTGCAGAAGGCTATTTGCAATCCAATTTCTCATCCTGGTGAGCAGGCTGAGTCAGTAAGGAGTGGATTGGAATTTCACCCTTCTGGTCATTTCCTTTTGTATCTCCCTTGTCCTTCCTTTTCCCTTTCCAAGTCTGGGTCTTCCTCATGCTCTCCCTCATCTTGGAGCAAGAGAGAGAGACCAAAACCTTGAAGACCTCATACTTTTCCATGCATGGTCCCTTCTCATTATCTTCAACATACTGATGTTGATTGGTCCCGTTCATGTCCTTCTTGTGGACCCCATCAAACTGGTCATGCTGACGTGTGGGGAAAACATTTTATATATGTGTTGTGTACAACCTCAGAATAGGTGGGCCATGGGGATCTCCTTCTCCCTATACTTTATCCTATCCCTACCAGTTGACCTTTTTCTCTTTATGCAAGGGATGACAACCTGGGAGGTCTTCGTCACTGGGGTCTTCCTCTTCCTTGGTATTCATTTTGTGTTGTTAGCTGCCCTTTGGGTTTTTGGCATGAAGCCACAAACACAAATTAATGACCTTGTTTTTTCCAATGGGCTTCTATTATTCCTCACCTCCTTCCCCAAACTCGCTTGGCTCAAGCATTGGTTGGATGATCTTGCCCATGTCTTGTTCTTATTAGAAATTTTCATGACAATGGGAAGAGGGAGGCATCGACTGATGAAGAGTACTAAACTGAACTACAAGAATAAGAAGAAGAAGGTAGGGTATGATTTTCATAATGGACCAGTCTAAAGGATGAGTAGGAGAGTATGGAGTAAAGGAAGGGCCCCATTCACCCCTATTATTGATTTTAATCATCTGGTTTTAGTCTAGATGATGAGCTATTGTCATGGTCCTTCTTAGTCTTAGCCTTAGTCTTGGGCATCGTCTTCTCTATCCCTCCAGAGTGGATGCAACTTTTTCACAAAGGATAAAAAAAAGTAAACCATCTCCATATGTAGGAGGGGTCAAAATTAATAGGAGCAGGAGCTGTAACAATTGCTTTAGAAAGTGCTTCCGTTGGCATTGGGAATGTCTTCAACTCATTGATTCATTATGCAACTACAAATCCATCATTAGCAAAATAATTATTTGGCTATGAAAATTTAAGCTTTGCTTTAACTAAAGGAACTACACTGTTTGCCCTAATGATGGCCTTTTTAATCTCATCTGTCTTCTAGGTCTTTGTCTCAATTGGAAAATATGAAGTACTCTTTTCTCGTCCATCATGGAAAGGGGAGGTGCTATTTCAACAATGGGGCAAGAAAGGAGGGAAGAGATGAGGTGGGCCCCTCCTCATGTAGAAGACTGATTATAGTAGATGACATATTGGATTTGATAGGTGTTGACATCATACTTTGGAGGAGGTTTTGGTTCTGACATGAGTGAGTAGCTAATCTTATTCAAAGCATCCACGTGGAAATCCACACCCATGTTCTTGGGGGTTATGTGCTTCCATTTGCTAGGACTGTCACATACATCGTCGCTAGTGGATGGGTGGGTGTGTGGTGATATCTTCAGTGTCCATATTTCAATGCGAAAAAGGATTATCGGATTTGATTCTTTGAAAGACCCAATCTTACATATCTACTTATTGTATTTTTGCCTATGCTCAGTAGTTCCATAGAATGTTTTTTTGGACATTGTCTAGGATAAGAAGGAAGTGCCCTTATAACCACCACATGTGCTTCATTTTCTTTGACCTTTTCTTTGATTATTTTTTATGAAGTCACACCGGGAGTAGAGCTTTCTATCTAAGAATTGCTCCATGGATCTCATTAGAAATGTTTGATGATTCTTGGGGCTTCTTTGGTGACCATGAAGTGACCAGGTGAATTTCTGAATATAGTGATAAGATTTGGACCTTGCAGTTGCTTCATAAACGATATGGACTCGACCAACCCTGGGGAACCATAGCATGTCACGAATCGAGGGTGACATATTGGACGTCACAACTCCCATCGATTGGGGGTTTTTCCACCCTACTTTTTCATTGATACACAGTTGAGGAGGTTGATCACAAACACTACAGGTGTGGGAGCAATCCTAGTCAGTTAGGAAAGGCAAAGAATACACCTTGCATATGGGTAGCAAGAGGGTGTTTATTCCCCAATAACGGGGCCTTACGAGGAATGGCCCAACCCAATAGGGACAACACACCCTCCACTTCAAGTGCACCTCAACATCAAATGAATCAATCTATGTTTGGTTGGTATAACTGGTGAACCATGCAAGCAGTTTCAATGCATGGGACAGAGGGCTCATAGTACCCCCACTTTGCTTCCCCCTACCCACACTTCACTTTGGTATTCCACAACTTGCACCAAAAAGAGTTGGGGGTCTAGGTTGCATGCCATACCCATAAAGGCATGCGGTGGACTATTTTTTCTATGAAGGGAAGAAGGATCCTAAGAATGACATCCACCATAGACTTGAGTGGGAAATTCTTCCTATGGTTTTTCTTTTCAAGTTGGTGAGCCGTGTGATGGGAAACCTTCCCGCACATTTGGAGAGCACTAAAAATGAATGAGAGGTTTACCACCACATCATTGCAAGGGAGCTCGCTCGATTCACAGATTGGTCTGACTCGTAATCCACTTCTGACACCGTGTTTGATAGCCTGACCATGGTGATGTAAATTGTAGTTACATTCATAAGTAGTTTGGTCCATCTTTTTCCATTTCATATATGTTTGAGGAATTGCATATCCCTCGATTTATGTATTATTTATTGATTTTTACCTTTTTATGCTAATGTTGGTGTCTGGAGATAACTTTCTTCAATTATTCCTGGGATGGGAGTGAGTAGGTCTTGCTTCATATTTGTTGATTCATTTATGGTTTACATGACTTCAAATAGTTAAAGAAGATATAAAATCTATGCTTGTCAATCTAGTAGGTAATTTTTTATTAGCTCTTGGAATTTTTGGTTGTTTTACTCTCTTTTAAATAGTAGAATTTCCAACCATTTTTGCTTATGTAGGGGACCCCATAAATTCTTGTATTTTTTACAATATGAGAGGGAATGCCATCATTCTAATTTGTATTATACTTTTTATTGTGTTTTTGGGAAATCCGCATAGATAGGGTTACATACTTGGTCACCTAATGCCATGGAGGGTCCCACTCCAGTATCTACTTTGATTCATGCAAAAACTATGGTAACAACTAGTGTTTTCATGATAGCAAGGTGCTCCCTTTTATTTGAATACTCACTATGGTTTTTATTGTTATTACTTTTATAGGATCCCTGACCTCATTCCTTGCGGAAACCACTGGAATATTACATAATAATCTAAAGAGGGTCATAGTTTATTCAACTTGCAGTCAATTAGGCTATATGATCTTTGCTTATGGCATCTCTGAACATTCGGTGGGAGTCTTTCACTTATTGAATCATGCATTTTTCAAAGAATCCCTATTCCTGAGTGCAGGTTTGGTGATTCATTCCATGTCGGATGAGAAAGATATACGGAAGATGGGGGCTTGCCTCATCGTTTCCTTTTACCTATTCTATAATGCTCATAGACGTCTTATCTCTAATTGGATCTCCTTTTCTATCTGGATTTTATTCAAAAGATGTGATCTTAAAGCTCACTTATACTAAGTATACCACCAATGGAACTTTTTTTTTAGTCTTAGGGACACCCCGCTCCCCCTCCTCCTCAAACAGGTGCTAGAGCCCGGATGACCCAAGGAGTTGGTAATTACAGTGCGCTCAGGGGGATTCGAACCTGGGTCCCCCAGGGAGGACAAGCTGGACCGAACCACTTGAGCCACACTGGTCAGGTACCACTAATGGAACTTTGCTTTCTAGTTGGGAAATGTATATGTCCTTTTCACTTCTTATTACTCTTTTCATTTAATTCTTTGGAAATTTTTAGTTTCAACTCATTCATTTGGGAAAGACGTCTTACAATGTCATGATGTGCTCATTCCTATGGCCATTCCTTCAATAATTTTGGCTCCTAGGAGTCTCTTTGTAGGATACTTGGCCAAAGTGAGACCTATTGGCCCATAAGTTAGTACTATGATGAATCGACTGTTCCTCACTCGAAACCATCATATGAGGTCACAATTCACCCAACATGATCATCCAGGGTGAACAAGAATTGGAGAACGGATGCTAGAAAAATTCCCACCAATTGCTGAGATGTTCAGTTGACTCCTCCCCTTAACCCCCCTGACCCCAACGAGTGAGAAGAAAAGGGAGGAGGAAAGAGGCCCGGGTAAACCTGAAGTGAACAAGTGTAAGGTTTTCTATATGATAGTATAAAGTGCTAACTACACCAAGGGACATGCCCTGAAGAAAAGGACGAGAATGAGATGAACCAATGTCTTCTAGTTTCTAGCCTTGCACCAACCATCCAATGTACCATGGACTAAACGACCACTTCCTAAAAGAACTATGTCCAAGGACCCCCCACAAGGTACATTTTGTGCCTATGGGCCTCCCTAACTATCCTAGAAGACACTTAAAAACTAGACAACAAACCTACTCGGTGGACTGCCAAGCTACAAGTCTCATGACACAGGAGAAGGATTCTCTAAAAAGCTGATGGTTGTAGGTTTGCAAAGATGGCCCACTTGTAGACTTGGGATCTCAAGAGAAAATGTGAAGCCTGTTGGAAGCTGACCAATTTCTAAAAGCAACGTCTTGGGGGCTAATGTGAGTAGGCTCAACATAAGGAATACCCTAACCTTAGGAACTGAGGCCTGGCCATCCTGACTTCTGGGCTAGTGCGATCTACCAGTGGAATCTGACTGGGAGCTTGTGAGCATAGGGTGAATGTAGTCCCCCCACCGTCAGTGTCAGATCCAATTCTTGCTCCCCATGTTATGAATGACTATGAGCGCTTCCCATATGGTCTTTGAAAACCACTGGCTTCCTAAATGGATTGGTTTACTCAAATCCTTGTGGCTAACTCCTTGGGTCTATGAGATGATGCCTTCAGGGCCTCTCTCAGTCTACTTATGTTTTATATCAATTTGCAAGGTGGTGGCTTATGTAGGTTGGTTGTCTCAACTTATCGATTGAGTGAGTTGGAGAAAAAAGTTTGACAAGGCTAGGACTCTATCTAACAAAGCCAATATGTCATTCATAACATATCAATATTCATTCCATCGAACCTTGTTTTAGACGACATATTAGTTGGAAACTCCCCACTAGGATGATGTGGAAAGCTTCCTCACTCTACCTATCTAAATACTGACAGACATTAGACCAAAACTTATCTGGGAAGGCCCTTCACACATTCATTCAAGCCACATGCGATCTTCCTCTCCCCTCCATAAGTCAGCTACTTCTTGCCTCTTGTCCCTGTATGACTCTATTTTCTTGAAAAAATGGAGAGATTCTTTGACCGGCTAATCCAAAATTGAAGGGAGGTGACTAAGGCTTGCTCAAATGAAGAGGATGGGGCGGTCTAGGTTTATCCTACCTCTGAAGATTAAGATTTTCTAAATGAAACCAAACCCCAACTTGGAACTTTCTTGAGATGGATAGGTTGGCTCTCCTTTATTTCAATTCCTTATGAGGATAGGAACTGATAGAATTTTGGGATCAATCACTTACTGGCACTTAATGGATAGCCCAGTGAGAGGGAAAAAAGCAAAGAGATGATTATAACTTCCTTAGACATAAAAAAAGTGTAGAAAGCCCATCTACTAGATGATGCCCTTTTTTCTTCTTCCATGGGTGAACTCAATTAATATTCATCTTGCGGAGTTTGGTTATTATACATTGGAGGTGGTACTATCATCACATATATAGGGGTTGATTAATAGCATTCAAGACTCATCGGTGGTTAGATTATCTACTTTCATTTCACCTTGATCAAGAAGTTCAAACACTATATCATCAATAAGAGAAAGTAGCCAAAGGTTCAATCAAAGTGAGTTTAGTGAAATTTGAAATAGGTAGTAAATTGGTAGACCAACTCAACCGGAAAGAGGATTGATTTTCATCACAACCTATCTTTATTTCACCTAATGAGAATGCAGAAAAAGGTAGGAGAGGGATGAAGTAGTGGGGGATGATGCACATCTTAGATCGATGGAGATTGACTAAGGGTTGGGGTTCAAGTTAGTGATTTGAGACTTCATATGATGTTTCACTCGTGCATGATTGATTCCACATATTTGAGATTTGTGGATCATACAATTCCTTTCATATCATGCTCTTTCTGACTCAACTTGTGCCTTTCTTACTGGTATAACATCTACTCCTAATCCTCTTTGTTTTGCAGATTCCCTCGTTCATCCTGAGTGGAAGAAAGCCATTTATTAAATATAATCCAACACTTGAATGAAATTTTACTTGTTTGTTACGCTACCCATAGGAAAGAAGGTTGTAGGATCTAGTTAGGTCTCAAATTTTGAATTCAAGACCACTTCTAATGGAAGCATAGAGAGGTACAAGGCACATTTGATTGCTATAGGGTTTACTCCTTTTGACTTTACACAGAAGGGCGACATCATAACCAGGTCTCGCAACAATAGTGGACAAGATGGGTCAGATTTGTACTCTCTATTGTTGTGTACAAGGATTGGGTGTTGTTTCAACTTCAATGTCAAGAATGCCTTCTTGCATAGAGATAGATCATCAAGGAGTCAGTCTACCCATAGAGTAGTACCACCCCCCAATCTATTAGAACCTTCTCCCTCGTATGAAAATTGAAGAAAGCAATCTATGGACCCCAATATCCAGAGTGTGGTTTGACAAGTTCAACATAGTTGTTACCATCCTTGAGAAGCAAGGATGACTACTCAATGTTTGTCAAGAAGAGAGATGATGGAACTACAATGCTCCTTGGTGTACATTGATGGCATTATTCTCACTGGGGATGATCCAAAATTGAATAGATATCTAGAAAAAGTCAATCCAACTACTTGATATAATGATCTTTTGGACGGCGTTCTTAGGCACCGTGATGCAATCATATCACATCTCAACTAGGCATGCATCTGTCTAGGTTTTCATAGTTTTGGCTTGTATATTCATAATAATACCATGATTAGGACACCCTCAAGATATGTTTTTAGATACCGCTAAACAATTATAACCCTTGTTCAATGGGTACAAAACATTCATGCTTTAGCACCCAATACAACAACTCTTGGTGCAACAACAAGCACTAGCTTAACTCGGGGAGGTGGTGAATTAATAGCAGTAGATGTCAAAGTCTCTTTGTTACCTATTCCATTAGTAACTGTAGACTTTTTGGTACATCTCATTCATGCATTTATGATCCATGTGGCTGTGTTGATACTAATGAAGGTATCCTATTTTCTCACGCGCTTGATACCTGATAAAGCAAATCTTGGTTTTCATTTTCTAACCTAGAAGAGGAGGAACATTCCAAGTATCCATTTGGGATCATGTCTTTTTAAGTCTATTGTGGATGTACAATGAAATTTCAATAGTAATATTTCATTTCAATTGGAAAAGGCAATCAGATGTTTGGGGTACTGTAAGTGATCAAGGGGTAGTAACTCATATTACAAGAGGAAACTTTGCACAAAGTTCCATTACTATTAATGGGTGGCTTCAGGATTTCTTATGGGCACAAGCCTGTCAGGTGATTCAGTCTTATGGTTCTTCATTATCTATCTATGGTCTTTTTTTCTTGGCATTTTATTTTTTAGTTTTATGTTTCTATTTAGAGAACATGGTTTTTGGCAAGAACTTATTGAATCCATTGTTTGGGATCATAAAAAATCAAAAGTTGCTCCTGCTACTCAGCCTAGGTCCTTGAGAATTGTACAAGGACGTGTTGTAGGAGTAACCATTACCTTTTGGGAAAAATTGCCACAACATGGGCGTTCTTCTTAGCAATAATTATTGTAGTAGGATAATGGCTAGGAGGATTTGAAAACCATTGTGGCATTAATATTTCTAGGATTTAGCCAAGGCTTAGCTCAAGACCCCACTATTCATTGTATTTGGTTTGGTATTTCTACCACACATCAAAAGTCATGATGATATTACTAAGGAACATCTTTATCAGAACATTTTGGATTCTCAATTTGGGCAATTAGCAATCATTTTTCTGTCGATGTCCATAAACCTCTTCCATGTATCTTGGTAAAGAAATTTTGAGTCATGGGTACATGGCCCCTTACATGCAAGACCTATTGCTCATGCAATTTGTTTGGTCAACCCACTAAAGAATTACTTAAGGGGGTGCCCTCGGACCTATGAATATCGCTTATTCTGATGTTTATCAGTGGTGGTATACAATCGTATTACGCACCAATGAATATCTTTATATTACTTTTTTCTATTATTTCTTTCTGCTATATCTTTAGTAGTAGGTTGGTTACACCTAAATGAAAACCAAGAATTTTGTGGTTCAAAAATATTGAATCTCATCTGAATCGCCATTTCTCAGGACTTTTCAGAGTCAGTTCTTTATCTTGGACATGAAATTTGGTTCAAGTCTCTATTCACGCATCTAGGGGGAGTAAGTTAGATGGAATAATTTCTTATATGTATTACCATATCCTCAAGGGTTGGGTCCACTTTTTACAGGTTAGTGGACTCTTTATGCACAAAACTCAGATTCTAGTAGTCATTCATTTGGCACCTCTCAAGGGGCGGGAATGGCTATTTTCATCCTTGGGGGGGGTTCCATCCACAAATGCAAAGTTTATGGTTAGCTAATATGGTTCATCATCATTTAGCTATTGCATTTATTTTCTTGATAGTCGGTCATGTGTATAGAACAAACTTCAGGATTGGGCACAATATAAATGATCTCCTAGAATTGCATACTACTCCAGGGGGTTGATTATGACGTGGGCTTATAGGTCTTTATGACACAATCAATAATTCAATTCATTTTCAATTAGGTCTTGGTTTAGGTTCTTTCAGAGTTATTACTTCGTTAGTGGCTCAATATATGTAGTCTTTACCTGCTTATGCATTCATAGCACAAGATTTGACTACTCAACGTTATATACTCATCACCAATACATCATAGGGTTCATAAAGACAAGTTGATCACAATATTTTTCATTGGAGATTACAATCCAAAACAAAATAAATATAATGTATTGGCAAGAATGTTAGAACACAAAGAAGATATCATATCTTATTTAAGTTGGGCCAACCTTTTTTGGGGGTTCCATACCTTAGGAATTTATGTTCATAACGATGTTATACTCACGTTTGGTACTCCTAAAAAACAAATCTTGATTGAACCAATCTTTGCACAATGGATACAATCTGCACATGGTAAGGCTTCATATGGATTCGATGTACTCTTATCTTCGAGTGGACCAACATCCAATGTAGGTCAAAACATCTAGTTACCTGCGTGGTTGAGTGCATTTAATGAGAATAGTAATTCACTCTTCTTAACAATAGGTTTTGGGGATCTCTTCCTCCCTAGGATTGCATACAACTACATTAATTTTGGTAAAAGGCACTTCAGATGCACATGGTTCTATGATAATGCATGTAAAGAGGATTTCAATTATAGTTTTTCTTGAGACGGTCTAGGAAGAGGTGGTACTTGTGATATTTGGGCTTGGGGTGCATTTGATTTAGCAGTTTTTCAGATGTCAAATACTTTTCTTCGACATCCCATATCTAGGGACATTTGGAGTTGGGATCAAAGTGGCAAAATCAAGAAAGTGCATATTTCCTATTATATCGGAGAGAAATATGCATTTAACCTTCTTAAGACATAGAGAAAATGGATACATCATACTACTACGATCCACATATTGATTCGTCTTTCCATCCAACGACGACGACTTATTAGAAGATGTAGGAATGTATCAAAAATTTGGTTGGGCACTTTATTATGTTCATGAAGGACGATCTTCCCTTATGTTAATGATTTCACCCACTCGTCTTTCTCACTAGCCCTTACTCTCCCTCCCCGATTCGATAACAAATATGGAAACAAGCGTTCCCAATTTGGTCGGATATAACAAAAATGAATTTACATCATTCCATCAATAAATGATAGCCAGTACCATAAAAAGAACTAGCACTCAATAACCATCAAGAAGTCTAATTATGACATAAAAAAGTGTGATAACCCAGATTTTAGGGTTTTGATACCCAAAATAGTATTTTAAGACCAAGAAGGTAATTTGGATTATTGATACTCAAAATGATGAATTAGTTATTCAATTATAATAATTTCCACCTAAAAGGTATGATTCTAGATATTGTGATGATTATGACACCCAATTGAGTTTAACTATGATGGATAGCTTTTTATTAGTCAATTCGAGTACTTATGAGGTCAAAAGTTCTAGTTAGTATTCACAACAAACTCATGTTGCTAATTGATGAGCCTTGAGGTATGTTAGTATCATGGCAAGTGTTTTTTGACATGTAGGATCAAGATTTGATGATGATTTGAATTGAGTTCAAGCTTTATACACCTATTTATAGGTTGTTAGAAGAATTCTTTTGAATGAGAAAATAATTGATTTGATGTCTCAAACTTTGACATAAGCTACTTTAGGAAGCTATGCACATGTGCTGAAAATTTCATAATATTTGGAGGTTCCTATAAGAAGATATATGTATTAGAAGATGTGTTCATTTCATTTAAATAATGGAGAGTAATTTTGCATGTGACCTAGATCTTTGATGAATTTTGGTCACAACACCACTAGTGCATTGGTTTAAGGTAGCGTGGTCTGATCTAGGCCGTTCGGATGATCCTACGGTACCAACTTCATCACCTACCTCCGCATCTTGCCGGAGGGGAACTGGTCAGGGTTGAGCTCCCCTCCTCTCCATTATTTCGGGCGTGATTCGCCACACACATGTGAGCCAAATTCTCCGTGAGAGTAGGATCTGATCAACGACCCAAACATTGTGCGAAGTGGTGAAGTACTGTGAGAGATCATCACATCTCTCTGTTTCTCATCTCCACTGTGAGTCGCAGCAGGGAATCGAAGGAGGGAGAGGCGTGCAGGAAATCTGCGAGATCTATCTCGGATGAGGTGGGAGAATCTGGGATCGAGCAACGCATCTACAGATCATACAAACTCACATGCAGAGCTTGATCCAGTAGGCAGACCAACTTCATCATGGTGGACAAGAAGACAGGCTTGAGAGAAGGTTTTCTCCACGGCCACCCATCTGAAAGAGAATGATGAAGTTCTAAATGTTATTGTGATGACTTGAGTCCTTGAGAAGAGTTTGAAAGCCGTTTCTCCTCCTTCCACCCAGCTACGGCGGCTCCAGGCCTGAAGAGCTCGATAGTCTCGAGACCCTCCTCTTCGCGAGAGGGATGGCATCGCTACTGAGTTTATAATATCTTTGCAAGTTCGTTGGTCCTCTGAGATTCTCTGAGTGAGATCGATTCGAGCAGACGTGTGATGTCCCTTTTCCCCCTTTCTTCTTCCTCCTTGCGGCGGTGGGGGAGCCAGCCACCTAGCAGCAATGCGGCTCTCGGCTCTATCCAAGGAGACAAGGCGCCGAAGGGCTTCTTGGAGTTCTGGTGAAGATGAGGTGCCGATCTTATTTGCTAAGGATGTTGATAGATCACGGACTTCCTCGCCAGAATCCTAGGCAACGACAACTCCTGAAACAGGGATCATAACATCGGACTCAGGACCAGCGTGAGGACGAGGGGCAGAGCGGGCGACACCCCGACCTAGTATTGAACCCAACTAAACCAAGCGACCCAGGGAGAACCAACCGGTTCACTCTTGATCACACCAGCCAAGTGAGGGCCCAGGAGAGGTGGGCCGGCCAGCGTGGGCCAATCCAGGAGTGCTACCTCAGCTGGTGGACCCATCTCATCAGGTAAGTCACCTATAAATCTCAAAAACACCGATATTCTTAGAAAATAGTTTATAATTAGATCCCTTGGCCAAATAATTCCCCCAATATCCCCAGACTCAGAAAAACGCCTACTTTAATACGAAACTATCATATTAGACATTTGAGACCTTATTATTGATGGGTTTTTATCTACAAGATAATACTCCCTTTTAGGATTCATCACATGAAATAAATAGTAACTAGTTGATATTAATTATCAGAAAATTCTCTTAGATCTCTAATGATTATTGAAGTCTATTTTTGAACCCTGATATGATATTATTTCTAAATATTAGGTCTTTCCTAATTAACGACCAATTAGGTGCTTTTAATCTCATATTAATTCTAGAAAAAGAACAAGCATAAAAAAATATGAAATTTGGACTAGACCCTAAAAATGACATCCTAATCAGTATAAAAATGCTATAGACATATTTTAGATCAGTAGCACATAGATTTGACCTAAACCCTATCTTAGACCTAAAATATCAAGAATATATGAACCATATATTAATGTTGATTAATTATTGTTAATCAGGTGATGACCAGAGATGTAGATGATCCATAATATATATAGGAATCTCTGAACTCAGGTACGTGGGTTTTATTAAGTATAAGACTAGTTTTCATGAATGCATGATGATGTGATGTATTTTGGATACTTATATTTGCATATAAATTCTTGGATGCATATTAGTAGTATATGTTTTGCCAAATATAAAAGAACATAAAAAAGAATATGGATGGATTGTAGCTATGAAGTGTTTACATTCTCTCTCTCTCTAAATATAAGGTTGGCACAACCCCATAGCCCAAGGGGTGGAGATCCTCATAGCTCAAGGGGCGAGGAAATGAGAAATGCAACACCACTTCGTAGTACAATCAAATGAAATGACTGCTAAAATATGTGTTTACCTCATTCTCACATTAAATAATGTATTATTTTACTTTCTTTCTACAAATCTTTCATTATGCAAGTTACTATACAAATATTTCACCCACGTACATAACTTTTATTAATTAGCCTATTTCATGTATTTTTTAGGTTCAGAGCTAGCATGGGAGAAAAGATGTGAGAAAAGCAGTTGTACAAGTTTACATATTGTGTTTAGATCATGTTAGGGTACATGTTCATACTTATATAAATCTCTTTTCAATCTGTAATTGTAATTCATGTTGTAATATTTCATGTTGTAATTATATACACATGTTGAATGTTGAGAAATGTTTATGGTGTATGCTATGTTGAATGTTCATGTATGCGTATAATACTTCCGCATCACTCTCTGAAATGATTAGCTAACATTTTCGGATTTATCCTCTTGAGCCTTCTAAGTCCAGAGACGACAGAATCCGGGGATGTTACAAGAAGACACTTAGCCAAACGTGGATCAGACAGACCCAAAGGTGAGGAACCTGGAATGCTTTCTTACTGCCAATCGTTCAGTAATTAGACCTGTGGGACAATGGAATGCCTGGAAAGAGGCTTCAATTATCAATTATACCAGTATAAGATATTTGATCCCAACCAAATCTCGACAAAGTCAAGATAGCTGAGACTATCGTACCTACCCCCCTCATTTCTAGGGAATTTAAGGAACAAAACATGTACAACGATGTAGACTTCTGGATCAGATGGATGACACTCAAACTCTTTCATCTGATGTCAAAGACTTGATCTTTAAAGAACATCAACCACTACGAGACTCCACACCTCCTTTTCTACCGGAACCTAGCTAAGTGACAGTTAGATTATCATGCTTGGTGCTAGAAGGAGGGTAGGAATAAGATAGAGAGGAAGAATTAAAAAATAAGGAAGCAATAATATAATTGTTTGCAAAAGGAGTGGTGTATATGGAAGGATTCAAGTGAGCACTAAGTGAACATAGACCAAATTGGAGTTGGTAGGGGCCGATTACAGTAGCATGTAAGTGGCCAGCTAACTTACAACCCAAGGCGAGTAGGAAAAAAAGCTTTGATCTCCCCAGTGCTTTCTTTTTTCCTTGAAAACATCGAAAAAGAAAAGCACGAGGACATTTGAGCACCAATGTCTCCTATTTGTCACTTAGATGAAAAAAAAGACAAGGTTGTGGACTTTCTAAGTTGCATAAGAGAAAGTAGTAGTCAAGGAAGCATGCAAATGGTAAGCTGGCCAAGTCAAACTAAGAAGAAGTTGAAGGTGAAATGCTTTTGAACTCAAAATCTTCTTTGTCAAATATGACACATTGATAGGCCTTGATCGTGCGTCTGAAAAGAAGCAAACTTAGAAGGATCGAACTTTTAAATTTATAACCTAAAACCTTCAAGGACCCCCACAACTTTATTACATGGTTGAAGTAGATATACATGGGGTCGAACACGGAGACGTGGGTACACTTAGGACACTTAGGATCTCACTCTTAAGTCAGATAAGAAAATCCGATAGTTGATAAGAGTACGAAGCTAGAACTAGTCTAGCAGATTGTCACGAAACAAAATAAAATAAGGCAAAGAAAACAAAATAGAGTCTGTCAGATTCTACTAATCAAAGATGAGTTCCTGGCTATGTAACCACAAATTGGGCATTCTATGCACCCGTTCTCGGGCATAGACAACCCTCAAACACCCCAGAAAGTAACCTATATCTAAACATAGTACATATTGTGGTCTCTGTTCTTGTGGGGTCATCCCACTCACTTTTGCACAACGTGACTATAACCCATCAATGATATGAACCTCTTTCGAGGATGACAAATCAACACCTTAGAATATTCTAGATACCCTCTCAGGTCTAGAATGTTCTGAAATGCTAGGAACAAATGTGATCTGGGCATAACCTAGTAGTGGGCACAACCATGCCGGGCTCGGCCCGACCGTGCCCAGGTCTATGGTTCTACAGAGATCACCTTGAACTATCCTCCTTTCAGATTACAATGCAAACTACCTTCTCTTATCTATTTCTATAATGAATCTCTCGATATAGGTAGAAATAGAAGTTCAAGCAAGAAAGAGATCAACCAAACTAGAAATCATAACCAGAAAGAGAAGATAGAACATAAAATACACTACATCTGGAATAAAACTACTTGTTTAAGGTGAAAGTAGATAAACATTCCCAAAATGGGCTATATAGCCAAGAAGAAGCTCAACTAGCCATGGACAAGTATAGTTGGCACTGAACAAAGATAGAAAAATATCATTTGTCCAGAAACTAAGGAGAACAATAGAATAAAGGAGAAGAAGAAAAGATTTAGCCCGTAGAGGAGAGGTGACTCTCACTCCTTAACCTCCATATGGGCTGAATCTCATCTTTGGGTCATCCTCCTTGTTCTTCTGGATTCCTCAGCCTCCTTTCTCTTTGATTCCTCCCCAAACAACAACCTGGTGGATGTATGAAGGTGGAAGATGGTTAGGAATGGTGGGAAGTGGGTGAATGATGGTGGAAAATGACAGTGGATGGAAGCAAACTAAAGAGACAGACGTAGGAGGAACACTTCAACCTTTTCAGACCTCAAAACTCTCCCAAGGGACTCTGAGAACCAAAAAGTATCAGGGCCACAATGTGGAACCAAAATAGGTTGGAATAGTCGAACCCCTCTCCAGGTAGCGAGGGGTGAGTATTTATAGGCAAAGACCAAGTGTATGTAATAAGTGGTCGCGACACCTATCTTGATTGCTACATTTGTCTCAGCCTGATTGTGCCAAGCTCAACACGACCATGCTGGGTGTAGTGGTAAAGATATGTCACGGTCAAGACAGATGTCATGGGTGCAGAGCTTGTAGCGGTCGAGACCGTTGTCGCATTTGAGACAAATGTCTTGGTTGAGACGGCTGTTGGCCCTTATCCTAGGCCCGACTGTGCCGAGCTAGGTACGAATGTGCCGAGTGTCTCGGTTGTGGTGGATGTAGCGATCATGACGAGTATAGCGGTTGCAGAAGTCTTTGCTGCAGTTGTGGTTGTAGCGGTCGAGAAGCCCTATAGCAGTCGCAATGAGTGTAGCGATCGATGCACCTTGACCTTAGCCTGACCGTGTCGAGTGTTACAGTCAAGACAGTGTAGCAGTTGTGACACTTTTCTCTTTAGGAACAAACCCACCCTCGGGGGGTATTATTAGTGGTTGATGGGCCCGCATCGATGAACCTTTTGATTGACGATGATGCTTTCTGATAAAGGAATGACCATCGAAAATAGGGTCCAAAATATCAGAAGTTTCTTGGGCATATTAACGCGATGCTTGTGGGAAGAATATGGAGAAATGATGTATTTTTGAGTTTGATGTCTACAAGTCTCAAAAATAGCTAATTGAGCAACTCTATCTATGAAAAGATATAAATTACTAAAAGATGAAACTCTATCTATGAAAAGATATAAATTACTAAAAGATAAGGACTTGACCGTGAACGCAGGAAGAGGTCTCAGGTTTGAATCCTCACATGGATGAATAATTGGGATTTATGTCTGGCATAATTTGCGTCAGAATTAATGT